>JAYKKI010000114.1:2652500-3205000 GCA_039881145.1 Druceiella hillmani
GATTTCACTTTCTATGACCAGAATTCAAAAATGATAGAGAAAGTCTGATGATAAAACTTGCTACGTTTATTTAGAGTACTGGTACATTAGTGACATCGACAGTAGAGCGGCTAATATAAAAATATGGCTGAGTATATAAAAAGAGTTCGGACAAAAAATATATATTTCTGTTTCTTATTTAATATTCACGTCATGTTTCTCGATATCAGCTAACCCGCTGGACATTACTTACTAAATATATACCACGATTTATTATCATTGTACCCTTTATAGTACATTATCCTTTATAGTTTATATATTTATAAGCACAATCATCTGAAGTGACTGCTACTATTTGGATCGATTGTCAACTCTAGGGATTCGAAGGCGACTTACACGCTCTTCATATATGCTTCAGGAGTATTTTCAGGGATAAATTTATGATTTGTCTTATTTCATTCATTTTTAAAATATTTTAGGTTAACCTTATATACGTATAATATAAGCTATATTAGACACTGTCTCGAATAAAATGAAAGGTAGTTATGTAACCTATTTGTGAGTCTTCAGCGTTTGATGTGTCATTACATTCATTCTTTTTTAAAGGCAATGAACGGATCTTATCTTAAGAAACCCCAAAATTTATATTTTGTATCAAAAAATAAATATGACAAAATGGAAAAAATCGCAAAATTTAATTATGTTATGTTAATTAGTGACAATCTTCTATAGCTCCACTTCCGGAGATGTTATGAGAACTGTGTCATCATAAATTGATTTTTACACCATTGTTTAGTTCTTCCAGAACATGCGTCATGATTGCATTAGAATACACATTAAATATTCGAACAAAAAGATTTGGAGATAAATCTGTATTACTCTTTTAATGTCAGTCCATTCAAATATTTTCCCTTCAATTCTGAAGGTGGCGCGTTAGTTCCACTACGGATTCTGTATAATACTGAAGTCTTTATCGTCCAATTCAATATTGCTGAGGAACCCAATTAGAAGATTTTGTTGTATTCTGTGGAACGTTTCTTCATAATCTATGAAATATAGAAACACATCTTTCGGCATGATCTATATTCTTGCATCAAAACCTGTACTGCGAAAAAACTTTATTCGTGCCCACCAGAGTTTGAGACCAAAATGGCTTTTGCTTAACTATTTTTACGTATCACTTATTGCCACATGAATATAGGTAGTATACTTTCACGAATACATAAAATATAAGTTTTGGGTAGTTCAACCTCAACAATCATAATTTTATATCTTTAATTAATATTTAGGATGTCAAATTCATTCCATTTATATATTTTCTTTTTTGAAATAGAAAATAATATATACTTAATTAGATCCTTAGGTTCTATTAATATTTAAAATCGAACCGCAATGGATACATTAAGATGATCGGATGAAAACAACAAAAAAATCTGTTTAAGTTTCACCGCTTACATTTATGTATTAAGTTGGCAACAAATAAACTTATCATTCTTACAAAGCTTTCGGTTTACAAAATAACTTTCTGTCTTAAATATAATTGATAAATAAATTTTCAGTCGTACAAGCAACAAATTTACTTATTTACAGGCATAGGTAAAATTCACGCCTTGAAGAGTTCTTTGTGCTTTTGATTAAAAATTTTAATAAGATTTTTCTGTATGATACCCTTGGTTCTCGATTAGATAGCGAACGAAATAAATGATAGGCGAAAAGTGAAAGGTCAGGAAAGTAGGGTAATGAGAATACACAGACAATAAAATATATCACCAAATCGTTACTCAGATGGGAACTCAGAACATCCATACACTCTTTGGTTTTACTTTAAATTTAAAAGTTTGTAAGCTCGCATGTTTCTAAAAGTACCAAGTTGCTTATATTTCAATTATAGTACGAATGATAGAGAGTAACTTTGCAAGATAATGGAAACTTTTCTTGGAATATATTTCAATTAAGTCTTTCAATATTTCTAAATTTAATGGAAGAGGTCACGCCCGTGAGTATTATTGGAGAAATCAAAATTTTCTTCTTAGAATATTGGGAGTATTTACTTGCTTTTAATGTCAGATGAGAGTAGATCCACATTGTTGTGCATATATCGCCTGTTGGTTTGTTTGTTTTTTACTCTATAAGGAATTCAAATATTTTCCATGTGATCAGTTCATATATCAACATAATTTAAATTATTTTTCTGTCAAAGGTACTTTCTTACTGTTATTATTATCATGTAAGTAATCGTTTTTTATTGATATTTCGTATAAAAATTAAAGGTTTTTTTTAGATTAGTGTATATTGTGATAACAAGTACATTCAAGGAATTATTTATTTTCCATTTATCTGACTATTTGTTTGTCTGCCAGTCTGTCATTGAGTAAATTTTTTTAGCCATTGATTATAGACTTGAATTATAGTTGTTACCCTGACTTTACTTTTTTTTAAAAACGTTATTAATTTAAATACAAAATTAATGCTCGTACCGCCATTGCGATCTGTTCTAAAAATTCTAAAAGTAATTGTTTTGAAATTGTATAATTATTATTTAGTATAATAGTATTTTTTAAAGTATTATAAGATCTTTGTATAGAAATGTTAAATTACCATATTTTCTTTTTGGTAAGTCGATTTCATAAAAATCATAGCCGGCATATATATACTCCAAGCTCAACAAAATCTTTTACTGAAAACTCCAAAGAAATTTCTTTAAAAATTCAAACAGAAACAAAGTAAGCTTTTATTAAAAACAAATTATATATGATTGATGACCGATATTAGCATCTGTCTTATGTGTCTGCCCGCATTGCATTACTTACTCAAATAAAAAACTACTGTCCCCCTTGCATCAAGTCACACTTCATGTCTGACTACGTTAATTTTGTTAAAATATGTCCGGGTGGAAATCTACATTGGGCGATTTAAAATTCACATTGTGCTGTATTTTACATCAAGTAGCTTAGCCCTTCTTTGTTTTTTTGAAACTAATGCAATGTGAATAATTTTTTTGAAATGTTGAATTCGCATATCTACTGATTAAGAGAACCGATTTCCATTAAATATAACCAAAGTGTTAATTCTAGTTTATCCCACCATTTTGTAAAATTTTGTTTAAATTTATTCAGTGTGATATGTGGATAAACAAACACATAGACAGACAGACATACACAATTCCATAAATTCATGACTTATATTTCACCCCGCCCTTTATTTGTATACAAATCAATACACACTCAGGCAAAGTTTAAATAGTTTTTATATATGCAGATGGTATTGAAAAACATACACTAAAAAGAAAAATACTTACTGCTATACTACTTACAAAGTAACGAGCAAAATTATTGCTTAGATTCACAAAGGATAACGGTTCGAAAAATAACGATTAAAAATTTTTCAGTAAATTATTTTCTACCTACATTAAATTGGGATTAGACTTTAATTAAAAGAAATTGGCGAAATACTTTAAGAGGTAACATTATTTACATATGAATAATCCAAGTTTTTAGTCTCAAATTTAACTTGTATACTTGAGTACAAATAATTGACCGACATATATCATATAAATCACCGCGATTAGGCAAAAGCATTTAGTTTAGAAGTTATGCTATTTTTTTTCTAAAAAGTAGCATAACTCCTAAACTATTTTTTAAAAATAGGATGACTTCTAAACTAAATGCCTTTGCCTAATCGTGGTGATTTAAATATTTATTAATAAAGCTTTCAACTTAACTTTTTTTTTCGACCACTATAAATAGGTCAATTTTATAAAAAACAAAGTGACAAAAAAACTCAAACTTTTTTGCTTGTTTTGGGAATGAAAGAATTTCAATTAATCTTTAACCTAAATGTTATCTCATATTGAATTATTAATATATTATATTATTATTTCGTTTTGATTGCGTCCTATTAGACTTGACATAGCGGTGGTTTATGTGTAGACACATATAAACCACCGCCATGTGAAAATTAGTCGATAAAGGAAGTTTCAATTTGAACTGCATGTTTTAAAATATATATAATTGCATATAATGTATTATGAATGCGTTTATTACTATAATGAATTCGTCTTTAAATTTAGTTTGTTTTTTTTATTTTTAAATTTTAATCATTCCCTCAAATGTGTTACAATTACGAGTATGAAACCATAAAACTTAGATTTGAATGCTTACGGGCTCGTAACATAAAAGAAAGAAACTATTTTACTATATTCTCTAAAATATTTCCTGAAATAGATTTTTTAAATATTGGTTTATAATGACATTAAGACCTTGAAAAAAAGTGCAAATTAAATTTAATGATAACCTTAAATTATTCTTCAGTTCATGAAAAAATATAAATTAAAAAAAACTTATAAATCTGCCAATCTTAGAAAACTTTACCCGTACCGTTTGCAGTCAACTATGTGCATTCATTGAACTTTTCAATAAACTATTTGTTAAACTAATCACTTTGTAATAAATAATATGTAACTGTGACCCTTCAGTTGAAAAAAGGTACGTAATTAAATATTTTAGAAAATTTAAAATTTCTAATAAAACTTAATTGGAAGTGTCATCCTCATTGCTATAAATTTGTGTACATTGTAAATTAAAAATACAGGAAATAAAGAGATGATTATAAATATTTGTGTATATGTGTTTATGTGTTCATGTGCGTGTGTGCACATAATCGCATATGCGTGCATACACAAGTACACATATATACCCATGTAGAAAAATGCGCGTGTGCACATATGCGTGGTGGTCATTTGCGGTTGTGCGCATGAGAGCACCAGTACACGTGTGCGTGTGAATGTTTGACAATATGTATGTGTGTTCGTCTGAATGTGCACACTTAATTCATGAGTTAGCATATCTTAGGGTATGAGTTTTGCTTACGTACAACTGTGGACTACATTGCTGATCATGCAAAATCAAGCGACAATTCCTACAAACGAGCTACCACAGCAGATAGGAGAAGAACTTGACACCGGATATCGGATGCTTCTTCTGACGCTCGAAGACAATATAGATTTATCATATTTGTATTCATTAGATTTAAGCCATAATTACTTGTGTAACTTAAGTTTATAACTTATGTTTATATTAATTGTAAACTGAGAGTTTTTATAAAGGAACCCTCGTACAGCAACTCATAAATGTTTTCAATATGTATATAAATAAGTGTATATCATACACTTATTTATATAAATGTTGATAACATTTTATTATTATTGTACGTCCATATTAATTTATTATGTTTATATAATATAAATTATTTGTCCTCTAATAAATTTCACATTTAATATTTATCTTTACTTTGTCATTTTCCAGGTTCTCGTATACTAAATAATATGGAGAAAAAATTATAAAATAAATTTATATATATATATATCTTTATATCTATATGTATATATATATATATATATATATATATATATATATATATAATATATATAATATTAATCACTTCCGAATACACAAACGAACAAAATATTTACAAGGTACATACGACGGCACTTGCCAGTGCCTCCATTTAGAACTATTGAACAACCTATTAGAAAAATTAAAATAATTAATGTTATATTAATTACAATATTAAAACCGTACAAATTTCCTGTATAATTAAAAAAAAACAGAGAAGACATATGGAAGCTATTAAAAAACTTACTTTTTTTATATATTTCAAGTAATAGATTCAACAGCGAAATAAGAAAAATCATAAATATTTATATAAAGATTGGAGTCGTTTCCACATTGCAAGCAAAATATTTGGGTTTATTGAAACCCGTATCCTATAAAAAATTAAATGCAGAAATTAAGTGCAAAAGCAGTTCTTCAGATGCTTTCGAGATTACCTCTCTACTTGTTTATAGAAAGGTTGTTTGTTTTAATATAATAGTGTACGCCGACTTCAGGCAATTATAGGCTATACCTCAACGACACATTTTGTTTCTTCAATTTTTTTCACAAATTTGGTCACTCGAGGATTCTAAGTAAAAAATATAAAAGAAACAATGTAAAAGTAATTCATTCATTTGACATTGTAGCTACTTGTGGATTTAATATTATATATCGAGGCCAACTCATTTAAATTTCAAGTTCAATGCGCATTTGTGGGAGAAATTTGGCCTAACAACAGTATAAATCATAAATATATCCACTAAAGTGAAATGTATATATGAGGATACTCAGGTGTCTTAGTAGTCGACCCGAATGTAAAAGGTAACGTTCTTTTTTGAGTTGTAATGAAATCGATTAAAAAATTTTATTGCTGAAAGGATTTTCTTTTTGTGAATTTTTGGTAATTTTTTGCGGCAATTATAAATCGAAGTTAACTTTATGAAACATTATGAATTTATTTAATGAAACATTACAAACATTATGAATTTATTTAATGAAATATTTACTGTTCCTTGTTGGAATGGATCATATTTACGTATAGCTTTTATAAATAGAACTGAAATCATTGTTTTAATTATGTATTAATAACACTTTTTCCTTTACATATATTAATTACCCTTAGAAAAAAAATTGACACCACTACCATTAAACAAAAATGTGTTATTTTGATTATTATCGTATTGATATAAATATCTCCCCATTTTCTTGGCACACTATTATAATACTAATCTTACAGGACAAAACGATAATCTAATCACACTAATAAAATGTTAAAAATCAGAACCAACTAAAGCCAATTTTAAATTAAAAACATATTTCATTTAGTTTGATGAGAATAATTATATTTCCTTCACTAATTTTTTATACCATTGTTTGAAAGACTTATCATTTGAAAAATGTTAACGTTACTGAGTATAAATAGAAAAGAAAATACACATGACAAAACATGAGACTTTTAAATAATGGAATTAACAGGTTTCCTGATTCTGAATCTGAACATAATCACCTATCTTAACGGATATTTACTTATTCATTATTTTAACGGATATTTACTACATTTTCATAGGACATAAGATGCAACATTTTATACAATTGTGAAAATTATTATGAACTTACTCCACGAAATCATACATTGATTTAATTTAAAAACGAATATTGCATCTCGTGTAGGCAATGAAAACTTCATATTAGTTTCGCTCGATATGTATTATTTGTAAGACAGAATTTATGAAGCTGAGAAATAAACTTGAATACCGAATAAATATTTTTTTAATGATAATTTTGTCTCAGGGCACGTGCACTTTAGCATGATCACCAAAGTGCAGTATGATAATGGTGTGCAGTTTCAATGGAGCTTTAATATTCGAAGCAAAGCTAAGATATTTTGTAATGATTTTTCAGGTTGGTAAATTTTATTAAATCCATAAAACTAAACAGGCTGACTATAAACAAATCAAATTATTTCGCTTTTTATTTTGTTTCTTTTTGCAATCGAACCTTATATCTAAATTTTATGAAATTAGGAATACATGCCCTCAATTTGCTATAAATTGTCTTTCTTTTTCTAATAGAATATATTGTGAAACTATGTTGGTTAGCCGAAGTTAATTTTATAAGTTTCGGTAAAAGATCATAGGAAAAGACATAAAGTCGTATAAGCCAAAATATCTTATCGAGAGTGGTTGTACTTCTCTAACATTTTATTTATTTTTTTATTATTTAGCCAATATATGGAAATTAAAAAAACACTTAGTGTAAATCTTGGGAATAATTAAATATTCATGATAGAAATTAAATAATGCCATTCCAACTCAAACAATTTTTTTTTCCAAATTAATTGAAAATGGTGTAGCGTATACATTATCGTCTCCAACTATTAATATTATGGAACACGCAAACCCCACTAAAATATTTGTATTCTCATAGTTGTATGAGGCTTTTAGTATATCAAAATACTCATACGACTCTGGTACGTTTATTCAATTCTGGGTAAGCCGTTGTCAGTATTGTGACAGACTTGAGGTATAATAATGCCAGAAATTGAAAAAAAATTGTATGAAGCATATTCATGTTTTGTTTACAAAATTAAATAAACAGTAATGCTTATCGTGAGACACACTATTTTCAAAATTAACTTTATGGTTTTGTTTTTGATGACATTCTTTATTGTGTTTATTATTTATTGTATACTGTTAAGTAAGTCGTGTTGGGTTCGTATAATAACGACCGCTTATTAGTAATGATGTTAAAAATATTTGTTTAATGTAAAGTATATTTCTAAAGCACCACAATAGTTACATAGTATACACAACACTAACTGCCGAAACATAAATTTCCTGGGAACCGCAGCCATCTTGCACCGTGCTACTTATTTACCGTGAAAGGAAATCCATTTGGTAACTTTTTTCTATTTTTTATTTTGGAGTTCTGTCTATGTAATGCGTACTTAATTTGCTTTAACTAAAGACACGGTCTTTTAAATTTATTAAAAAGAGACGTAATCTATAAATAATCGATAATAACTACAAGCAGAATTAACTACAATGCCATTCTGCGCCATTGTCATAAAATGCAATTGTCTACGAAAACAGGAAACAGCAGACGAATCTCTCTTATGTTACTGCATTCTACCAAGAAGTTTTATTTAATTAATTTAAGGTCCGTTATAGTAAATAAAAACATTACTTTTGACATTTACTTAAAAATGTGGTTTATTAATAACCGTTACCACTGATTGGTATTCCACTTAAAGCAAACCTTGTACACATTGATGGTGTATTGGTGGCTTAAAAACCTGAGAGCCAATGGTATTTTTGGCATAAATGAGACTATATTATAAGTTGTATTATATAGTTATTAATGCACTGAGATCTGATGATATCAGTTACTACTGCTTTCAGGTCGTCCTCTTCTATGAGGAAGGTTTGTTATGGCAAGATTGGCAGAGGCAGGTTAGTGACTTGTTGCTGATTTTTTTCAAATTACTCGGTAATGCTTCCAACTTTGCTTAACGTCTACCACAAATATTTTAGCTGGAACTAATAGTGTAACGCCTTCTCTGACTCACGGACGATTTGAAATCAAATACCATAAAGGGCTTGCTTCTTCTGAAGCTGACTAAAATTCGATTCGAAATCAAATGCCAAAAGGCCATGCTTTTCTAAACCTGACTAAAATACCCGCTTTCTAATACAATAATCGTTACAAAAATTGTATTTTAGTCGCACAAAACCGTATGAATTACATATAATAATATATTATAAATAAAGAGGCCTATTGAATAAATTCGAAATAAATCGAATATGTTTAAAACTTTTCAACTTACATTTAAAGTATTCTGTTGATACGAACCTAAAAGTTTGTTTCCTTCAGTTTCCTACTGACCAGATTGTATTTCATAACTTTTCTATATCATTTTGACTTTTCTTCAATGCATTAAATTAATCTATAAATAAACAAAACTCCTTTTTCCGAAGATTGTCGTTATTAATTATATAATCCGATTGTAGAAATTGAATAAGTTAATCAGGTTAATAAAAAAGTAATAAGAAAAAAATCATAAAAAATTCGACAGTACATAAGAGGAACTTGCGGCTTACGATAATATGATAATAAATCAAATGAATAAACCACATCCAACCAGCAAGTAGACAACTGCAAGTTGCAATGGGTTAAGACGAAGTAGTGAGGGATAAAAGAGGAATTTCTTTAAACGATAATATTTTATGAAAAACCAAAACTAGATCAGATTTTACAAAATAAATAAAATTATGATATGCAAAATATAACGCATGTCTTTCGTCAGTGTTACTAATAAAAAAAACTTTTATGATATTTACAGATTAAGTATAAATTAAAATACGCCAAGTCTAGTATTTTATCAACTAAGTAATAATGATTAAGAGGGTTTATCATAGAGAGAACCTGAAAAATGGTTTCATAGCGAATCCAAAATTTAAAACTAAATATTTCTCATAAATTGGCCGTATACACCATATTAGTTAACACGTCCCCCCTTCGTGTAACGCCTTACAGATATTGTCACTCCTTCCATCTTCTCCATATCATCACAGAACAGAGTACAGAAATGACACCACGCATACCGACCCATAAAAAAGTGGTTGTAATTTTGTATGGTGAACAAGAAATCAACTCACCGAATGGTGCTTCGATTGCTAATAGCTCCTGAGTAGACGGCTCTATCTAGGGAGTGTTATGACCCAAAGATTCATTACGAAAAAATGAATGAAAAAATTTGAATTCGTATTCATTGTATTAAAAAGCCTATTAACATATATTAAAAAATATTTTCAATTTATATATTCAATAATATTCAATAATATATCTTAGATTTTAGAATTATGTTATTCTAAAAGGAAATTATTTCAAAAATATATTTAAACTCTCAACTGATTTCAAAAGCCTGAAGTTCTATCTCACTTCAACGCTGTTTAAGTAGATTATAATCTGGAAGCTTCCAACGCTGGGTTCCTAATAGTTTATAGATGATCCCTAATGTAGAGTTAAAACTAATGTACGTGGATATAATGAATGTTATTTCGTATTCTCTGGTAGATATTTTGTGGCACGTTAATGAAATCAATTTATTTTAAAATTTTGACAAAGCTTTCAATTTGGGTTTGCGTTGTTACAATTATTACCGTATACGTTTATTAGTCAGAAGTGTTTCATGATCAATGTTCATAAAAATTTTGCACGAGGATATTTGCAACCAAATGAGTTATTCGTTTAAAAAATTCAAATTTTAAATTTAATTACAATATTTTGCATGCAATTGATAAAAATAGAGTTTTTAAAATGTGTTTTTAAATTTTACAATCGCAAATAATAATTTCAAAAGTAGCATTTTATATTCATACCTAACTTTATCAATATTTTGAAACTTTAAGCTATTGCTTGTCTTAAAAAATTAAATACAGCTTACGAAATTTTATTTAATCCGTATTATGGATCCTAGGATTTGTAAAATAAAAGTTTAAATTTCAAAATATTGCAATTGATAGCTTGGAAGATTCACAGGTTAGCGCGGGTGCAAATAATCTCTATTCGTTTTTTTCGAACAGGTGTGAAAAATTTTGGCTGGAAAATTTTGACTTATTCTTACATTCACCCGTAACAATTACAGCTCCTTAAATACAATTGCCCACACTCCTCGACAACGCAGATTCAATTATTCCATTTCTCTGTAAACAAAACAAAAATTCCATTATAATTTGTTTTCATAAACCTAGAGTTATACAGGTGTAAATCAACATTAACGGAATTTAAAAATAAGTTTTTATAATATTTGGTAATAAAGATTAAGTCCCCCGGTTTTTTGGTTTAAATGAAAGAATAGACATAAAAAACGACGTATTTAAAAAAAATTAAGACAAGGACAATCAAAGGAGCATTTTTCAAGAAAAAATTTACTTGAAAAATGCTCTTTACGTGGATAAATAGCTCTCAAACATAAATTTTAAAACCTCTTTTTGTGCGATCCTCTTTGCATTTTTATATTTAAATTTTTTGGGTCCATTTTTTTATATCAATTCCTCTCTGTACTTGCAAATTCTGTGTTTAGTATTACTAAGACTGATAATTAAGTCGAAAAACTTCTTATCAAGGAAACTTTTAAAATTATTTTTTTTAATAAAATAATTGCAACTGACCCATAATACTAAAGAAAATACTGGATAAACCGGGAAATATATATATCTATATATATGTATATATATATATATATTTTTTTTTATTATTGATTTCTTTAACTATTTGTGTTATCAAGTAAGACAGTAAAATTATCTCGTACATAAGTTATAATTACTCTTTCCGGCTACATAATACAATTTAGAAAATAAGGTTGACAAAATATCTTCTTAAACAGGGAATATATAATGAATATTTGATAATTCACTGTGAATATAATGAATATTTCACTGACATATTTGCTTATGAATGTTGAAATTTATTCAACGGGGAACCATTAAGCCAGTGATTAAAACCAGGTAAAAAGTTTTTCTATCAACAACGATGAACTAAATAAACATGCGAGTAAAAACAATAAGACACGGAGTAAATACGTAAAGGCCCACATCTGTTGTAATTTTCAGAACATGTAAAGTTCCCAAATAATATAATCACAGTGAGCGTAAACACGAACGCTCCAATTACGTTAGCAGAATGTGTTTTAGATGGATTTTTAAACATACGCTACTATCATTTGGTACCACTACATGCGCCGTCTTACTTGACTCCTTTTAAAAATTATTCATGTCGTCACTTCGATCCGTGAAATGCTTAAATCATGCTTACACAAAATAATAATTTGCGTCATGAGAATACAAAAATATGTCCAACAAAATAAGACTGAGGGGAAAACAACTGTTTCACAACGAAGCAATTTTTAAATTATTTTAAAAAAACAAGAATACACCTGCTAATTATGAGTATAAATCCAATTTCCAAAATTCTACATGCATACGGGTAGGTGAGTATAAAACTTTAAATATTTACAGGTAGGTTGTATCATTATTCAAATATTTGTAAATTTTGCAATTACTTAACCGATTTTCGTTCAAAAAAATTTAGAATTCCCTTCTAAGGTTTACAAAATACTACAAATATTTAATATAATACAGTGTACATTATTTTTATTTATTATTAAAATAATAATTCCTCTTTATACGTCGTCTTCCTTTAGATATTCACGAGCTCGCTTAAGCATGTAGGTATATAAAATACTTTTAAATGTTATGAGTGGTAAACATAATTCAATTCTAGTGTGTCACATATGGGTAAATTATTATAAATCTTATTGCAGTAACCTAATATTTTGATGAATTTCAACTTCAATCCACTTAAATTTAACTTGTCTTTATTGTTTAAGTGTTCAAAAAGAATGTTGGTGTTATTTATAAAAATAAAGAAAGAAGAAAAAGAAGCCAGAAACAAATGAAGAAAAATATTTTTTCTCCCGACAAGCGCGAGAAAAAATATTTTGGCACGCCTTGTGCCATACAAATGTGTCCGTAAGTATATTCTTGAAATATGGAAAAAATAATAATACTGTCTTCCTGAGTTATTCGACAATTTAAAATATTATGGATGGCATGTTATATTTTTCTATCTCTGACACTTGAAGCAAGAGAAGTCTTACTAATAATGTTTGTATAAAGAATAGCATAATTGAAAAATATGTAAAAAATTAAAGTTTCACTAAAATTATTCTAAATATTTTGATATTAACTTGTTTATTATAGAAACAAATAAACTGCCGCTTACATATTTTTTTAAACAATATGGACTTTGAAATTCCATGAGTTTCGTTAATTTGTTTCAAAATATACGAATTTATCTGTAGACGGTAACCGTGGAACATGGGCATATCTGGCACACACACACTCACAAATACTTACTTGTGTCTGTGCGTGGGTGTGTTTATTTGTATGCGTATATATGCTTATATATTAAATTTTAAAGTTTCTAGGTTATTCAAGCGAAGTCTGTAATTTGATACACGACCGACCATATAAACCAAATACAACGCGTGATTTTTTTTTTAAACCTATAAAATTATTCCCAATCTCGCAAAGTATGACATAACGAAGAAATTTTCTAAAAGAAAGTAAAATTGGTTACGCCATTTTAAGAGAGCCAGCTATTATTCCACAGCTTACGACTATTTTCGTAATAAAAAAAATTCCCTGTATTTTTTCATCTGATTAGCACACACACACACATATAGAATCACTACGTTATTATTGTGATTCATGCCGCCAGTCCCAGTATACTTTATACTTATATAATAATATATATATACTTATATAATAATATACTTATATAATAATATATAAATATATACTTATATAATAATATATAACTTTCAATTAAAATAATTTGTTTATATATCTGATTTTCATTTTTATAAATACACCTGTCACATTTTGTTACACCTATTTCGTTTCATAAGTCAATCCAATTCTTTATTATGTTACCCATTTGCTGTTGTATTTATTTTATTAATATACTATAGTGAATGTGCATTTCCATCGTAAAAGATAAAAACAGCGAACCCTATAATATATGTCGCATAAAATGTGTCGCCCAGGTGAGATTTTGTAATTTAGTTTTTATTAAAAAAAAAAAATATAATTTTGAATGGCAGGCCGTAGCCAATTTTGAAACTATATGTTCGTAATAAAGCTACAGTACTCTATATTCATTATATTTAAGAACATTTTAAAAAACAAAGGCTTTGATAAAACAATTTCCTTTCTTGATGATTTTAATAAAAAAAACATCTGAAAAGTATTTTTTACTAAGAACAAAGGGTCGCCAAATATTATTTGCGTAAAGAAAGATATGCTCATAAAATTTTTAAAATTTTTTTTATATTCATTCGTGCTTGTATTTGCATATTCAGTGAAAGTAATTTTAACAATCAAACAGTTTATGTGTGTATATATATATATATATATATATATATATATATATATATATATATATCCCCACAAAAATACCATGAGGAATCATCAATTCTTTTACCGTATTAAACATCAAAATTGCATTAAAGGCTACAGTATATTTAATTGGAAACACTTCAACATGTTTTCTTCTTTTATATTGGTACCCATTCGGACATCATACAAAGTGGTAGAGTGTCTATAATTAAATTGAAAATATACACACTTTTAGGTTCATTGACTTATTATTAATATATTTCAGTTAGGCTTATGATTACTTTCTACATATAAAGTTTATGATTACTTTCTATTTACGATTTACAGACAAGTCAATACCGTGGAGCAATTCCGAAAATAAAATTCTGGTATATATTTATACGCCTTATTCGTTTTTTTTTCTATTTGGTTCTTCACTATTATCAAAACCGTGCGAGTTTGCACATATTTATAAACCCATTGCATCATTTTTTCTCATATATTGTAGATATTTAGAGATGGAGGTTTTTGTTAAAAGTAGGTCTCAAAATAATGAATTTCCTATTAAAATATTATAATTATTCATGATTGATTGAATCTTTCATTAAAATAACATATTACTTTTTAGATTCAAAGATAATAATTTTCCTTACGAACCGCCAGAATCTAATCATTTATTCGTTATTAAAATCATACTTTACTTTATCTTTATTCTATATGTTCCAAAATAAATCACATGTTATTGTTTAAAAAAGTTCTTAATATTTATACGAGACCCAATTTTTTTCAACATATTTTCTACAAAAATAAATTGATATGCCTTTACCCAGTCTTTAAAGAGATTTCCATTTAATTCTTTGATGTATTTTATCGTTAAAAATGCGTTATAAAATTTAATAACCGAAGTTTGCAATGTCTTGTGAAATTAATTTTCAGGTAATATCTATATAATTGGTGAGAAAACTTTCCTAAAGTAGATTATTGTATAATAAGGTGAGATTATATTGTAGTAACTATTTAAATCTTAATTTTTTTAACATTGAATTTTAACGTTGGTTAAAATTGCTTTCTTTCTTTTTCTCATCCCTTGTTCCTGTTTTTTATGTGCATGGCTCCTGTTCATATAACATTTAACTTATACCCCAATATCCGAATATACGTTTAACTGTATAGAGCAATAAAGAAAGAATACTGAAAGAATACCTCTTTAATTTAATTAATATTCTAATTCTCATTCGGATATTTTTGTATGTCAAAAGTAAGACGCTAACCATTCAACTAGTGCAAGGCGAATAGCTCAGCGAGAGACTAGCTGAGTGGAAAATATTATATTTAATTTTCAATCTTACACAAAGAAAATCACTCTGTATCAACGTGTCTCTCTAATATCTCCTTCATCGATTTCAATATTACGTCATTTGAATTATAATTATACCAAAGGTGGTTCGGCTGCGTGAAAGTATCATGTTTTTTTCTAACATAATTAATGGTGCTGAGAGACAAAATCTTTCGGAGAAATTAAAAGTATACATCCTTAATTTATGCCCATATTTTTTTAAATCTACACACCTCGCATGATTTAAAAAGAAAAGTAAGTATTTTTTTTTTAAATTCATTAAATTTAAACACAATTGGTTTTTATACTGATAGCAATCGTCGCATATGCATAAAGTACAAAACATGTAATATAATTGTTAAAAAATTGTTTACCTATCGCATTAGAAATTGCAAGAATTGATAGCTAACAATTAATGATAACATATAAATATAATTTAGAAATTCAATGCAACGCAGAGAGGGTAAAGTTAGAAATATCATAATTTTTTAATGGTACTTTTTATTATAATATATACTTCCCATAAATTTTTCGTAAAAACATAATACAAAATGTTTACCTCCCATATAACTGGACGTGCAATAAATCAACTAAGGAAGTAACACAAACCTGTGAGAACCTTCTCTTACTGATTATTGAGATAACTCCCGTCAAGAAAAATTACTCTTTTCGTGAACAATTTTATACTATGAGCAATTCTATTGAAATTCTTAAAAGAACCTGACAAGACGAGATTTGATAATAACATGTAATTAAAATTGTTTCATATGTTTTGAAATCAGATACGAAACATATATTCTAAACAATAGGTATTATCTCAGTCAGATATAAAATATAATTTGTTACTAAAATGAAAATAAAAGCAAGGTGGATGAATATTGAATTTAAATGAATTTACTGGCGACTGGCATGACAAAAAAAAATTTTTTATTGCTTTAAAAAAACTTTTTATTAAAGGAATTATTTTTTTAAACCTATTCTATTTCAGAAAATATGATAATAACGGTTTACAAGATGTCTGGGAATTTATGTTGAACAGATTATAATAACGGTCTAGTAATATCTTCGTGGAATTAATCTTGTGTTTAATCCCATAGTGATGGGAATGCACGGAAGAAGCTTCGCAGCGCTTCTGGGTGTAAGTACATTAAGAGCAAATGTAATAGCTTTAGATGAGCTTTGAAGCTTGACTTTTAAATGGAAGTTGGAATTCTTTTATTTTTTAATATTATCGTAAGAGTTACTTTAAAGTGTTTTAACTTTGATATGCCGTAGATACTAATAAGTTATTATACTTTACTTCTGTTTTCGACCTATCTCAAAGACTGCGATTGTTTGGCAACACATGTACATATTTAGGAAATTGAAATAAAGGTAATAAAAAACTGACTAGTTTTTATTATTTTGGGCGGCGGTCATATTTTAATATTCAATATAAAGCTTTTTCCTAATTATTTAAACCATTAGACTGACATATTTATATAAAAACCATCTTTATTTTTGTGTATTTTGTGTCCATACGTGAACATTAAACTAGTAAAAATTAATTTGCATTTATACTCATAAAGCTTGTTCGAAACAGTCCCAAAAAAAATTTAATTGAGTCTTCGTTGTTATCTGCTAGAAAAGCTCTAATTTGGAAAAAAAGATAAAATTATGACATATTCCATTCCACTCTCACTTTCATCTCTCGTGCTACGTACGTACTTATGTGACTGAAATTTTGTGATCGAAATTTTATGGAATTAGTTAATATTTCCTAATTTAAATTTATTTCGTTTTTTTTTGTACTAACACAAAAACTCTACATAAGATCTTTCAACTCCATATAAATTTAAAAGAAAAATTCATCGTAATGGATGCTTTAAGTCAATCATAAAAAATAATAAAAAATCGGCTACTATATTTTAAGTTCCACCACTTGCACATATATATTAATTATGTTTCTTATACGCTTACTATTTTAGTTAACAAAATTATTTAATTTTTTACTGATTATTATTATAATTATTATTAAATTTTGTATGCAGAGATAAAATTATTTTCTTGCAGATTTTTTTTTGTCTGGCTACACATTTGGTTGATTTTAATTAATTTAAGATGATTTAGATCCTAATTAGATATTAAGCAAGACGGATGACAGTCGCGGGGTGAGAGGTTAGGAGAGTATGGTGGTTAAATATACAGTTAATAAGATGTTTTAGAATTAATCATTGTTACTATGGGAAATAGTTATTATAAACACATCGGTTTTTTTAAGTTGAAGGGATGTTAGCTCGCGTGGTAATCAAAAGTTATATTACTACTTCTTCTTCATAAATTTGTTTTCTACCACAATAGGAGATATTTAGAGTAGCTTTATCAGATACAGTAATTTTTGTTCCAAAATTAGCGTAGAAAGTCGCCCTTTATGTGTAAAATCCAAAATCTCCTTCAAATTTTTCGAATCAATATTTGGTTATATCACACAAGAGTACAACTTATCCTATAGTTGTTCATATATTGCAATTTACTCGTTTTTTTGTTCTAAATGGAATTCGAGACAAAATCATTTTATGTCCTCGTCGTGAAAGTTACTTATTTGTCACTTGCTAAAACTCACTTGCTAACTAATAAAAGATCGAAATGGCACGTTTTATATTTCACAACAGTGATGTTTGTAACATTTCAGAAATAGCTTGGAAAAGTAATTGGTTTAATAGTTGCCCACTTAATTTTACACGCAAATACTTAATTTCCTTTAGAGAAGAAACATTTTATAGGTAATAAAAAGTTCTGTCTTTTTTATTTTAGGCCAAACATAATAATGTTTCTGGAATTTAATTTCAATTATTACTGTTTAAGCGCAGTTTTGAAAATAACTGGAACTACTTTATTTTTATAACTGAAATAAGCAAATATCATTTAAAAGACGAAGTTTAATTTCACTCAAATTATAAACAGATTCGTAAATATTTTTCTATATGATTCAATTGATTTAAAAGAATTTTGGACAACTCTTCCTTTAAAATTACATTTCAAGCGCATTAGAATTTACTAATATACACTTCGAACAAACTAATGATTGGCCAATCATGCGAGACGACTTTGCCAAAAAAATTCACGTGTAACTTCATTTCGTCACGAATCTATTGAATATTTACGAACTGAACTATCGAAGAAAAAGTCGATGATGAGCAGAAAATTCCGTTTAGTGAAGGCTGCTATTGTTTACTTTTAATTATTCGTTCTTGTTTTTGAGACACGTGTATACAAGTGGTATTTTTAGAATCTAATGATAATATTTAAATTCATGAAGTTGTTTATTTTTCCATGTCTCTACCTATCTATTGGTCTGTCTGTCATTATGTCATCTTTTTCAAACTATTGGCTATAAACTAATAACATTTTAGCTGTAACCATAATGTGGTTTTGCATGAAACTTTTAAAAATATGATTAGGTTAAACGTAAGATTAATAAGTGTAACAAAATCTGTTGTAATAATTATAAAAGTACTTTCTTTAGGTAAGTGCACTTTGTAGTTAAATGCCAAATTGTCATATGTCTTCTTTTTGTTGATTGATTTCGATAAAACAATTTTTACATGTAACCCGCAACTCAATAAAAACCGACAGTGAAAATATTGTTGAAATCAATATGTGTTCTGACGTGACGCATGTAGAAATAAACAGACTCACCGATAAAGAAAAAAAAACAAAATTTTTGTTTTCTATTATAAAAACTAATTTTAGTATTCTATTTTTTCGTAAACATCTTCGCTGTACAGATAGCTGAATTTTTCAGTTTAATTATATACATAACATATTTTTTAATATAATAGTATAAAGTAATTATAAATTTCAAAACAAACCAAATATTACTATTATAACAGTTAATAACAGATTCAACGTTAAAACAAATTGAGGAAACAATTTAAGCTCAATTAAATGAAAATTGTTATGTACTGAAGACGACCGACAACAACGTACACCCTTATGCATCTGCCGGCATTTGGATTGCTTACTCAAGCATTTACCACTTCCATACCATTCCATACTTTAGCCACGCCTACTTTGAAAATATATTTATTGGTGGAAAACTTAATTAACCTATTTAAAATAAATACATTGCCATGTTTCGAGTGTACACTATACATACATTTGTGTAATAATCTACATCTGTTAGATACTTCTTTGATGCAATTTAAATGAAAATGTATTAATTACCTATTTTGCTCGTCTTTCAACTATATGATTCTCACCGCTCAGATGATAAAGATTTGCAAAATCTTTCGTATTGACTCCATAAATATAAAAACAATATTCAAGTTGTTATACCTATAGGTCGGCGCATGGAAAATTTGCTTTAATAGTCTATTTTTCTGTATTACTTTAATAAAGATTTTTTTAAATTTTTTAATATAATTATGATTTAACTTTGATTCGATTTGTTCCAATTTTGTTAATCAATTCTAATTACCATTTAGAGAACACTGTCGTAATTACCATTCAGGAAATATTACCATCGTTTTCGGGAATATTGAAAGAAGATCAATTATTCAATATCGGTTTATATACCATAAATTGCTTTTGTATGTGTGTATATATATATATATATATATATATATATATATATATATATGTATATATATATATATATATCCACAAGATTTGTACATTTCAATATTTTTAGGATAGTGTTGTGACTACAGTTTTAAGAAAGTGTTTAATTTTTAATGAAACACTTTTGCAACTTTTCTTTACATGAAGACATGTGATGTTATAATTAGAAATTAAAGATAATATTCTATAGACATTTTTTTTTCAATTCGGAATCTCTTGCGTTTAGGTCTTGGGTAAAACAATCTTCTAGTCTCAAATTATTGATCAAAGTATAAAATGTCTTACGATTAAGTAGCTCACGGTTATGATACTCTTCCCTATAACACTTGAATACATTATCTGGGCTTCTGCAGTCACAAAAATTCGTTATAATTAAATCACTTTATGCATATTAGATAACGCTACGATGAATCACAAATGAAAATAATAATTAAAACTATATAAATTCTTTAAGTGAATTTTATTTCACTTTATTTTGGTTTAAAGAGTTCATGAATAGCGTAGTGATCGTAAATACGCCTAAAAATACATTTCCAACATTACAAAAAAAATTTTCGCTTTTTTAATTTCTTATAGTATGGATAAAATATTTTATTTTCTGTGGATGGTTTATACTTGGAACTGAACGTAAAGTTAAAATAAAGAACTAATCTTCACAAAATAGAATATTGATACGTTATGTACCTCGACTAAATTTAGATTGCAATACTAAATTTATACGTATTCCATGAAAATTTTTATAAAATTTGACCAACTTCCACTGGACAAATTTTTTTTTCTTCGTCCCACCTAAAAATAATTGTATAGATGTTAAGATAGTAAGATAGCCAACTACCTGATGCTCTTCAATCTATGTTCGTCATTAAAAAGAAACATATTCTGCACAAAATTTTGTTTCTATTTTTTCGAAACTTTCGTATTAGTTGCATATATTTGGCAACGCTGCAATATGCAGACAAAACGGCAATCAGAACAAATGTCCTTAAATTTTATTTTTACACAAATTAATAGGTATTTTTAAATATTTGGCTTAAAAATTATTATGCTGGTTTTTCATTTTTGAAATGAACGTAAAATAGATTGTTCTTCAAGATTAATGCATTAATTAACAATGAAAAGCGTTCTTAAGTAATTGCTCTAGAGGGTAAGTGCCTCGAAACATCAATCACATTATAAATTATTGTTTGAAATATACGTTCTCTTATAATTAGAATTTTTTTATAGCCACGTAAATAATATTATGCGACAAATATTTAGTATGAAGGAGAACGTCACGATAATTTAATTTGTCACAATGGAAATAATATATGATTTTAAAGTAAATCGTCGTAAAAAAGATAAAGGCCTATCTGAATAAGTTCATGATCATGTTTACATTTACATAAGGCTTTACCCCATTTAACAGTGTATGTAAAAAATGTGAATAAATTATAAAAACTGAATCACCAAATAACAAGTAATACTATTGACTCTATAATCCTATTTTCATTAAAGTAATATTTCTCAATAGAGGATCGTTTTGAAATCTAAGCTGTCGCACGGAATCGAAGCCTTCGTTCTTGGAAAATTTTCCGTCATAAAATCTTACTTTTTTTAATCGATTAAATACAAAAGTAACTATTATTTTTCCTTCTCCGCGCATCTCTTGGCGCATAGGTAACTTGTGTTTTAGTTGCGACTCCGACGCTGAATCGGTTGTGCACGCTTGGTATCGAGATTTGACGAGCGACTACTTAGGCTAAAATTTGTTGCTTCTTTATGTGACAAAATTTGTGATATGGTCTGTGTTCATATCATAAATAATAGTTTATATACGTATTAATGACAAATGGCATAGCGCAATTTTTTCTCAAAAATTATCTAGACACACTTGCTTCCCTTTTCCTTTACTTAATATTTTCTTATAATATAAATAAATATAAATAATTTAATAAAATTAAATATGTAATGTGTTTCTTTCATTTACAATTCAAATTGGTTATTTTTCTTTCACAAAATTTTAATTATATTAGCACATTTTCGGTATGTTTGAAAAGTGACAATTTACTTCTATCCGTTCGGACAGGTTTTTCAAGAAAATAATATATTTTATTTAACGGGAGTAGTACCATTTTACATTTTGTAAGAGTTATTGTTATAAATATAAAATTTGTGAATTAAATTCAATTGTTTATAACCTTACTAAAATAAATAATTAATCTTCTCTATAAAAAAGAGTAAATTTCATCGAACTACTTGAGGGTAATTATGTATTTCGTTCACAATGGCATCAAATTATCAGGCGATATTTACAATAAAACCATTTTTTAAACCAATAGGTTCTCCTAATCGATCCTAATATGACTTGAGAACATTACGCAACTTTATATCTACACGTTAAATGGCATAATCTTCACCCTCTATCTTCAAAGAAACCATTAATTAGCGGGTTTGTTTAAGATTTATGTAACTATTAGACCAGATTTCTCTCACGGATACCCGTCCAATTTTGAAAATCCATCAATTGTTCATTTAATATGGTTAAAAAGCCATTCAAGTAACTTTAAATTTCGTTACTATTTTAAATGTACGGGATAAGTTTATATCACTTTAAATAAATTATATTGAGAATTGCTAAATTCCTGGCAGGATTTAGAACGCCTCTAAATATTTTACTTACACCTGAATCTACTATTTATTTATACTATATTCCAGGGTTAAATATTAGTAAATTAATTGTACATAACTGGGCATATAACCAAAATAAGCTCATGGCTACCACGTGTTTCAATTAGAACTAGTATCTTTTTGCGACCCTACTCACCTCGAAGTTACAATGTTCAAAACTTCCAGAACTGTGAATATCTCCTGATAGTATAACATCACCCGCTTTCCGGTGCCGTCGTCGTGACGTTCGTCTTGCCCACTTCATTGAATCCTATTATGCGCAAATGAAATTCTAATGCCTAATTCATAGGCAGATATGGAAATTTATCCTTACCATGCCTAAAAATAGTTAAGTATGGCCTAAAAATTTTGTGGTTGGTTAACACTGAGACTTTCCGGGTGTACAATGGCCACATATATTTTGGTAAGAATTCCGATGATTTAAGTCTTTCTGAAGCTGTTAAAAGTATGCATTACGTGAAAGTACCTAGCTTTTAAATATATATGTATATATATATATATATATGTGTGTGTGTGTATATATATATATATTTATGTACATATATATATATATATATATATATATATATATATATATATGCCTATAAGACGTGCCATGGCACCATTTACGAACTAACAAAACCACATCAGTATTTTAAGTTTATGATGAAATTGTTTGTAATCTAGTAAGTTTGCCATGTACTGCTTATCTTTGCACTATCACTAATCAAATATTAAAGAAGCGAATATAAATTGCATAAACAAATATGCGTAACATTAGTATTTAATTACATCCGAGTACTTACAAGATCCAAACGAGGGTAAGTGTAAGATCGTGTAAACTGATTGTGAAAAACTATTAAAATAATTAAAATAACTAATGTAATTTTGTTTCAAAATCGGAAATATTATAATTCAACCACAATAATTGTATTGAAAATAGTGAAGGGAAATGATTGTACCTGAAAAATTCATCCTTTTTAAACATTTCAATTGATACGCCCAATAGTAAAATGAAGAAGACCAGAAATTAAGTAGTAAGTTTCGAGTTACCGAGAGTAATTTTCCTAGTAACCTTAGTATAAAGCGTGAAGTTATTCCCATATTACAAAGATAAACTATCGATTCGTTCCAATCCATATACCAAAAATCATAAGTGCTATTTGCAAATCAGGTTTCAGATTTATTCCAAACTAACTTCTCTCTTTGTCTATAGAAAGGTTATTTGTATTAATGTTGAAGTGACAAAATCCATAAAATATTTTTAACTTTCTAATGGAGCGTATAAGGGTATACCCTTATCTATAGATAACATGTATGGTTTTATGTAGTGGAACTTCTTTTGTTGCAATACTGAAGTTTCGTATGTATTTAAAGTTGATTCTTACGATTTTATGGTTCATATGATTTTAATGACAATTGAAACATTTTAATGAAGTTTAAAATAATGCAACTTCCAACTTGCTTATATTCAGAAATGATACTTTAATAAAAATTAATATAATGGGAATTCGTAAATTCGGAAATGGCTTTTCTACGAAAACTACAAGGTAATTTTCGCGGTAAGAGTAAATGATGGATAGAATTTCAGAAAGATAATAAAATAAGGAAAGAAGGGAGTCCTAGTGAAGTGGGAAGGCATAAAAGAGTAGAATGTGGAAAGAAGGAGGTATATTCTGTTATTATTTCTTGCTTTTATTATAAGTTATCTTAGTATTTCCCCTTTTTCCTTTAGAACATCTATATGTATAAAAGGTGACATCTCTTATTTTTTTCGCGTATAATATTACTTTTACAACATAAATTTTAATGAAATTTTTACAACCATAGAGCGTATTTCTAAAGTATAGTTTTATGTACAGAACGTTAGTATAGATACTTGCGTTACGGAATTATGTTAACAATTGTGAGACGTATATTTGAACACGGGCAAGCACGATGAACCTCTGGACTGAATAATGTTTTGAAAAAATTAGAAACAATCTAAAAATAAGTTTTGATATTTTAAATTTTTTTTTGCAGCCACGTCACTTACATTTTTTTATATGGCCTTTTATGTATAATTTGTTTATATTTGTTCACATTATTTAACATTTATTTAATAGTACAGTACTCTGTAACAATAATATTTTATTAACCTTAAAATTTTAAATTAAATTATCTATTCATAATCCAATGAAATATCTAAAGATTTTCTCAAAGCCTGCAAGGAATTCAACTATTCTCAATACAACAAATTTGAAATAATATGAAGATAACCCGTTTAATTGAAACTATAGAAATTTCTAAATTACTTGAACAACCTTTTGGACTTAATATTGTATACATTATCAATTTAACGACTTTCCGAATTCGGTGGATATCTGTAAGATAAAATTGGTCTAACCACTATATAATTCATAAATAAACCCAACTTTAATCAACGGTTTATTTGAAGGCAAAATGTTAAGATTATGTCCATGACGTGCGGATATAATGTTATGTATCGTTTTCGAGTCACAATGAAATGAATTAAGAAATCCTAATACTGAAAAAAACTATTCTCTTGGGAATGCTACTTGGTAATTTGATGTCATCGTGAAAAATATATGTTTTACTCTGAAGTAATTTAATGAAACATTTAATCTTGTTATTAACACAGATTAATTATTTATTTCCGTATAAATGTAATGAATAAGATTTAGATGCTTTTAACTAAAAGCATTCAAATCTTATTCATTACATTTACATTTATGTAAATGGCTTTCAAAAATATAAAATTTTGTCAAATTTGCTTTCCTCAAAAAAATATATTTTTTTGATTGAATTTATTTCCTAATTTATTTTCTAATTATTTTTCTCAATGTTTGACAGTATTAAAGTTTGACACTAGGCACATATAAATATTTAAAATTCAGCGAAGAAAAAGCATAATCATACTCATTTGAGAAATGCTGTATTAATATTTATTGTGCGTTTATATTTTTGCTTATTTATTGCTCTTGACGTATACTGAAACGTTAACTGTTCATGTCATGCTATAATACTTTATATCTTAGTTACTTTATATCTTATAATACTTTATATCGGAGCTTATATCCTAGTTACTTTCTTCTATACGATGTTCTTATACTATTGAAAACTATTGTTAATAAATTTAAGTACTAACGCTCCATTTGGTAAAAGTAACGAAATGGGGATGATGAAAATAAATATAGAATATATTTCTTTTCATCATCCCCATTTCGTTACTTTTTCATCATACTCAATTTCGTTACTACTCCCTCCAGAACCAAATAATATAGAATAAATGTATAGTTGTGACTGTATGACTAATAGACTATTTGTTCGAAATCGATTCATTTTTCCACTGACTGAATAAAAAAAATTTAGTTGAACTTTATAAATACAATATATTTTTCGATACGATTTACAAATATTAGTTTTTATTCTTTCTCTATTTATTTATTTCATTTTTCAATTTATGAATGGCAAAAATCAAGTTGAATATGGAAAATATGTCTTAGAAGCAAAAATGCTATGAAGAATATCTTGATCCTAAAGATCATATATATTCAGAAATATACGTAATTTTTAGACAGAAGAGAAACTAATAAATAAACTACGTGATTGATCAAGACATTTGAATGCACAAAAAAATATAAACTATAAAATTTATGAAGAAATGGCCTAAAAGAATTTATAAACCTTTTAAAATAAATTAACATAGTAAATCACGGGGATCGCTTTAAAAATAGAACCAATAGTATTCCCAGCCCCTTAGTCACTGAAAAACATCGCAAGTAAGACAGTCATTTTTTTTTAATTTGATATTTAATTTGTTTTTCTGTTTAAGGATCGTTGGCTTTGTAAGGTCGATTATGAGCTATAAAACGTTTCGAAGTTTTCTCACGCATAATTGGGGAAACACGGTGGTTGAAAATGAGCGTCGTCGCATTTCTGGTTAGAAACTGTAGAATAACATTATAAAGGTGCAATATCTATGACTGTTTTGGCCGTAATTTTATCGATTTTTCATATATTTTCTTATAAACATGTTCATCGTTTCATCGACGAAATACGTCGATGAGAAAAGTATTAGGAACACATTTAAGATGGTCTAAGCCTTTATGTTAAAAAAAGTAATAATATTTCCTTGAAATTACAATATTGTTTGCATGTTATTTAGTTTCGTAATTTTCTAATTTACGGAAATCAACCTAATTTATGGAAAGAAAGAAAACCTATACAACCAATCGCAGTAAATAATAATCATAATCCATCAATTGTCACAAAACTGTACCATAAAAAATTAGGAAAAATGCTAATACAAGAAATATACCCGGTCATACCAAATTATAATAATATTATAGTAAATATTATCTATCCTATGCATAAGTAATGTATCACTCAAATTAGGAAAACTCTTAACTAATAATAAAAATATAAATAATACAACATGTGCTTATAGTACTTTAAATAACTTGGGTAAAACCCTTATTAATAATAAAGAAAAAATAGATAAAGATAAAAAGAGTGGTATCTATAAACTTAAATGAAACAACTGTAATAGTATATACATAGGTCAAACAGGAAGGGATTTTACTACAAGATATAAAGAACACATTGCCAGCTGGCGAAATAACAAGCCAGACACATCTCACTTTGCTAAGCATCTCATTAAAAATAACCATCACCCTCATACTGATAATGCCCCCTATATATCACAAATAAATACAATTCCTTACAAACTTAATATCCTAGAAATATTAGAAATAAGCAGACATAAAAAAGACACCAGCGTTAATATATTAAATGAACAACTAAATATAATATCATCACCCATACTTAATATCTTTTAGACATAATATAATTAGACAATATTGATTCTACAGTACTCTTCAACACCTGAAGATGTTGTAATGCAACGAAATTTAGGTCGTGGTAAAGAATTTAAAGAAAGTAGAAATAATCCTACATCACGCAGTTTCATTTAATTGGGAATAATCTTTTTTCTTTTTTGTTTTGTAAAAATAAGAATTTCTACAAAATTAACGCCAAATATATTCAATCATGTTATTTTATGAATAACCTAAAGTTTACGGATTCATTAAACTTCAAACATATCTTTGCATATCATATCAATATAAAATCTTTCATTTGACAATTATATACGTTAAAATGGTGATTTATTTCATTATAAGTGAAGGTAGCTAAAACAGTGTACGGTAGGGCTTACTATGTAGGTTACTTATATATGTCTTAAGATAATTTCCTAAATTTAGCCTTCTTAGTAGAACTAATTGAGCATACTGGAAGATAATGTAACTTTTTTTAAATGTATCTTATAAAAATTAAATTAGAGATTAAGTTAGACACCGAGGAACATCGTTACACACTTGATTTAAAAAAAAAAGTTATTTGCGTTGGCAGAAATGCCAATAAAATTCGAACTAAAATATTTGTAAAGTTCGTTAAGGAAAGTCTTCGGATCTTTGTTACCTAATAATTGTTTCGTAAAATTATTTTAATTATCTAAAGAAATAAGACATTTTTTATTTAAAAATTTGGGCCTTTGCAGGAGAAAAAGAAAGCTTTGTTTTTTTATGAGTACAAGAAATTCCCCATCGACTGGGATCTGGATTATTTTTAATTACCAAATTGAGATTCTAGACATATATTGAAAAATCGCACACGTAATTGCTATTTAGCAAATTTTCCTACTATGTTACTTTCGAGTGTGTTAGCGAGTTTATTTTTTATTGTGTATAAATATTACTTATTGAGTTCTTAGCTTAGAACGTGCAATGTAATATTTCTTTAGGGACATCGAAAGTAGAGCAATCAAAATGAAAATGTGCCCATGTTGAATACGTATAAAACAGTAAAATAAGAAAAATATATTTTAGCTTCTTATTGAATATTCATATCATGTTTCTCGATATCAGCTAACCCGCCGGACGTTACTATCTAAATATATACCGCAGCTTATTGTACATGTAATCTTTATAGTTTATCCACGTATTTATATACATATCATTTGAAATCCCTCCTTCTCTAAGAATATTTAGTCAACTCTAGGAATTCGTAACCGACTTACATTATATTCGTATATGGTTCATAAGTATTTTCATGGGTCAATTTAATATTTTTGCTTGCTCTATCTATTTTTTAAAGGTATTTGATTAAACATAAATCGATGTAGCTTAAACCATATTAGAGACTATCTCGAGTAATATGAAACGAAGGCCTAATTTCTATAGTTACCATACGTGTCTTAAATATTTTACCAGTCTAGGCGAGCGAATCTTAAAAACTATCTTAGAATTCAAATTGCAATATGAACTTTTATACATGAAATTTCCTTGAAATCTTCACAATTTTTGTAGTAATATAAAAATAGTACAGTAGTAGTAGTACAGTAAAATATAGAAATAGTAGTAATAATATATAAACATTGCATGATATCATAGAATATTCAGTTAATAATTTCCCGTCTAAAGATTGAACCCTCTAGTGAGAGGTTTGAAACACAATATTAGGAGAGAAATGAAGATGACGGTAGATTAAGTAAAAATTACTCATCTTCCCAAAAATGATAAGGGTGATGGGTATGATTCCGTCTGTTATAAACACATATAAAAATAAAAATATACTATTTATATATTCACGTATTATATAAAGTAAACTCCAATTTTTTCCATGTTTTTTTTTGCAAGCCATCGTTATACAAGGCAAATAAATTTAATCGACATACTTAAATCGTTTACTTGTGTTATGCTGAAGACGGAAAAAAAACATTCAATATTACGATTATAAGGTTCAAAAGGGAGCAAAGGTTCTTACTGTAAAATATAATGAAATAGCCCACGAGAGATCTGTCCATTTTACTGTTTGTTGTTAATATATAATAAAAATAAGAAATACAATTTTGTAACATTAATCGTGAAATATACCAGAGAAAATTTAAAAATTAATTTGCTGGTGACATATGTAACCATAGAAAACAACCTCCAATATGTAATACGTTGGTAATTGTCATTGCAGGGGAGCTATATAAAAATATGTATGAATTACATACCTACAACTGGACTTTCATCAAAAACCTCGATATTAATTTAAAAAAAAAAAAAAGTTTCAATGATACCAGTAGAATCGCATTTTTTTATTATCTCAATGAAGATTTAAGCTCAAGTTCCAAAAAGTATTTATACTGTTTACTTATAGTACAACCTTATAAATCCAAACAATGTTTTGGAAACATATCTCTGCAGTCATTTCAGTATACTACGCTACACGTTTTACTTACATTGATTTGGATTTTTTTTTTATTTATCTCCATTCGTTTTTAATCGATCCTAATGATTTTTCATTAATTTCTGATTGCCCGGTTTCCGCTTAATATACTGTGATAGTATGCAAGTAAATAGTTGCACACTTGAAATTCTTATTACACTCAAATATATAGTGATCTTATATATGCGATTCACTTGAAAATAGTATCTGTTGAAATTTATAAAAAATATCGGCGAAGTGCATGTCTCGTTCACGCATCCAGGGTTTCGTACCTGGTGTAGACTGAAATCACTTTTGTTGTCATAAGTCATCACTAAAATAGTCTTTTTAGCGCAATGAATAGTTAATATTACTTAATTTAATTAAATGGGAGGCCTATACATAAAATCGTGAATATCACAAAAACTTTGCCAAGTGGAGTTACAGTGTACTTGAAAAATTTGTTTCATAACTTTAGATTAACTAGTTTCTAAATTAGGGAGGGCGCACATATTTATTGCATGGTTTTGAATACATGCCTGAAGAAATTTTTAATAAAATCATGATAAATATATTTTTAAAACGTTCAAACGATCACTGATCTCCAAATTACCCATTGTTTTCAGCGAAAAGTGGCGGAAAAGAACAGATGACTCGGCGCAGGCATAAACTAGAGACACGTGCGCGAGGCTCTCGTGCTTTGCTCTATCTCGTCGGCTGTCCATTTCCATCACTAGGTTTTTTCTCGTTTCTCATGTCTCGCATTATATATATTTAGCAACACATAATTATGTGTAAATAGGCATGTCGCGCAAAATAAAATTCCTTCGGTTTACTGAATCTTACGTACTATTTCATTTACATAATTCTAGTCAAGTAAGCGCCTTAGTGTTCGCTTTAGTGGTGACCCGAAAATGTGATGACACACTCGTTCAAGTGGTACTTGCTTCAATATCACCCATAGAGGAGCATATATTTCTTGTTACTTTCCTTGTTTTCCACCCATAACTAAATTATTAAAGCAACGTCCCTCTAAATTCTGGTCATAAAATTGTCATATTTAATTTTTTTACTCACACAAACTCAATTTGGAATTTAATACAAGATTAGAGGCCTCATTTTCATATATTCACACAATAATATTAAAGAAATGGGAGGAAAAAAGTGACTTGTTTATTATATGCCAATTTAATATTATTTGTACATATTTTTCCTTGACGCTAATTCCATGTTACCATATCTCCATGTATTTATTACTTTTGAAATACAACTTGTCTATAAAGAGACTTAATTGGCAAAAATTTCGAATTCAGGAGTTAGGATTCCGGAACTCGGAACCGATAACTCTTCATTCGCTTTAGAGCTGGTACTAAAGTTGACGTCTGTCATGAATACTACACATTTGCAGTGTTAAAGTTATGAAAATACTAATTAAATCTTATTTTGAAAAAAAAATATTATGTTCAGTAAGCAATGAAACACACTGTACATTCTATTTAATGCTCATGCACTTATTGTCCACGCTATCGAGGCGGTCAGTGGAGGGGGGACGGCAGCACAACGTAGGCAGCGCAACTCAGACAGCGCTGCGCGGGTGATCGGTGTGCCTAACCAAAATAACTTTTAAATCAAAGTTTGATGCCCCCAGCCTATATTGTTTCTTTAGACTGCTATGAACGGGAGATTCTTTATAATTCGGTATAAGAACTTAATTAAAATTGATTGCAAATCACTGTCATATCAAGTTTATCGTTTAGTAGAAATTTTTTTGTCATAAAAGTTAACCAGAATAAGTTTCGATATTTATTATCAAAAATTACAATAAATAATTTTTTAAATTATTCAGTTCATGAACCTATATTATCAACTGCGATTTATAATGTTGTTAGGAAAATAGCAATACATGGCATATTTTCTCACCATACTGAATTTTCTAATTAAAATTTTAAAGATTGCCTCAAGAATGGTATAAATACGATTTTAAAATTATTAAATATACGTTTCAATGGTGGCGTGCCCGTAATATAAACGCAATTAAATTAATTCCTTAAACCATCCAAAATATTTACTGAAATACATGGTTTAAATATTTGCCTATAAATTCCTATAAAGATATTGGCATCTTGAGTGCAGATTAAAACTAATTACTAAGTTACATAATATGTGAATTTACGGAATGATATAAACTTATAAAATTACCTATATATCTGTCAAATCAGTAAAGTCTCCATCCATATAACACAAAGTTAATCACGTGCATTCATTGAACTTTCCAATGAACTATTCGTTAAATTAATTTGATGTTTAGCCAAATACATAATTTAATAACGAGAGCAATGAAGCTTGTACACGTTTGCCGTTCATTGAATATTCTAATTAGACATAAACCCGCATCTATTTCAGTTGATTAATTTAGATCTCTAAACATGATTTATCATGGCTTATTTGTACAACCCAAAACAGTTTGAGAAATAATGCCCCTTCGTGATAAGTTAAATTCGATAACTGTAATCTTAGAGTTTATTACATATGCAGCCATTTTAATACGTAGTCGTCATCGATAACTAAAATTTTGAAACTTGGTATTCTTGCTTTGGGAAAAACTGTCAGCGTCCAATGGTAACATTATCTTTTTATTAAAATATAACCACATTAATTTAAAATTTTGGATAGACGAAAATAATAAATTTCCTTTAATAGGAAGTATTATTCCCAATGTTATAATTTTTGTGTACATCCTAATTTAAGATTGAGACAATTATGGAATTGACTATGAAGAATGTATATATGTGTGTACGCGAGCTTGGGTGCGTGTGTGCTTTGTTGTATGTACGGATGTACGCGACTTTGCTTGCAAGCAAATCAGCAAGTGCATTTGACATGTGTGCGCGTGAATACGTGTGTAGGGTTGCTCAAATGATCGTTATCGAGAAGCCTATGAATGTATTTGCGGGTGTGTATTATCACTGGGCATGCGAGGATACGACAACAGTTGTGTGGAAATGTGTATACGTGTCCGTTTGCGTGTACATAAACAACATGCGTACCATTCGCTTCACGCTTGCTTCCGTGTATGTTTTCTGTTAACAACTTAACCCAGAACATATATGTATTTCTATTCTTATACGTTTATTTTGTTAATTAGAAACCTTCTCTGCCTTTTTCTTTTTGGATGGCCGTTCTTCGTACGGAGTAACTTCCTGTGAGTATTATTTTGCCATATCAGCATTTATAACCGTTTTATTTGTCATCGTAATCATTTGCTTAATTACCGGATAGCCTTTTTCGTAAAAATGTCTATTATTATAGTGCCATAAAATTCATAAATATTTTAGATAATGCACATGATATAGACAGCGATTATAGATATTAAAAAAAAATTTGCGTTCTAATATTTTCATATATTCTTGGTTACAAGGCGCTAAATAACAAAGATGAAAAGAAAAAAAGAAGGAAAATTGAGAAGAGATACGTCTAACAAGAAAAAAATCATAAATCGTATTCTTAGAAGCCTTAGTACATATCGTAAAGTAATTCCAATATTACGTCATTTTTAAGTACTACATTTATAAGCAGCTCTTCAGATATATTTATAATTAACTCATCTTTATGTAATACAAAACTATTTGTTTTGTTATATAAGATTATCACAAATTAGTTATCAACAATTTCAATTTTCTGATGGAGCCAACATGGTTTATATTTTAATATGGTACTATTTTATTGCAATACGTATTATATGGGTTATATTTTAAGATGGCAGTAATTTATTGTTATTTTATGGCAAAGGTTGGCATATTCTCTTATGACGTTTTAATGACAGTTTAAATACTATTAGGAAATGTAAAATAATGAAAATTCGTATGTTCAGAAATGTCAGTTGAATGAAAAGAAAAACATATATCTAGCGGCAAGAGCGAGTGATGAATAGAGTTCAAGGGAGAGTGGAAGTAAAAAAAAGGAGTCCAAAAGGGGGACTAGACGTAGACAAAGGTTAGAATATAAAGAGAAGGAAAGATATTTTTTTTTAATTTTCTTATTGTTATTACAATTTTATCTTAATATTTCCTTTCTTCCCTTCAGGATTTCTGTATGTGTAAAACGGAATTTTCGCCTGCTTGTTTGCTTACAACTTGAGTTTAAAAAAATTAATTTAAAGAATTTGTCAACATCATAAAAATTGTTCACCTAAAAAGGTTTTCATGACCAAAACTTTAGGGTATATGCTCAAGTTACAGAATTATAGTAATATTTTTATGGCTTATACTTGAACGCGGATAGAAATAAACATTATGACTAGTACAACGACACAGCGATACTGGGGAGCAGGTGAAGCTATTTTATCATAGAAATGTTCAAATTCAATTCTTAATCGGAAAGCATTACAACTTCTACGCAAGCAGCGCCCCGCAAAGAGAACTGGCAATAATATAAAAAGAAGTTTTAATTTTTTTAAACATGGGGCGGCGAGGCACTTTGATGCAAGGGGCATATTGATGCGTAACACATATTTGCTAATCGAATATAAGTACTCGAGTTGTGACATCACTAAAACGTGTCTATGTTTATCTAAGCGCGAAAGTTGTGACCGTGCTCACAGTTAGTCGATGGTATTTGACGAGAACGATTGTTTTTCGAGTGCGATAAAGTAAGAAAATGCGAATACGTTGAATGAACTTATTTCAGCGAGTTTCTGTGCCATCTTTCTAAGATTTTCACATACCAGAGATGAGTTAGTGTATCCAGTATTAAAGTATTCGTGTGTTTTTGAAAACAAATTGCCTGATTTTTTGTAATTTTACGTTTTAAAAAAATGCCTGTTGGAGCACATTGATAGAGTAAGTCACGGGGTATTTTGAAACGCATCAATGCGCCTTATCATAAATATTTATTCGTGTTAATTAATCTAGCGAATCTAATTTGCAGAAAATGGTGCGAGTATAAGAACCAAAGACTGAAAGACGCAATATTGATGAAGAGGATGGTAAGACTACCATATTCAAAGTTATATCAAAGATATTATCTGTACGACAGGCGGCTAATCAGTACAATAATAAAGCTGCAACTTTGCAGCATCATATTGAACATTTTTAAAAATTGTTAAAAGATAACGAAGCCTCATCATCATTTTAAAATGAAAAAAAAACATGAGGTGACTGAATAACGGAAGCATCATTATTTGTATCGGGAAGAACTTGATTTCTAAGGCGATGTTACGGGCGCAGAAAATATTTTTTTTATATTCCCATATTAACAAAACGACTAATAACTTGCTAATTATTTTTCTGTTGAAATATGAGTTAAATGATATAGACTTAATTTGATTTCATGATTCATATTCTTGGTTGATTTCTCAATTAATCAGGAGGAGTAAAATTTTACATGGGGGGGGGGAGGCGGAATAATCACGAAAGTACTCCGTAAAGTCTCCTTATCGTTTCAAATAAATTTACTTTAAAATCGAATGAGATATAAATTTCATGTAAACAATAAAACCCTAATTATATTTCCGCTTTATATATAATATTCGTGAGAGGGTATGATTTATGATGTTGCAGAAAAAAATTTGAATTCCGAAAAATGTAGTTTAAATAATCATTTTGAAAGGGATAGCCCTTTCAGGATGCTTGCCCTCTAAAACTTAAGAAATTACGCCATCACCAAGAGAGACATCAAGCTAGGTTTCCTACGTAGGATTTGAAAATATAAAAAATTAATAGCGATATCCATGGCCTTAATTTATTAGGAAAATACTTAAAAATTTGGATATATAGTAAAAAACGACTAGAGAGTGCCACAAAAATTGGAATGGATCTATGTTATTTTAAATCTTTTGGGGTATTTCTAAATTTATGCAATCAGTTATGCTATTTTCTACATTTACTAATTATATTTGGTTTGATCCACGTTACCTAAAAAACGTCTAAATTAGTTTTAGTTCTTAATATATTATTTTTTTAATCTTCTAGCTTACATTCTTTTTACGAATCCCTTCATTGAGATATCAAAGAACTAACTTAGGGAACTAAATCTTTTAAGGACGGCAGATGTCCGAATATATTATGTTCACAAAAGCACACTCAGAGGTTTTAACAAGTTAATATCTCATTTAATAAAACTCAATAGTTTAACAAATTAAATCACAAAATATATGCAAAATTCTAGACGGAGCACCTCTCAACATAACATAAAACATAAGTTCTATTATATGTAAGATTTGTGTGTTGAAATTTATAATTATTTCTACTCATTACTAATTGTAAAACGCTGGTTGGTGTAAATTAAGCTTAAATTTATGATGCTTGTAACATTCACTACTGTACATCCGTGATATCATACCTTGGTTTCTATGAAGCCATAACGGCGCCAGCGTCATATGCCGCAGTATTATTTGAGGTTATCGGCAATTTCGAAGTTGCTGATGTTTTAATAACACACTGACGTTCAAATGCTCTGAGTTTTCAACAACGACTGGAATATATATCCGTGAGAAAAACGATTTAGTCATCAAGGGGTACGTTTTCCAATCAGAAATATATATTTAAATACAGGTAAATATATAAATAGGATAAGAAGAAAAGAAGTTGTAAAATTGATTATTGATATGAACATTTGTACAAGGAGACATTGCTTTTTCCGCAGTGATTTTCGGAAATGAGGTAATTTCCGAAAATAAGCTCATTTCTATTTCTCATTTCTAATATATAATCTTATTTGCACTGTCAGCTAATAATGTAAGAGAATAAATACATCCGTAGATCTTTAACATAAATAAAACAGTTCCAATTCTAAAAATCTAAAACCTCCTTATTCTTGGAAATAATAAACAATTGAAATATGTTTAGAAAACGGAAAAAACAATTATCACTATTATTTTCAAGAATAATAACACTAATTATTTCAAGGAAAAACACAACATCAAACGACAATAGCCAAAAACATAGAAACTAATTTTGGAAAGTTTGTTATAGCGCCCGAATAAAATATAAATTATCGCCACAAAATTCACACACGTTATAAATAATAATAAGTATTTTCCCACAATTGTTTAAACAGCTGACTTAAAAATAAAAAAGTAACTTACGTATATGTAATTAGAACCTACCATCAAAGTTATTTTATTTAACTTACAACAGCATTTTTAACAGGTATATTTAACTACGGACGCTACTTGGCTCATGTTTCGGATACAAATGTATTTGTTTTTTTTATATCTCACAATTCTTGATTATATTATTGACTTCAATATGCGTAAATTTATTTTAGTGTTAGGTCACAAATTGTGTTTTCTAAAATAAAGCTGGATTTACACATCATTACTTAGGTATGTTTTGAATTTTCGATTGTTCATTATTGGCATATCTAATGAAATATTTTCATTAATGAACAATATTTTATTAGTAATTGCTTTTTCAAGTTGTACTAATTTTATTTAACATCTAGGAAAATCATTTATACTTGAGAACTATCACACAATTAATTAACTTCAGTCTTCTTTTACTTTTATTAACTTTTATTTTATTAGGAATTTGAAAATATGCCTTTCTTTATTTGTACTACAAACTTCGTCTAAGATTATATATTTTCATGTTCGAAATATGCAAACTAAGTAATTTTTACAACTTATTTGTTTTGGGTGAAATAACTACATATTCCATGTAAATTTTAAATTTCTACGTGTTTACGTTTAGAATTTAGTAGCATCTGACCGATAAACAGTAGGATGGACGACGTTGTAAAACAATAGGGTTTTAGTTACTTCATAAGGAACCATAAAAGTGGAACTCTTATGGAATCCCTCATATATTCCTCCTTCCATCTACGTACCTGATACATTGATTTTTATATAGGTAGAAACCATTTATTATGAGCAGGAATTTGGTAATATATAGGAGCTAATATTTCAATACTTTTTAGTTAGAATCTAAACAATATTTGAGAATTTGGTTGAAAAAATTCGCTTAATTTTTTTTCGCTTACCGGAGTGTTTATATAAGATATTTCTAGAGATGCTTTTGAAGGTTACCACAAAAACATGACTTCATTAATTTTCGAAGTTTAAAAAATTACAATTTTGAAAAAACCACTTTACCGAAGTAATAATTTTTACTTTTAAAAATCCATAGGCATTATTTTATATTTTCTGAGAAATTATGACAATTCATGCCTGTGAAAAATCAAATTTTTATCTTTTTTATGGAATGATCGAGTGTTTGTGAAACTCTTTGTATTGTTAAGTATACGGATCATAATTACTATTTCATAATATATAATAACACATAGAATAAATATGTTCACGAGGCAACAATTAATAAAGTGTATTAGGTAATTAGTAAAGATCTTTTAAAATATGATGGTTAAAAATTCACAGAAATATTTGAACTTACTCTTCAACTACTATACAAGAGAAACTATTATACAAGAGAAGAAACGTGTAAAAAATTATTCCGTCAACAACGACGAACTGAAAAAGTACGAGTTAAAACAAATAAGACACTGAGCAAATACTCAGTTGCGCAAATCTATTTGTTTCGGAACGTGCAGAGTTCTCAAACAACATAAACACAGTGAGAATAAACAAGAACGCCCCAATTACGCTAGCAACAAATATTCACTATGTATATGTTGCGTATTGCCTAATGCCATTTTCACAGGCGTTAAACCCATAATATGATTGTCAGCATTTTTCAATTTATTATTTGACTATTACTAAAAACATGTTGAGAAAGTTAGGGCGAGATGTAATTTTTAACTAACATTTTCTGACAAATTCTTTTCTTATTTCCATGATGTTTACGTAAAGTAAGTACGTTTTTTTATAAAATTTTGGCACAAGCCGTCCCAAACTGAACTGAACTGGCGGACATAGTGGCAGCCAGATATTATGAATTTATAACGTTTCTCTTCGACGCTATTTAGCTGAGGTATTCCTAAAAGTTGCGTTTTATAAAATATAAAATTCATAATATAATTTCAATAAATCATTTCAATATATCAAAAATATAATTGCATTCCAAAAATAAAATTGTTAACAATTTTGTTATCTGTTTTTGTTTCGCGTTATAATTAGATTAATTTATTAGGTTTGCCTTAGTTTTATTCAATTTATCTCAGACATCACGAATATAATTAGTAAAATTAATATATTTTTGATTATTTTTAATTGAAAGAAACCAAATAAAAGTTACTAATTTTATGCTAATTAACCTGTTCAAAAAAGTACTTTTCAGTAGGGAAATAATTTTTTTTTATTTCACTTTAATTTCTATTTTAGTTTAATAATTTTGATACGATGTACAATTTCTAACTGTTTTTTTACGTTTACAATTTTCTTTGCGACAAATTAAGCGGCTTCATACAAAACGGTCAAAGGGTATTTATTGTTTTTACTCCTTACTCGTTGCTGTGTCACATCCTGCTAGCTTTTATTTTGCGTATACTGTAAAATTTATTCAGTCTGCAACTAAAATATGAAGGAATCCACGTGAATTTTTTTTTAAGTTTATAATTTAAGTAACAGATAACGTTGTGTTATATCCTGCTTTGTATTACGCAAATTGTCCTATGTCACATTCAGCTTACTTTTAAATTATGTACACTGTAACTAAATTTTTCCATTCCATATGTAACAATAGAAGGATTGATTGATATAATTGTTTCTTTTATAATTTAATAAAAGACAACATTTCACATCCTGTCATTTCACAAGCTTCCTTAACTAATTTTTTTCCATCTCCTATGTAATATTTGAATAACGGCATATTTTATTTTATATCTTCTATAATTTAAATAATAGCAACATCTCACATCCCGTTCAATTTTCTTTCATTGTACATTAAATTCCAAAAACCATCTTTGTGCAAACTGTACACGCAAAAATAAAAGTAAAGTAAGTTAGTTTTGTTAGATTTTAAAATAAAACGTTATTGGATAAGAAAACATCGTCAAAGACAAGAACACAGCGTCGTTGCGCGGATACGCATCATTACGGCATTATGGCATAAGTATTGATAATTTGAACATGTTTGGAGATTGTCAACTTAATGAGATAAAAAATTCATTCCTTGAAACATTCGACACAACCTTAAAATATAAGATAAATTTAAAAAAAAACAATAAATTTATAAGTAATACAAGTCTAGACGAATAATGTGTACGACTAATGAAAGAAATTCCCGTGTAATTAACCTTGTTTTAAATCTCGTCGCAATTTGAAAAACGACTCAACTTTGAAATAGTGAACTTTTAATATTTTGGCCATTACATCAATTTTAAGGACGAACTGAACGGGTTATCTCATTGAAATATTTAGATACCTTAAACCCTTTCTATGAAATAGAAAGGTATTAAATTTTCGGGATGGAAGAAGTGGTTATTTACAAACATAGATAGAGTTTGCTCTCACCGCTTTTTAGAAGATAATTTTGATGTAAATTTGTCCAGTAGAATATATGTGTTTTTAAAAATATTTATAAAATGGTAACACGTATTTGCTTCAGTCGGAATGAAAAACAATTTATGGGTATGTAAACTTACGCATTGGTTTAAGGGGTGATTATCTGGTAGAAGAAAGAGACTATTGTATTGCTATTTATGGCCATTATTCATTATTCAATCAAACTTTAAATGACATTATATTTAAAATAAATATTTGATTGCATTGCTTTCTATTAGTATGAAGGTATTGTAACCTATTTTATGAAAGCGGTATTAAAGAAGTGCATTAAGGTTCATTTGTTAATTTACTGTATTTATCGAAACACCGTGATACTAAAGTAACAAAACGTCAACCACTTAATAATTGTTTAAGACTTTTAGAGCAATGTGTTAAATATTTTCTGAAATACTTTGTCAGTATGTTTCATTGTGAGGGACTAAAACGACCAATACGATCATTAATTTGTTTGAAAATGTGGTACGTTTCGGAAAGTAAACATTTTTGGGTGTTTCTATTTAATAAAATGTTGGTTCTGTATAAAATGTACTCATTCATCTTCTGTTATATATATATATATATATATATATATATATATATATATGTATATATATATGTATGTATGTATGTATATATATATATATATATATATATATATATATATATGTATGTATGTATATATATATATATATATATATATATATATATATATATATATATATTTATATACATATATGTTATTTTGTTGTGTGAAATGCAGAAAATAAATACTTTCGTACCCGTAAATATTGCAAATTTAAATTAATTTTTCTCATCAAAAATTAAATTGTAAAATATAAACTAATCAAATATTATTACGCCGCTTTAGTTCTATATCATACTGGTGGTAGATAAATGTGTAAACAACACTGAAATTTGGTACGATTGTTGCAACCGGGATAGGAATATGTGACTCAAACGTGTGGAAACAGGAATTTATTTAAAACATGATCATCATAATGAAAATAAAGTGTGGGGGCGTACGCAACTATGTAATCGATGATTTAAAAATGCCTTTGTTTCAAACTAGCGACATGTAGTTTCGTAGCATACTCTAAATATATCGCTTATATATTGTTTTGCATAATGTGTAAAAACTTTGGCATAATACCCAAAAATATTTGTAAGAAATTAACCTATAAATAAAATTAGTGTAAAAGAAAATAACCTAAATAAAGAGAGCAATTTGTAAATAGTAAGAAAAATGTGTCATTGAAAAATTAATGTCAAAGAAGACACATAAAATCAGAATGAGAAGTACTTAAGCAAATAGCGTTTAAATGAGATATAAAAATGAAAAAAACGAAAGAAGACCAATTTATAAATATGCAATTATCGTTTGTGAAAATGATTGATAAATTTAGAAGTATACATGCTCTTTTGTGTTAAAATTATTTCAATACTAATTAAATTGTTTTCAATTTATATGTCTAAATATTATGATAAGTTTATATGAATTAGTTATGTTCAGACTAAAAGCAATGAAAAAAAAATTAATGGTCGACCGTACATCATACACCATTGTACGATCATACACCTAATATAAGGACGATAAAAATTATTTAAAATTATTTAAAACGGCAAAAGGTTAGAAATCGGAAACAGTAAAAAACAGATATAAAGGGAAATACCACCAAAAACCTGAAGATAAAACCAAGCACTGAACATGAAAAGAAAAGTTAAGAAAAATGTTAATAAAAATTTTACAAGCCTATGTGAATGCAATTAGCTTCTATTCAAAAGTTAACTAATCGATAGAACAAAATCACCAAAATCCTTTAAGACATTCGGCATGTACTCATATGTGTATACTGGCAGACCAACGGGTAAAAATGTACGAGCATGTTATTTTCTCGTCGGATATTTGAGGGTCTATTGCTTTTCTCTTTCTGCCTTCCTAAACTATGATACTCGACGTTCTATTACTTCTGATTAGTATTCTAGTTCCCAAGTAGAGACTGTGCCATTAAACTCCCCACTCTTGATGCTGACGGTGTGCTGCCGGCTTAAACAATTATATTTGAAATTAGTATTAAGGGTTTCAAGTAATCACTCACGACGTAAAGTTCTTAAGTCGTGATTTTTTAAGTTAGCATTGGCTTTTCAAGACTGTAATTGAATTGCGGGTTCCAAATTCTCAGTTCAAATAATACAGGCATACTGCTTGTCTAAACTATGAAATTTTGCGGATTTGATATTTCTAAAATAGTATTCTTAATCTCAAACTGAGTCTCTTTCAAAGAAATTCAGATTCCAATTCCTTAGTCCTAATGCTTCAGGCCCCAACCCCTCAATCTGGTACTGCCTTCTTAAATCGTGAGACTGGAGAATCTGCTATTTTCAGTTAATATCATAGGTTTTAAGCGAAAACTCTCATTCACTTTTGGGTTCCAACTTCTCAGTTATGACACTGCGAGTGCACGGTCTGTCTTAATTACAATACTGAAGGATCTGTTATTTTCGAAGTAATACTCTCTAGAGTTAAATGGTAGAATCTTTGCTAGATTTTTACTATTCAATCTTCATACTACAGGACTACTACTTGCCTCAATCATTAGAATTTAAGACCAGTTGTTTTTAAAGAAGTATTTAGGTCTCAAGCAAAGATTTTGTTTGATGATAAAGTCTCAAACAAAGTCCCAGGGTTCCAATTCTTCAGACCTAATGTTTTAGATAATTTACATACCTAAGTTGTAAGACTTGAAGATCTGCAATTTTAAAATTAGTATTGTCGATCTTAAGCAAATATTTTATGCCTAAATTTAGGGTCCCAAATCCACGGTCCTGATGCTGCAGGGATACTTCCTCTGTCAACTGTGAGACTTGAGGATGTGCTATTTTTAATATAGTATTTTGAGATTCTGTTACTGATCTCCAGGTATTAATGCTTCAATCGTGATACTGCAAATGTACCGCCTGCAAATGTATCTTAAATTATTACTTTATACCTCAATCGTGAGATTTTATTTTCTGCTGTTTATAAATTAGTTTTTTGTGCTTCAAACAGAGATACTGCCAGTGACTTCTCATTCCAACTTCTCAATCTTAATGTCGTGTGTATATGGGGATACTGCTTATTTTTTTGCTGGGCTATTTATTGCTTGGGACTTGCGGACAAGCTGTTTTAAATTAGTATGGTAAGTTTCAAGCACAAACTCTGAAATTGGATTTCGGGTTCTGCTATAGAGGTACTTACCTTAACCTTGAGACTACAGAATAAAACATTTTTAGAGTATTTTGATTAGCACTTCAAAGTTTTCACAGAGTTTTGACTCTAAAAATAGTCTGCCACTTAACTTCAGGTTCCATTTTCTCATTATTTGCGCTGTGGTATTTCTTCAAGTTTAAACCATGACACTTGAGAATCATCCCGTTGGAATTTATATTGTAGGTCTTAAGTAAAACTTTGATATTGAACTCCGGGTAGCAACTCCTCTGATCTACTTCTGCAGTGGTACTCCCTGACTGAGCCGTGAGGCTTGAATATCTGATGATTTTGAATTAACGCATTGAGTTTCAAGGAGAGACTAGACCACTGAATTCTGGGTTCCAACCTCCCAGTCTTGACGATGTGGGTATACTTCCTGTTTAAACTTCGATACTTAAGAATCTGCTGCTAATAAATTAGAATAATATACCTCCAGCAAAGACTTTGTCATTAAAATTGGGTTTCTTACTCTTCAGTCCTCATACAGAGTAGTTACTACTTACTGAAATCATGACAATTTAGGACGAGCTGGTTTTGTACTAGTATTATGGGTCTCCACCAAAGGCTATGTCATTTAACTCTAGATTTCAATTCCTCAGCCCGTTACGGCAAATAGTACGATCTCTTTTGTGTTTGTTAACTGGCATATCTGGTATTAATTAACGAACTTGGATAATTTTTTATTTGAAGATCTCCATTGTAGTGTTATAACAATTGTAAGATTTCGACAACGAAAATTGACGGTATACCATATGATTCCTCAACAATATACAACGCAGCAAGCATCATAAAGCTTGGATGATATTAACTAAGTAATAAAATCTCTCGAGTTTTAATACGACTAAAAACAGTATAAATAGAATATTAATGCGGAAATAGGTATGGAATTACGGATATAGAGAGACAAAAAAGACATGTAAGAGTTGGAACAATACCAGGAGGATTGATAGTACGTAAAGATAGATGCAAGTTTGAAGCACTTATCACGACGAAGGTAAAATACTGAAAGTAATTTATAAGTTCGTATATATGCATGTACGTATGTAGATAATTATGAATATATTTAGATTCATTAAATGCTGTAAACGTCCGTTCCATCTCATTAATGAGATTTTATTTATAATAAGTTCATTGTAAGTTCATGACATTCTGGGTAACTTAGGATGTCATAGGCATTAAACATAAGAAAACAAAATATTTGAAAAAAATTAAGAAATACGAAAAACCATCAAATAACCGTCGCGCTAAAAGGTAAAAAATAATGAAGATACGAATATTCAGTTAGAGCTTTAGCGATGTGACACCCTTTCTGAACCTAAATAAATTGGAAAAATACTAGAGCTTTTGGAGTTGGAACCGAGTGAAATTTATCACTCATCTGTGTATTTGAGTGTAAATATCGGAGAGAAAGGAAGAGTTATGAATTTCAGATAGAATGTAAGAAGCGGGTTTAAGTGTTAGGGACGAGAGAAGCGTCCACTATTCGCCAATTCTATAAATCTCTAGAATATTACAAATTTGCAACATTTTTCAAACTTATTTATGTTTGGAAATGATATTGCACAGCGAAATTCAAAACTGAATATTTGTATTCTAATTGTTTCGTACTTTACATTGTGTTTTTTCCCGTGGTTTTTGAAGTAGGTTAATTTTATTCTAAAAATTGTTTATTCCTGCTCCTTTCGCAGTCAGACTTTTATGTTTTGATTTTATTACAGAATAACTGACAAAATACTTAACAACCTAAAAATATTATTGAAAACAATTGTAATATAGTACTAATTATAATATAGTAACAAGTATCAAGAAATAAATTGCAGTACAACATATAATATTGCACACAACATTTAAAAAAGTCGTAAAAATAAAATTTTCCCTGACTGGAATCTTTAAGTTTCGACGCTTATGTAATATCATTGAATCATTATCTTTCTGATGTTATTATATTATTAAGAGCGGATGAGAAGATAATTATTTCGTACTTCCGTAAGCTATTGTAGTTTCAGAGAATTGATTGAATCTTTAATTAAAATATCAGTTAATTTCCTAGACTAGATTTTAGGATACAGATTTTTCTCACGTAGCGCAAGGTAGTCGAATCAGGCTACATTTTATCACGTATTGGTTTTTCAAGGAATATTTTGCTTTTCTTTTTTATTTGATAAATTTAATTCTTTTTATTTCTTTCGAATTTAGACACTTTTTAGGTTCGAGGCGTGCAACCTGTATTTTTTTACAGGTTTTATTTATTCAGAATTTTAAGTAAGAATTTTTAAAGAAATAATATTTACTCATTTAAAATGCAATGTATTTCTAAATGATCAGAAACGTTCACTTTTAAAAATAGTGAGACACAGCGAATTAATGTATAATATATTATTAGCGTGTAATGGTTTGTCAAATTGAAATTTATAATATTTTTTAAATATTGAATATATTTGGCATTAATTTTGTAGAAATTATTATTAATTCTGAATTGTGAATATTTTTTGTAGAAATTCATTATTAATTGTGAATATTTTTTGACTAAACTTTTTAAGACTTTTTTGACTTATTAATGCGTATTAAATTCAAATGGTAAATCACTTTTCATTTCTACCTAATAAGTTCAGAAATTACGATGAAAAAAATTGTTGGTTTCCTGCCATGAAAAATCGATAAGCGTGTATCTATTCTATAAATAGTTTTTTTTTGTTTAAATCCTGGAATTAGTGAATTGTGAAAAAGGCTTAATTTTTCAGAACTTATTGCTAATTTTCAATTGTTTGTTGATGTAGAATGTGAAAGTATGGCATACTAGCTGCATCATTGTTTCAAATATTTATCAGAACGTTTCAAAGGTATCATGCCTATTCACGTTTAATTATAACTACTTGTAAACAAGACAGCAATATTTCTGATATATCGGTAATATTGTATTTTGATGTTAAATATGAGAATTAATATTGTATTTTGAAATTTAATAAATGAAAGAAAACTTCACATTTCCAATAATGCATTTCTTCATTCATCGATAAAATCTGAATGGAAATCGAAAATTTATATATACAATTATATTTAAATAATTTTTATTTTAAACACATTGAAATTTTAGTTTAATTGTGTATTTATAGGAAGTATAAAGAATTTGAGAGCATCTACGTAAGTATATATGGTAATATAGAGTTCAGTTTGCACATCGATAAATGAATACTCAATATTTCTTAGAGCTTTTGGACAATTATGAAAATGAAAATATCGCAGAGCTTATTATATTATAGACCTCAATATTATAGACCTCAATGAGATGAGAATTGATGTAACTAATAGCGTACTATCTTTTTTTTTTTTTATTTTTAATTCAAATACTAAATGTTTATTCCAAATGGCAATGTCTGAATAGAATAAAAAATGAGTTTCATTATTGAAGAATTATAAAGATTTACAAAGATGATAACAGTTGGATTTAAAAGATTATTCTGGTGCCCCCGCAATGAAAACTTTTTAAAAGACTTTGTGGTGTGAGATCGATGTTTTTAAACAGGTTCTATTTATAGGACGTAAAAAAAAGATTATTCAGCATATTTCATAAAAGTTATTAAATAGATTATTATATTGTGATCCTTTGTGCTATCTTTGAAATATTATTCAGATATAAATCTTTCACTAATTTTCACTGAATTTATGTAGAATATGATAGAAATATGTAATACCGTATATAAGTATAAATATAAATACTAATACCATTAAATGTAAACGAAAAATACTTTAATAAAACAAGTGACAATTTAATTATTTTCAAGTAAAAGATAAATGAACAAGATCCCATTTATACAATATTAAATAGATTTGGTAACGTCAGACTAAGAAGTTAAAATTACGATAGAGTTTTTTAATTTTGTAGGATAGAAGACACCAAATATTCAAATATAATGTCATTTAATGATTATATCTTGATATGAGCGAATGATAGTAATCTATATATATTACATTCCGTGATTGCGATTACGCTGTAAGAAAATGCCAATACCTTTGTCACATTCCGTCATTGCGATTACGCTATAGGAAAATGCCAAATAAACATTTTTATAAGTCACTCCATAGATGCGCAGAAATGTTGCGCAGAGAGTCTACCTAACGGTTATACTTTTATAACGGTCTGAACTTCGTACGCTCTAAACTTCTGATATTAGTCTTCATAAAACTTCTTACCGGGCGCTATAAATGGAAATCGATTCTTAAGGAGTAAACTCCCAAAACGGTGAAAATATATATTATGCATAAATTTTTGAACAATTTATATTAATCATTATTTTTTTGTTACATTACACTTTGGTTGTTGGGAGGTAGGGGATTAAGGAGTAAAGTAATGAAAAATTCCATTTCGAGTTCACTAATTTTTCGACATGTTGCCAAATACTGACTCCGCTCTATAGATGACAATACCAGATAGAAATGTGTCACTGAAATTCGACAGTTTCATAAGAATATACGGCAGACTTTTAATTTAACCACTTACAAAAATTTTCTCTCGTGATTATTTTTTATCATGATTATGAAAGGAAAAAAAATTGCTCCAGAGGAAAATGTTGAAATTTTTTGTTCCTAAGTTTCTTCAATAATTTTTCAATGAATTTATCATTAGATATTACACTCTGAATACACACAAATATTTATACATGGATACAATAAAAAAAATTATCACAATATACGGTGCGTGTGTAATATAACTATGAAAATAATTAATTCCAGCAAATTAAAAATGTTTTACTGTCTTTAAGTGTTCATCTCATGTTTTTTTTAATTTATGTAATAAGAAATATCAACTGTCTTGTTTGCTTAACATTTTTAAATAACATCTTTATTTTTACGTGTTTTAATAACATGATTTTATTATTAATTGTGAATTAAATAAATTAATATACCTTAAAAATTATGTGTTTGACTAAAAGAAATTTTGGTCGTGATTATTTTAATAAAAAAAATAATTTCAAAAATAACTTCCATATGAAGTACATACTTAACAAAAACTATTGGTAATATTTATTTCATATTCATTTCTATTTGTACTAACATGAAACCAAAATTGATTTACATATAAAAAAAAACATATTCGAAATCCGAAATTTAAGTAATCAGAAAGAGTCGCGTGAAAAGAAGTTGTAAATACAAGTACGAATTGACATATATTAAAACAATCACAAATTATTCAAAAATTTATTAGTCCAAATGGATCGCATTAAAAGTTGTTATAAGAACGAATTCGAATTGACGTAAGAAAAAAAACAAACAACCCAAATGATCCACAAATTGCAGAAAAAAAAATACCCAAAAGGAAAAAAAATACCCAAAATATCTAAGAATTAATTAAACAAAAAATCGTTTAAAAAGAGGTTACAGGGTAAGTCCGGTAGAGATGGATTTATTTAGATTCCATTTTTCTATTCTGCCTATACGAAATTAAAATACTTTGTCACTGTAATACAAACTTTATTTATGTTAGCATATTATTGTTCAGTTTTACTTAAATTGTGAATAGAAAAAAGGGGGAAAAAATATAATAAAAAAAACTCAGTCATCTCTCACAGAGTATATGGTATAAATGGTCATAGTACTGAGGGAGAGACGGCCAAACTTTTCTTTGACTTCTTGACTATTCCCTTTCCTTTTTTTGTAGTCTACTTGTTTTTTTGCTAGAACCTTACGACCGCATGTTTGGGGAACTGTGGACAGTTTTCATGTAACCAATAAAGACACAACTTACACTACATCCAGTCATCAGTTTTTTCCTTTTCATAATAGTTCTCTCCCCATCTTTTGCAGTCGTTTTGAGAAGCAGGATCGTCAGTGCATTCGTCCAAATCAGAATCGCTACTGATAGACACGAATCAGCGTCGCTACTAGATGTTGATTCAGTGTATTTACGCAATTTCTTTTTTCTAATTCTTTTCTGACTTTTGGTCACTGGTAATTTTTCAAACTTATGATGTTCTTTAGTTTTAACTTTCACGGTCTTCTCTTCTTTTTGAACTTTCGTTTTTGCTTTTTGTTTTCATTTTTCCAGATGATCAAGAGATGTTAACAAAATGCCAATTCGCTTAGCTCTCTTATGTAATTGAGAGGCTTTATGCGAAATGGAGTTCAGATCATATAAAATCTTGCAAGGTGTTTCATTGGAATTGTACTCGAATGTCGTTGAAGCATTCGGTTGCGCAAAGTTATTGTGCGAGTCTTGTGAGGTCTTGGTACAGTTGTAATGTTATTTGGTTCATGCGGGCTCTGCCAGTAGCTAATTAGATCAAAATTTTCTTTTGAAGTAACGTCTAGGCTTTGACTGATCGGGATCCTTATCCGATCGACTGTTGATCCTGGAGTAATGCTTGATTGGGTATTTAAAATTGTAGATGGCGAGGCTTGATTGAGGTTGTGTCCTGATGGTTCAGATAACAATGCAATTGCGTACGCAGCTATTACAGAAGGGTTTAATGGAAATACTCTTGTGGCCTTAAATGCTAAAATATCATTTTGTGTGGTGGCCGCTTCACCCAAGCTTCAGTAACCAGCTCGCCAAATTGTAATCGCATAATGTGTCGTCCAGGATTTCGTTTCAGCCACACGCGGCATGATTAAAAGAAGTGGGTTTTGAGTAATTTGAAAACAATTCTACCTAACCGGTTGCAGATAATGGGAATTTTGACTTGACATAGGGACAAGAATAATATCTTGATATATGGCAAATTCTAACATTTCTACAGAATTTCAGTTGATAGAGGAGCCATCAACAAGCAATACGGTTTTTCCTGAATGTTTTCGTGGGTAAAAATATTCTTTATGTCATTCAGAGAAGACTTCTGTGTTTATATGTGAGAATTTTTGTGACACGAAGAGGCAGGAGCCGGGTGACATACCATCTTGGAACTCCGGTTTGTTCCTCATACTTTTCATAATAAAAGCTGGGGGTATGAAAGCTCCTTCTGCATTACAGTAAGCCATGACAATAATTCTTTCTCGCTTTTCCGTGTATGTGACAGTTGATACGTCTTTTGATCCTTTCTTAGTAAGCATACGACTCGGTTGACTGTTGAGTTGAAGACCAGTCTCATCTAGGTTAAAGATATTTCCTGGTTTGTCGAACAACTTGTGCTCTAGCTTTTAATTTTCTAGCAGTTGAAAGTAATTAACGATCCATCCCTGGTTCTCTGGTCAGCAAAACACCTTCTGATTTTGTTAGGGTTATGTCGGGATTTCTAGTTAAGAATTTATGCAGTCAATCATAGGCAGCTTTTTCAGCAGAGACTTTAAACCTGTGCTTTATTCGGAGTTGAAATGCAAAATGATTAAGTCTTCGTTCTAAAGATTTACGAGGAATACCCAAAGTACCTACAGCCATTCGAACTGACATATTATCCTTTTTACAGAATTAATTACCGAACGCAGCTGCTTCTCCATACATTTGCCATGAAGATCTACAGAAATGAGTTTGTGTATATTAGGCATTTAAAACATATTTGAAAAACATCTTACGGATATACAAAGACGAAATATATATTTCATAATTTTGGCCATCACACCCAAAAAAACTGGTCATTTCACCTAATTGTACGAGTGATATGGCCATCCCAATAACCTAAGAAAATGTAGAACGTAAAAGTAGGATTACGCAATCAATTTCTACATTAAAACTCAACAACACTTGCAACGTTACTGTAAAGTATTTAAAACACATTTATTTTATAAATAATATTTAAGACCAGATGCCTGATATATTATAAATTGATGTCAACACAAATTAACGTGTATGCGGTGCTATTAGTATTTATTATTCAGAACTACGACTGTGCGCCATCACTCCCGTATCGCTACCTCTACCGGGCTTACCCTAAGTAAACACATGAATTGATATAAAAGAAAACAAACCCAAAAGAAACAACAATGAAGTAAACGGAATATTTCGTTTAAAAAGGGGTTATAAATACATATGCTAATTAATATTTGTAAGAAAACAACCTAAAAGATCAAAAAATTTAATAAACTAAAAATTGCTTTAAAACGATGTAAGGAGAGAGCATAAATAGAAACGTAAACTGATATATAAAAAATTAATCTAATAAATATAAGAATACTATATTTTATGAAAATGTTTCTACATATTATTCATTATTACTGATAATATTTTGAAAGGAAAACCGTAGATATTTTATTATGTTAAAAATATATTGAAATTGCGACTAACATTGTAATTAATTTTTATAAAGAAGACTATTATATTTAAATAATTATTAAAATATTATCAACAATGAAAATTAATTTATTAACGAAATAACAGTAATGTAAAAGTCATAAATAAATGTAAAATACAATTAAAACACGATAAAACTAAACTTTTAAGTTAATGCGACAAAATATTGAAGGAAAAAAGTAACCGCCAAATTGAACGGACCTTTGATTAGCTATATTGTATTAGAGTTGTTGCTAAATATTGTCGAAAATAAATTTATATATTAAAAACAAAATAATCGAATTGGAAAGTGATCTGGCAGCTTTGATAATACGAGTATCACATATGATAACTTCACAGAAATGGGAAGCAATAGAACATGTTAAATGTAAAATATCCAATCACGACAAATTTGTAATAATACCAAAGTCTTTTTGTATTAACGGTCTAGCGGGACCTGCAAGCCGTATATGAGAATAGGAATAAAAAAGGTTGCGGTACCATAAAAAATTAGGTATACAATCTGAAGCCTTTTTAGAAAAATCGCAGTATGTCCTTAAACATATATGTCAGGTATTGCGAAAAATGTTCAGTAGGTAACCACCACACAGCGACATCTTTATATCAGCACTGGAAGCAACAAATGAAAGTGACGACTCTAAGGAAGATATAAAAGAGAAAAAATAATATATGGAATTATACGTGAGGAAAACAAATGAAAATAATTTGACTATTTGTGAGAGCTAAGAAAAATAAAAGGAAAAAAGCCGCGCTCTACTCTGTACGCGTAATTTCTTTTGCGATCTAAATCTAGATTTGTAAATATATAGTAAAGGGTAAAACGGCAGAGATATAGAGAGAATATATTAAATTTAAATAAATAGATAGCACTGAATTCGTAAATTCGTATTTTTTATTTAGGGTAATTAAGAAAATGTCATTAAAAATTGACGGCAACATCTAATAAAAACTTAATATTCATTATTACAGACACCGAATTGTCAATTAAAAAATAGACACGATACGTACAAGAACACGGCTACATTCATTTCAAGGATATCCAGATATATTACTCCTGTTGTAAATTGTATTAACGCACACAAAAACGAATATGCACACACACAGGCACACACTCACGAAAACACGCGCGCGCGCGCGCGCACACGCACACATACACAAATATTTATAAAAACAGAATAAACTTAAAATGACAATATTGTTCGAAATATAAACCATAGAAAAGCATACATTATTTTGTTTACTATATTGTTACTATTTAAGTGAAATATTTGCATCTTAAAAATTAAAAGGTTTAAGAAAGAATTTATGTTTGATAATTTTATTTAATTATATTTGTATTGCAAATATTCAACCATTTTATGAGAAATTGTTCTTACAAATTTGTAATGAATACTTAGTGACAAAAAAAAAGTTAAAACATACAGCTACAAAATTTATTAAATCAATTATCTTACAATAAATAATGGGGACCAACAATAAATTTTTTTATACATGCCGTTTTTTATATACTTTCATTCATGTTATATCAAGAAAAGTTCTCTAAATATAATTTTATACAAACTCTATTTATATCAAATCTTTGAATAACAGTGGCTTTCATATAACCTAATAGTGGCTCCATGAACAAGATATTATTGTGAAATATCGTCTTTAATAAATTGCGTAATAGAGTTTTTCATCTATTATCGTTTATTCATATATCTTGCCAAATAAATGAATTATTGTAATTAAATTACTAATTACATGTTAGAAAAAATACGTCAGTCAGTGTCATGCCGATAGTGCATAAACGAATCGCGTTTGTTACCAAGAGTCTCTTTAATAAATTTTTACCCCAAATTTTCGAGATTGTGAGTACGGAAGGAGATTCAGTTTTTATCTGTACTGCGTTGGTTACTTTCTTATATAATCATACATACAAAATATAGAGCAAAATGATGAAGGTTCTAAAAAGTTAATTTAAATGTCATAATAAATGATAAAGTATATTATAGGCGGAGTAACCAATTTCTACATGAATTACATTGAACATTAAGTCCACATTATCAGTGACGAAATTAAATGAAAATTACTTGCTGCCGCTCTATTATAATATATGCGCACTTCATATTACAAACGCGCAGTTGGAAGATGAAAATGAGAGTCAACGATTTAACAAACCTTGGGCCTATTGTTTAACACATTTTTGCCGAAATACGCGAGAATGAAAATAATAAACAAAACCTCACTTCTGATATCTTGACTTAGGTACATGGGTCTTAATAAAAGTATTATACAAATTATAAATAAAACTTATTTTGTATATGGCATATATTTAATACTCCTTAATACAGACTTTCAAATTTCACTTCTTAAATATGAATATCATAGTTCGGAACCGTATAAAAACAAATTAATAATATTCAAATCTGGTGTTACCATCGGCGTATTAAATAAAACGATTTTACATACTACAGAAATTAAAAGGTTTTGATAATTACGTATATTAAGGAATTTAATTATATATTAGAAAATAAATAATCAATATGAAGACGATGCTTTAAATAACAAAATGAACAAATTTGTGGTAAAGCGATTAATTATTAATATATTCTGAACTAGGCATGTATTATTACCCTAATATCAATTCACTCGTGTTATGTTAAGTGAGATGGTAGCACGTTTGGAGTGTGGATCAAAAACACTAACTGAAAAATATCTTTAATGAAAATTTCTTTGTTTTTTACATTCGAAAGTATTTACCAAATATGTAGCTAAAAAGTAGTTTATGAAAAATATTGAGTTGCAAAAAATAAGGAAAGTGAAATAAGGAATTCTCCTTCATTTGTTAAAAATTTTCTCTGTGTAAGAAACGACTTCAAAATATAATAAAAATAAGATTCCTTGTATTGAAGATAACTTAGTTAACCTATTTTCTTTCAATCTACAATTGTATTCCACAATTGATTTACGAATACTTTTTTCTATGAAAATTAATGATAGTTATGAACACTGAAAATAGATTTCAATAATTTTGCTATAAAATAGTAATAAAATATGTAAGATTTCTAGAAAAGTTCAATAACGTTATTCCCGGAAATTCGTCTTTTTAACGACGGGATGAAATTGGAAGATTGTAAGTAATTTATTTCGTAAATATACTGAAATTTTTATATTTATTACTTTTAAAATGTGTAATTTACATAATTATTTAAAAAAATTATATACATTAAACTCTTTACACCACAATTTTTTTTAAATCTTTAGATTACATTGCCGGAATCCGTTACGAGAATATAGGAGATCGGAGAGTATTGCCGTACACTTGACTTTCAAAAGTCTTTATTTCATAGCTATTAGTCAAAAAAGAGAAAAAGTTTTAAATTTACTTCAAATTAGGTCTATTTTATATGGTGATTAGGGTTACCGTCAAAATGTAAAAACAACATTTAGAACAGATATACTACTTTAAATGAAAACTGTATATGTACGGTATTAACGGCATCATGCAGGTAACTCCGTACGCGTAATGAGCTAATTTAGTGCACACGTTTATATTTGAATTAGTGTATTAGCATAAAAAAGACGCTGAAAATGACTTTTTTACATACATATATTTAATTTAAGACTACCATTTTGATTAACGAATTACTCTCTTAGTAATCATCATCATAAGCCTTTATTAGGCTTTACATACAAAATCCACAACAATAATGATCTCCAGGGTCATATCCCGAACATAAAGCATGCGACTAGCCCCACAGATTACCCACCTGTACCTCAGTTCTTTATCCTTACCAAAATCACCACAAATGACGCATAGTTCCTTGACACCTATCTCAACTCCTTCAACAAAATTATCATCTAACTCTTCTTCACATAAAACATTTTGTTCTCCTTCAGAAAAAGATGAACTTTCCTTTTCTATTTGTTTCTTTAATCTATTCTTATTTATGTCATTTTTAATAACATTTGTAATAGCCTTAGTGTGTTTCTCTAGTTAAATATTTTTGGCAGCTCGTTTTTCTTCCAATTTCTTCTAAAACAAAATGCATAGGAGTCGAAGTAAGTACTTTTGATTGTTGTTTAGTCCATTTACCATTCCTTTTCCCTTTTCGCATGTGTTTCTTTTTAGGTGATTATGATATTTCACTGACATGTATTACGCGTTCAGGTGTTTTATTTATCTCAGAAATCACAAAAAATTGTCGTTTGACATACTGAATTTCTGACTGAGTTTGATAAGTGGTTCTAGTTCTTGACGTTGCTGGATGTAAATTATAAGCTGTATCTGGTTCTGGATTTTTAGGAATTAGCAAATTTTGGATGCCTGATGTTGATGGACATGCATCGTCAACGGATTCATTTGATTCTGTATTTGTAGGTTCCGAAGACGATACCTCATTAAAATCCATCGGAGTATCTAATATACCGGATGCACTTGAATGTCCATGCTCTGTCTTTGTATTTTCAACAGCTTGTTCAGAGAAAATCCTATCAAGAGGGTTTTAATCTCCTTCTGGTATCGATTTGCTGAAAACGTTTGGATTGAAGGACGAAATGCCGGCTGCTCGGAACACACAAACTGCTTTTTCTGCATTAGTTACGTTCAAATATGTTTTATTAAAAAGTGGAATCAATTCATATTGATGAAGTTTTATGTAAGTGTCACATTCTATATACAAATCTGTTTTCAATGGGGTATACACTGTAAGAGTCCAGTAGTAGTAATCGCGAGGTCGGCAGTTAAGAGATCCGCCAAAACAGAGGAGCAGGTTCTGCAAGCTTTGGTCAGAGCCAGTAGCGGCGCTTGCTGCAACCTTAGCATCACCCGTCTAACCTGATGGACCCCGACGCACTACGCAAGAAGATGCAGTAAAATCCTTTTGCGAATAAAATCGAATCTATTGCGAATCCTATTTGCAAATATAAATGATTTAAATAAAATAAATATTTAAAAAAATTCAAGATACCACTTACATTTTAGTCTTGTTTTAGAGCTTATGAAAGACGTGGCTGATTTTAAAAAAATAAACATCGTTTACTTAAGTAGTGTTAACCTTAAATAATATTTTCTGAAATAAAGAGAAAATAAAATAACGTGATAAGGTGGATAAGTTGGCATTGTATGTACATTGTACATTTTATTTTAAATCTACTAAAAGTTTATGTAATTAAAACTTTCCTTTACTTGAAGTTTCACATGAAAATATTTAATACAACGTTATAATTGCTTTATATAAAAATACTTTTAATTCCAATCAAACCTTCTTCAACATATTTACGATAAAAAAGTTTTTCCCGAAGAGACAACGAAACAACACGCTTGTGCCTCAAAGTGCTCGTCTCTCTACTATGTTAAAAATAATGAGCGTACTTTTATACATGTAAAAATGAAGTTTATTTACGCATATATGAAGCAGCTAGATTAAGCATTTTTCTTTTATGGCGTTAAATGTTAAAAGTAAAATAATCGTGGTCGAGAGGCATTGTTAGACACAGATGCGATTATCGTGGCAACTGTACATGTGATAAAAAAATTGTTAGAAAACTCAAAAATATTATGTCTATTATAAAATTAAAAAAGTATAACTGCAAGAACAGACACATAGAAAAGCCAATCTGTATATTTCTTAAAAACTTAAAACTATTCTTTTCCAACGGCAATAGTAAGCATACTAAGTCTAACCTTTTTGCTTTCAAGTCGTCAAAGGAAAGGCTTAGTCATGTCATTTGTTAAATTAACAGCAATATTGTATTAAAAACTTGTTATAAGAAATCGTAGATTAAAGAATGCATATATTAATTAAAAATGTAAAAAAATTGCTTTAGTTTACTACATTTTTTCTAAAAGCTTTGTATTTCATTTCGGCTAAAACGTCGATTTATTCACAAATATACTTCCTTCCATGTGCTTTATGATTAGGAAACATTAAAAGGGTCGTTTTTAATCATCGAGCAATTAAAAGGTTCGATGGATTAAATTATTATGTAGCGTTCAGAGATGTCGAAGAGATTCCATATATTTTCAGCAATCCCCCTGTTTGTTGTACGTGCTACGTTTTGACATATAGTTTCTATATTCGTAAAATGACAGTCGCCAACATAAGTGGGCGATATTGCAAGAGTCCGGTATTGAAGCGAAAAAACCTCATGTACGAGATTAAATAACAAAACGACAGTTAAAAGGTTTTTAAAAAAATTCAGAAAATTATTTTAATTGCAGAATCGTTCAAAAGACAGAATGATAAAATTTTAATTTCCAAATAATGGAGGCAGTATTCGATAATTTTATGATTCCAAATCTTAAAAGTAGGAAGAGTAGGATTTCTTATTTATCCGTCCGCGTGTCTTTCTGTCACAGCTGTTCTTTTTCCAAAAACTGTTTGACGTAGAAGCTTTAAATATTCGTGATAAAGCGCAAAAACTGCGTAAATTTCATTGGTTATTATTTATAAATATTTAGAAATAAAATTATTTTCGTGAAATGAAGTACGTGATTTTTTAAAATTTTTTTCTATTATCTGAAATATAAATTGAGGGAGAAAGTCATAAGGCTTCTAAAATAATTTTTTTTTGAAATTTCATGCAAGATAATTCTAGACTTATTGCTGTAAATACACGCGTTGTTTTTCTGCGAAATCATTTTTTTTTCTTAGAAGTCAGCTAATATAGTCAACGAGAAATATAGAAATCGACACTAAATAATATTTTAATATAAATTAAAAAGGCGACAAATGAAGTATTGGTTTTAAAAATTGTAAATATCGTATAGTATAGTATAGTAATATGAAAACCAAAAACCATTCGTGAGAGTTCCAATATTTTTTCACAATTTTATACAAGATCTCGAGATATTATTGAAAATGTTTACGCCATTTTTCTCAGGAACCTTTGATATAAAATCAATATAAATAGCCCGCGAGTGTCAACCTCTAAAATATATTTCAGAAGTTGACACTTAAAAATATTCATGTGGTAAGTGTAAAATAGGGTAAAAGGACTAAAGGAAGTAATAATATTTTTTTTGTATCGTATGATATTAAAATGGAAAGAGCCATTTACGAGCATTCCAATATTTTCTTCAGAATTTTATGTAGGATGCTTCTAGATGAAAATGTTCATGCCAGTTTTTCCAGGAATACTTCCATATAGAGTCAATGTATATAAACAATGGGTGTAAACATCTGAAATGTGTTTCAGAAACTGACATTGCGAAACATTTATTTATATTTTTTTAGGATTTTACGTAAAATTTTCCAGTGAAATTGTTGAAAATATTCTTAAAAATATATGTTCCGTCTCCTATCTTTGAAACTAATAGAGTCATAATTAAAACAATCAGCGTTACTCGAAATTTATAGAAAGTTTACCCAAAAATTATAATTATGATTTCAACTGTGATAGTTTTTGAACAATTCACTTTATTTATACATCTGTCTGAGATATACTATACATAAAACGAACAAATATGAGTAAATTGAAGTTGGATAACTGGTCACCATAGTGTGTTGGGTTTATCACAAGCCATATGGCCTTTGGAGGCACGGCGCTCCGCGGGAACTCGGGTTTGATTCCCGGTCGCTCGCCGAACGGGGCTGGATTGGTATTCTGGCTGGCTGTACAAGCTTGCTCTTGTAGTAATCAATCCGTGCGTTCATGAGTACAATAACTATTGAAAAAAATTAAAACACTGGTCTTAATTTGTAAAAATTAAAACTTATTTTTCAATTGCAAATGAAAAATGTAAAGTTTAAGAAGTTATTTTTAAATCCCCGAATACATTTTAACCTTAGCCGTGTTATTCAGTGGTGAAATGTTATAATTTTTACATATACATTATTTCTGAACCCCGATGGTAGTTGCTTCTCACTATTGGCATAAATACTTGAACCATGACTAAAAGGACTCAAACTCCTTTCAATTTATTGTTATTTATACTGCCTGATTGTTATTTATACATTACAGTTAATAGTGAGATGACAAATTCTACCCTACTGTCATAAAATTCATTTACGTTTACAGTTACTGGGTAGTGGATTGTTTAAAAAACCTCTTTTAGGCCCGACAACAGCTAAGTGTAAATTAGAATAATTTCAATCTAATTTAATTACTGTTGCCCAACTAAGATGATATTGAAATATTAGAGTGGAAGATTTCAATGGCTATTAGAACAAAATATTAATACATACGTATTAATTTTATACGCTCGCAATTTTCCTTTCAAATAATTTTTATGTAACTGTCATTGTAGATGCTAACACTATAAAAATTTGAATTAGAAAATCAGTCGTATCGTTTTTACTAAAAAATTCTGATCAACGAGATACATAAAAATTTACAATTGTGTCACATGTATTGGGCAATATTCTCTTAAATTATCACACTAGTTTAAAAATAAAACATTATTTTCCTTGATCAACCACATATTTCCTTGTTCACATTTGCTAAAAACTCTCGTTAGAAATACTTTTCCGGCTTTCTCTTATTAGATTATAAATAATTTTTCAAAATATTTTTATCACTATTAAACAACAAAATATTTTTATCACTATTAACCACATTAAAGTATAAAGAAATAGCACAAAACTACTCACGTGAGAACTCCTGTTTTATTGAAATAATCATGATTCCTTTTTGTTATGATTCACGTAGGTAAAACATTCTATAAGAATTGAAATTGCATTAAAATATTAAAATATTTATTGCCCTTGTCCGCAATTGAATTGTTAAATATTTGTCATATCACACAATAATATTTTAAAATAAATCCCATACGAAGCCACGTAAGCAATTACTACCTTTTTTCCTATGCTTTTCAAAAGTTAAAATTTCAAAACACTTATGTGATATTCATGTGGAGAAATAATAATAATATTTTTTTGTATTTTCATCCCTTTCTCATTTATTTTCATTGTACCAATTTGGTTGCTCTGCGAAGCAGAGAAGTTTATGCAGTTGCATCTGCATAAACAATGTTATATAACCTGTTAATTTTTTTACGTTAATAAAATTTTTTTTAAATAAATACATAATATAATTCCCCTGTTATTTCAATTTTCACATTATTTCAAAATGACCTTTTTCGTTATAAATATTCCATGAAATTATAAAATGTTCCTTCGATCCATTAAAAATTATGTAGTAACTAATAATTCACATAAAACTGAATATGTCAATACAAATAATTTCTATGCGAATGTTAACTATTCCGAGCCTTGCAGTAAAATTGTTTGATTGCCATTTTATACTCATCGCGTTTTTATTATACTGACGATCCGCTTGGGCTTACCACGTGTAGACAACGATTTTCTTAATCTGCTATTTCTTTATAGAAGGCATTATACAATTTTGGGACTCGGCTTCGCATTGATGTTGCTGTTGTTGTGATGGTAATGCTATTGCCGCTAGCACGCTCCACCATACCGTATGCCCGCTGCCATTGATTGCGTGTGCTTTCGTCTCACCTCAATGGGTGAAAGCCGGTGCATACATTTTTTTTAATTAATAACACCGTAATCACTTTTAAACTGTTGTTAGATAGCTATATTATAATAGAGAAATTTGATTTATATAATTTGTCGGATATCGTTACTTTTTTCATTAATAAATACTAAATAGGAAAACCCGTCACTCCACCATAAAAAAATAATATTAGAAACACTTATCAAAATGAAAACTGGTTATGTTATGTTCTTAATAATTTTTTTGTGCTTATTTCTTGAATAAAATTTTAAAGTTTGAACGCTATTCAAACAAACGTCTTTATGATGCTCAGGACTTGTAAGTTAATAAAGCACTTTGCATTTCAATTTTAATTTTCTACCTTATTTTCTTTGACAAACGTTTTTAACTGTTTTCATAATGTGACATTTGGTTCCGCTTTGACAAATTGTCTGGCGATATTTAGAATGTCTAGTATCACCAGACAATTTGTCTAGTGTTTATCAGTCTTTGGAGCAAATTTATTTTTAAACGTTGGCCTATGTGGAGCTTATGTAATAAACATTTCTTAAAAAAATCGCTTTTCAATTTATTAGCCGACTTCTTGAATGTTAACTTCACAAGAAAGATGATTTCCTTTTTTCGAGTTAAACCAATGACATCAAAATAATACAGAATACAAGGTTACGTTGTCAGTACTTCTACATACTTACTAGTTACATCCACACACTACGTAATAAATATCTGATGAAATTCCATATCTCATTAAAAATAGGGAATAGAACTTTCCTAATACTCGGGGATATTCAATCTCTAGAAAATAATCAGAACAAGTTTCAATTTACGGATAAACGTGTAAACTTAATATTATGGGTTATTAAATAAATTCAATTAAACTGATATTAAAATAAGTAATTTCCTTTGATGGAAAGATATATGCGTTATTACCTTCACTAACTAATTTAACATTTTAGTATAATTTCACGTTACTAGGAAGCATGTGCCGACAAGAAATTTTCAGGAAATAGGCTATTTAAATTGTAGAAAATACTAAAACAATTATAGATATCTGTAAAATCAAATATTCCCAAAATACAAAAATCGGTTTCAAGATTGAAATATGAACAAATTTCAATAATTTCTGATAACCTATTCTAAAATTGATACCTGTTTCCTATACAATTCGATTTTCTTTTGGTTATGACACTCTCCAAAATAATAAAGTTGTACTTAGGAAAAATTTTGCACAGTAAAGAAAATATTTAATTTATTTTCATAATATCCTTATCTGATTAATGATATGCGGGACTTTGATAATATCTCATAACAAGCCAGAATAAAAGCTTTATTGTGACTAGTAAATTTTTGTCAGCATTAAATACATGTACAATCACACTTGCAATTTGATCGCAAGTTTGGTTCAAATAAAGAATTTAATAATAGCATATAAATAAAAATGACACCGTATATCGCAATGGCCGTATTGTAGTTTACGTCGACACATACATTATATCTTATACTATTAAAAGAGCAAACGAGCAATTCTCGTATATATATATATATATATATATATATATATATATATATATATATATATATAGATATATATATATATATATATATATATATATTTACCGGCTCTAACGATTTCGCTGAAATTTGGTATCTTTATTAATTGGAAGATTATATTAAATAATTAGAAGATGAGCTTCGTCGGTTATTTATTTTGGAAATGGCAGCCATTTAAAATTTTAAATATTACTAAGAACACTGTTATTAAGACTTAATAACTTTTGAATGGAAAAACATAGGAGAGAACGGCTTGGGGCAGGGAGAGAAAGAGGGGAAGGGAAAGGGGGAGTGGAGGAGGAGAGGTGTGTGAAGGGAGAGGGAGCGTGTAGGGGAGGGGGATTGTGAGAGGATGGGGAGGGGGATTGGAAAGGGAGAGGATGTGGAAGGGGAAGGGAAGGGTAGAGGTAAGGGAGGGGAAGGGGAAGGGAGGGGATGGTAAGTGGGGGTAGGTTTGTGGGGAAGGGTTTGTGGAGGGGGAGAGAGAGGTGGAGGGAAAGGAGAAGGGCGGGGGAGGGCAAGGGGAGGGGTTGGGGAAGGGAATACAGGGAGGGGGGAGGCGGAGTAAAGGGGGGAGAAGAGGAGGAGGGCGAGGTGAGGGGAAGGGTAGTGAGAGGGGTTGGGAAGGGGGATGTGAAGAGGAAGTGGAAGGTAAGGGAAAAGAAAGGTAAGGGGGAGCGGAAGGGAAGGGGAAGGGGGAGCAGAATGGAAGGGGAAGGGGAAGCGGAAGGGAAGGAGAAGGGGAACCGGAAGGGAAGGGGAAGCGGAAGGGTAGGGGAACAGGAAGGGACGGGGAAGGGGGAGCGGAAGGAGAAGAAGAAGGGGGAGCAGAAGGGAAGGGGAGTGAAAGGAAGGGGAAGGGGGAGCGGAAAGGAAGGGGATGGGGAAGCGGAAGGGAAGGGGACGGGCAAGGGTAGGGTGAGATTGAGGGGAGGGGAAGGTGATGGGAAAGGGACGGGGAAGGGGAAGGGGAAGAAGGAACGGTGAGGGTGTGAAGGGGAGGCGAAAGAGTGGGTGAGGGGAGGACGGTGAAGAGGTATGTGAAAAGGGATGGGGAAGGGGAGGTGAAGATGAGAAGTGGGGAAGCGGAATAAGAAGGTATAGTGAAAGGCGAATGCGGGGTGAATGCGAACGCGAGAGCGAACGCGAAGGCGAACGGGAAGGTGAGGAGGAAAGCGAGACCAATAAGAAAGCAAAGACAAAGGGGAAGGAAAAGGGACGGGGAAAGAGAATAAATCTAATACCATGAACCAAGCAATTTCACGTTCCTATGGGAAACTCGAAATAAACTGAGGATCGCTCGGTCACCTGGTACTGTATAATACAACGCCAAACGCATAGTATCAACTAATGTACATAAGCGATTAGTCCGTGTGTTTAATTGCCAGACAAAGCTTTAAGTTCGCTGAGCGATGGTTGACGACGGTAGCTACTGCGAATGATATTATGCTGGTTTCAAAACTTTTTACGTTAATTAAACTAAGCTTAGATCACAAAGTCATCTAGGCGGATAGGGTTAAATTGATAAGATTTCGCTTTTTTGCACTATGTTGAAATTTTAATGTAACAAGATTTTCGAAATGAAATAATTAAATTCTTATTCGGAAGACATCACACGCTAAAATGTAAAGCCACAATGTGAACAACATTGTTATAAATGAAGAAAATAAGATTGCATAGTTATTCCGTATAAAATTCAACGAATTAGTAATTTTAGACACTTGCTTGGTTTCTTGGCATCAGTCATTAATTTTTAACTCTTTATTTTTAAAACTATTAATAATTTAAAAGTTCGTTATTGGATTTTTAAGACTTCCTCCGTTTTTAACTTGTTTTTCTTCTTATTTATCTAACTAGTAGAAATATTATCAGCCTTTTCTCTTTATTAATATCACCTAATGCATCAAAATGCTCCGAATTTTAATTTATGGTGTCATTTTTCATTTACTTATACTACTTTATTTCAAACGTACTTACATATATTTTAATTTATCTATTCCTTTTTATTTTGAAATAGTTAAACAATTTTTTACAATATAGTTTCAGTTATATAAAAACGTGTATTGGAATCTTAAATTAAATTCCACAGAGAATGCAAAAAAATAAAATGAATAGAGTTTTACCTAATAGTAAAAAAAACCGGTAAAAATGTCAACGGCAACCTACAATATAACAAAATTATTTTCATGAGTTTATATTTACAATAAAATTTATTGAAATCTGTCTAAAATTCAATACTTAAAAAGTTTGAATTTATACCTACCTGTAATGACATAAAACTCGTCAAAGTTATTTTTTACTTCTTTTCAATATTCCTTCAAATTATAGGTGATGTATCAAATATATTATCAACAATTATGAATTAAATATTATTAGGAACCTTATAACTAGATCTTATAACAAACCTTTTCAAACTATACCCATACGTATGGAAAATGAAAAAAAATTGGGCGCTTTATTGAAAACTTCTGAAATTTGCATTTAAATGTTTTTGAGTATTAGCTGCTGAGATGTGCTGGTTAGTATGATTTATTATACTGCCAAACTTCATACATATACTTAAAGGGTTTTAGAAAAAAAGGGCTTTGACCGACAACCAAAGAAGTGAGGGATTTACAAGGATTCCATTTTTTCTTGGGAGGCAACCAAACATTAGGTTGCGATTACACTAATGACCCTTCCAATAAGTAGAATAAAAACTAATGATATTCACCCCATACTCTTTCGAAGACGATAAAAAGTTAGAACATTTCATGAATAAAAAAAATCGATTCAATAAAAACAGAAAAATTTAAACAAAATGTAATGCAAAAATTTAGTTAAGTCTATTATTAAATACAAGAACTAAATTTAGACGCATTTCACTTAAAATTTTGTCAATAAATCGAAAGGGTATAATGAGTTTATAATTGAAAAGCGTAAGAGTTAATTGAAAAGCAAAAGCCTACTCCGAATATTCAACGAGAAAATCGAATGAAACTTTTCAATAAAACTATTAATAGAATATAATGATTAACTTATATCGACATTGACATTAAGCATAATAAATTAAAATAACTTCGTACTAAATATTCACGTTTTAATAAATATTAAAATTATAAATTAGTGAATCAAGAGCACAATGTGAGTTTTCTTGAAATTTTAAGCGAGTTTTTTTGTTTAAATGAATAACCATGACTTTGATATTTCTATATAATAGTTCAGAAACACATTTCTAAGAAATACATATATTTTGTAAGGTCTTTTAATATTTCAATCATTTGCATTTCTTCATTGAGACATAGTTTTGATTTTTTTGGCGTCAGTCATATTTGGATAAAACTTAATAAATATTAGGAGTAAAATAAGTATTAAATAACGTATCTCACAACTTATTGATCCATAGCACAAAAGACTAAACTTGTACTGTTAAAGATAAAAGGCAAAAACTGCAAACATTTATGATAATCTCCATCGGACACTCACAAAATATAACATTTAAGAAGAAAACTCTACGCCTCTTTGATTATTTATTATAATGAAAATATTTTGTAGTCGTACAGAAAAAATGTAGTCGAAGAAAATTTTTGTCGTACTCGTTTATTTCCATAAAGAGAATTTTTTTTATTAGTTTATTTTTTGGGTTTAGCACCAAAATAGATTTTCCTAATTATGTGAAACTTTCGGCCTCGAAGAGCGTAACATGAAGGATATATAAGAATTTGCTATTACTAAAGTTTAATTTTAAAAAAATATCTGTTCATAATACGATCAAGCATATTATATGCTTGATACCAGTCGGCTATCAAGCGGGTCTCCCAACTATGATATTTATGCCAAAGAACATAAATTCCCTATGATTCACCGCAGGGAAATTTCTACTAAACTTGAAAGTTGACTAACCTCTTTTCTTTTAATTTTCTGTTCAACTTTTGTACGTTATTTTTTAATTATCTTTTAAATTTTTGTTTTCTTTTAATGTAAATAACATCCACATAGCGGAACTGTATGTAAACTATCGTTTCATTACGGTTCGTTTTTGGAAAGTTCGAAAGCTGACACGAATTTCAAATTTATGTTGATTGAAATTGATTTATTAGCAGGAGTTGTCATGAGAAATATATTTCCTGCCAGCATAGTATGATTAATTTGATGACATAATGTTCTACAAGTAAAAGTATATGTTATATATGATTCAATTAACTAATGTTAGTAACATAGGTTAATTGAATCATCTAATAAACTTCATAAATTTTTAAATAAATAAAGAGATACACTAGGACCAAGGAACTAAGCTGCGTAGGAGAGGTTCGCGTTTCATTTCAAAGCGTTCATAGATTCCACGATTTAAGACAAAGGTGAGGGAAGATATTTGCTTAAATAATATATTATACAATTATAATTTTAGAATACCACACTGCATAACATTTGAATAATAAATTGTTATTTACATAAATATTATTTAATTATTATTAATGAATAATTACAATTTCGAATTATTTCGTTGTTAATTTTAATCATTATAAAAAATACGTGTGTTTTTATAAAATTATTTATTACAAATTTTAATCTACACATAAAACATATACATTTAATGGAAATATAACTACATAAGTGATCTCTTTCAATCGATCTCATTGGTTAATATGAACTTGAAATGTGAAATGTTGTAAAATACATTAACAACACAAAAAAATATATTATCATACATAAATAAGTAAAAAATAAAATACAAATAAAAGATACAAAAAAAATTAATAAATAATTATAAATCTTGACATGAAATGGTTAGGAACAAGGAAAGTGAAAAGAATTGGATTGAGAAGGTGTATGGCCAAATATTAGAATATACGTACTTTTTCAGACGGCCTTTGAACAGATTTGGACAGAGGGAGTTCCTGTTATCCGGAGCAAGTGGATTTCTGAAGTTGAAAGTTCGGACAGCGAACAACTTTTAATAAAAGGTTTTTAGAGCGTAGACTTATATCGTGCCTAAATCTGCTTGTAATATATGTTGAATAAGTAATTTTCATTGGAAGTACTCTTAAGAAATATAAAATTAAGTAAATTACACCGATGGTGGATGCACAAATTTTGAACGCGTTCTGATATTTCAAAACTAATCTCAGAAAGGTTGGGGTAGTATACATCTTCGTAGTTAAACAGTGGCAGTACGAGTATTTATTTGTACATATAAAAAATTAGAACGATGCTTGATGGATTGTAAATCTGCTGAAAGTACGATGACTAACATCATTTAGTTGAAGTTACTAGCTAATATTTTGATTAATCGATAAACCTAAGTTTCAGAGCTACGTAAATGGGTTAGGTGAGTCATTTAAGGATAGATGCGGTAGATCCAATAACCTAATTTTAGAAAGCAGTATTAGCTTATCCATTATGATAGCTTGGAATTTTAACTGTATGTACTGATCTTGAGGTAATCCAGAAAATAAACAGAGAGATAGTTATAAAAAAGGCATGAAGCCAATAAAATATTAGTAAGAAGGGATATTAAGTAAGTAACTATAGATATAAACAAATACATGAACATTATTATGTAGGTAGATGTGGTGTGTGTAGAAATGTAAGTTGATTACATATCCGTGCATGATATGTATATTACATATATTGTGCATGATATATATATAGGTATATCATACGCCTCAACTTCTGTTCCGGTTCCCATAACTGAGAGATTATTAATATTAAATTTATCGTAAATTTATAACATTTTGCGTAATATATGATATCAAAAACATTATATATTAAAAAATAAACTATTTTTTACAAAAAATTTTTTTGTTAGTTATTTCAGAAATCTCCCGCAGTATCCTGGGAAATATATTTTGTAAATTAATGTATGTACTTTCACTTAATGTTAAAGTCATTCTACATATTTCATATTCATACCATGTACATTCTTATTATGTATTTTATTTTGCAAATATCATCCATTACCTTTCACAAATCATTTACAATATACCACAGTACTTCTTTTTCCCATTTAATTTATCGCAATTGATCATAAGAGATTACTCTTTTAGCAATTAATCCACCATTGTGAACTTTGTTCTTCAAGCATGTGGTAAAGTATGATTTAACCTAATTTTAGATTTTAGATATAATTAGTGCATACAAAGCTAATATTTAAAATTACTTGCAAATAGTTATCTAGTTTAAAATAAAAAATAACACATAGAGACCCATAAAATATCAATTTGATACTATTAACGAATCATTCTTCTGTCCCAATATTTTAAAAAATGTTAAAAATAAAGAACGTAGAAGAATGTACTCATTTTCGTAATTCTTGCATATCAAAGCAATTTTTAAACGAAACGTTTAACTATTGGAAATTTAATATTTTGGCCACATTTGTGCTTTCACGAAAACGATAAAGCTATTGCATTAGAATCAAGAAGGGGGTCCATGGAACTGAAAAATAATGTTTGAAAGGAAAGGTTAGCGGGAAAGACGTACCTATGTTTATATTTGCACCTTTAAATGATTAAAAAATCGATTGGCTACGGAACATTTGATGCATAGTGCTCAGTGGAATGGAAAATAAGGTAAATTTTTGAGCTTGGAAATCTTTTGTGTCCTTGAGTGATGGAGGACTGGCCGAAAAACTAAATTTTGCGTGAACCTGAAAGTTACTGCTCACCGTATACGTGTAGTCAATATTTAAATATCGCGTTATTGTGATTACTGTGGCTAGGTTATATAATAGCTCTGGCTCAAGAAGTTATTATTATCTGCACTTTGATACGAAATCGTTGAAAAATATTAGTCACGTACCACAAACTTAGTTGATTAAGTATTAAATTGTGACTACGTCAAATTTGTATTAATATGACTTAAGCAATTTTCCATTTACCTGAATATTTCGTTTCATGGAATTGCTTCAAAAGGTTGTAAGTTGCCATTTAATGACGATATTGAAGAAAATGTAATAATTTGTTTAAACTTTATTTATTTTCCTCAGGAAGAGATACAACAACAGACAGCTATAAATAATATATGCGTAAAATATGTTATTGTTAAAATTGACATGTTTGTGGACACCACCAAATCGGAATTATTTTGTCAATATTAGGATTATCACGAGATATAAAAAAAATTAATATCATTGAAATTGGAACAATCTAAAAATCAAATATCCTATTACCGCTACTATGCAAACCAACTGACCAATCGTACTTTTTAAATCGATACACTAAAAATATTTATCCGCTCTACAACACTCGTAAACAAATATTCTGCTTCAGTCGCAAATACGATTATGTGAACAGAAAAACAATTGATAAGTATACATTAATGCATAATTGTAAAATAACTCAGGGAATGAGGTCGCTTAGGAAGTTTCAATCACTATGAATCTAATTTTCCAATTAAGTAACAAAATGTTATCAAGTAGACACTGGAGTAACCGAGTTCTGAATTAAAACGCCATTATGAAGCGAATAAATAGAGAAGGATTCGTTAAACAATATGCCACAAGTTGTTATATTTTAATATTAATATTAAGAATTTTTATAAATATTTAAGAAAATTTTGATGTTTGGAAGAAATGACTGCAAAAATACTTTTTATATTTTCATAATGGTTATTTCAATGTTACTAAAACATAACATTCAAATTGTTTCAGTATTGTAATTTAAAAATTATGAAAATATTTCTGCCCTCTTATAATTTATTATTATTACTAAAAACTGAATTATTAAAAACATTTCAAGCCCGCCTTTTAATGTTTTTATTGACTGAAATTTGAATTATACATTGTTTAGGGTATGTGGTAAAGTTTTGAATTAAATCCCTTTTTATGAAACAAAGTTATTTAAAGAAGACCTTCGGAAATACTAAATGAGTACTTAGAGTAAATTTATCTCAAAAAATATCTACGATTATTTACAAAATGTTATGGAAAATCATAATATTTTAATACAAATGAAGCCAAAAACACAATTTTTTTTATATTCTTTTTTATGATTATGTATATATATATATATATATATATATATATGTATATATATATATGTACAGGTTGTCCAGTGGCAGATTTCAAAGTTTGAACAAACATAGTTTCTGAACGCAACACATAAAAGGGGCGCGGGGGGCGTCGTTAGAAGCGCAAGCGGTGCGGATGTTTTAGTATCCATGGAACAGTGGAGTGGAGAGCACCGCGCTTTTCCCGTCGAGGCGCACATTTCGAGTGGAGTTTCACTATCTGTAGCACGCCATCGATTTAATAATCGTTACAGTATTCGTCGATTACGTGATGGACCATCGATCAACCTCATTCAGTCATGGGTAGCAAGGTTCAGAGCTACAGGATCAACTACAGGAAAATGTCGAGCGTGTTATGGTTTCTGTTGTTGAAAATCCCCGTTCATCACTGCGTACACGTTCATAGATATTGGGAATTTCGAAATAAACTTCACAGGTAATAATGCGAAAAAAGCTCAAGTTCCATCCATATAAAATTCAAATTCTTCAAGATTTACACGATTCTGACTTTGAATTAAGAAAAACTTACGCGAAGGTGATGTTGTTGAGATTTCGTACTGCTACCCGGATGGGCAACATATTATTTTGTAACGAAGCTCACTTTCACATTGGAGGATATGTGAATAAGCAGAACTTTCGTTACTGGGATGTCCACAACCCAAGACAACTGCATCAAGAACCTTTACATAAGCCTAAAGTAACAGTCTGGTGTGCCATGTCTGCATTTGCAATCATAGGGCCTTATTTCTTTAAAAATCAACGTGGCCAAACTGTAACTGTGAATTCTGAGAGATATGCTCAGATGTTAAATGACTTTTTCAGAGTAGAACTACAGAATAGTCCATCCTTCAACCAAAACACATAGTTCCAGCAGGACGGGGCCACAGCTCACACTGTTAATGTGTCCATGAATGCAGTGCGGCAGTTATTTCCAGAAAAAAACATATCCCGAAACGGTACCATACCATGCCCACCTAGGTCACCCGATTTAAGCCCATGTGACTTTTTCTTATGGGGATACTTAAAATCCGTTGTTTACAAAACAAATCCGAGCACTGTGACACAACTTAAAGAAAATATTCCAGCCGAAGTCAGTAGGATACCCCAGTCGCTCTGCAAACGCGTTTTTGAAAACATGCGTGCTAGACTCGAAGAGTGTGGCCGCCATTTGGAAACGTGGTTTTTAAAAAATGAAATCCACATTTGTTATTATAAAGTTAAAATAAACCTACTTTGTATTAGAGGTGTAGTTTTTTCTACAATTTTTCAAACATTGAAATCTGTCACTGGACACCCTATATATATATATATATATATATATATATATATATATATATATATACAGGTTGTCCACCTGGTACATCTTAACGTTTTTAAATATATTTTATAACTATTCATAGTTTATTGAAAAAAATTACTTCTGCGACAAAAAATATCATGTCATAATTATTATAGATTGATGATAAAAATTACAGTCAATATTCTTATGAAATATACTTCTCATTTCATAAGAATATTGAACATAAGTTTTATGCAATCCTAACAAATATAAAGAAAAATAACCGTTTTACTTGCGACTACGCCTGTGGGATATACAAATTTGTGAGAAATATGTTTAGTTGTTTGTTACTCACCCAACTCAAAGATAAGACCGATTTTTATAAAACTTGATACACATGTGGCACGTAATTTGGATTAACATATGGGTTGCTTTTACTTGTAAGTTTAATCGATTTTCTTTCTGTAAAACTTGGCATTTTATTCAATGTAAAAAATTTAGAATTTTCTCATATCAATAAATGGTAAACGTACATTTAAACACTTGCTTCTCATGACGGCTTTGATAAAATTTTAAATTATTTTTATCAAATATTAAATTATTTTTATAACAATTATTTATGGTTAGTCATTTTCCAAAAAACGCTGAAATAGGTGTCCCTTTGTCTCAATTTTAGCATTTAAATGTTTTACATGTCTTGAATCTATATATTAATACGTGAAAAGAAAAATTTCTTTCCATTTTTAAGCATATAGGCTGAAGGAGTGTGAGATTTGGCATAGTGTAGACAGCTAAATTTTATAAATAATATGTTTTGCAAATGCATTCAAAGATTCATTGTTCAGGTTCATACTATCAAAATCAAATAGATTATAATCTAGAATACGCTATTTTACAAAAGAACATCAATAAAGTTCAAATAGAAAAAATATTGATTTATGGTTTGAATTTCGATCTCTCGGCGACCACTACTTTTATTTTTTATAAAATTCTCAAACAGTCTCCCAAACCAGTTTTCACATCTAAAGGGATTGAGTTTCCAAAAAATCTAGCGAGCATTTGGAAAATAGGAGCTAAATTTAAAGTTTTTAGGTTTTGTAATTTACGAAATTTTGTAACGTTTCACTTAGTGAGTAGCATTTGGCTTTTTTTACATGTTTATATAACACGTCTTTCAGAGCACAAATCCTGGCCCACGCGGGAAAAGTAATGGGAAAATTAATGTCATAAAAAAGTACACAAATTTGTACTTTGAAATTAATATAAATTACTTAAAATTAATTACAAATGCCCTGAACTTTAATAAAATTATTTGCATAAATTTCTATTTCTATATTAATTAATATCCTTTGTAATGTACACCTGATAAAGTGGTAAGTAGAGTAACTATTTATTTAGTAAATATTTAAGTTATAACTGTGTTGTATACTAACAAGACCGATTTTATTTCTGGTATTTATGCTAACGCCATGTACGAATATCACGTAAAAGCATCTTGATCATATACGTGTATATAACAGAAATATTTTCTTGCACAGCCAGTCAGTCGAACGACGCGTTTATTGACAGTTCGATATACGAAATGGACATTTGTACAATATAATATGTGAAGAGGAAGTCGCATATCGCGTCTGCTCTCGTATTATTAAAGACAAACAAACAAGAAATGTGTCAAAAGAATAGTATATGTATGAATATTAACATATGAGTGTTTATAAATAGCAATTCCATCACTAAAGTTTACTCAAATTCCATGTTTTGGAATAGATTTATGTCGAGTATATAATCAGTATCTAATGAAAACTCTAAGTATGATATATCAAACCCAAATTGTGCAAACCATATTGAAAACTGATTTGCATCAAAAAATGTGTGCTGTTCGTTTGAAGGAATTACAAAGTCTTATGTATCTGAAGTTGCTTCAAAGGAACCATATAATTAATTTAACTATTTATCGTTAACAGCAAATTAAAGAGAAATATTGACAGCCTATTCTCAAAGTGTTAAATAAAGAGATGATATCTTTCATATATACCTAACCTTGCCCTATCAGGTTACCGTTTGTCAAGCTGCGAATGTTAAAATGTTCACTAATTATAATAACATAAAATTGCACATGGTTAATTTTTTTTTAGGTTCTTTAAAAGCGTGAATCCATGAAGTTGCCAGATAGATAGCAAATGTTTATCGCACAAAATAGATAATTGATAATAACTTGCCTGTTATTTTATATCGCGAAACAATAGTTACTTTCTTACCAATTCAAGGGTATATCTTATGAAATTATTGATGCAAATTAATCTAAGTAATTTTAAATGATAATTATATAATTGTAAATATTATCTCAACTGCACACAAAGATATTTTAAACAGGAGAATGTACAAAAGAACAAGCTTTGCCTCCATTTTACTTGTGGTAAGAGGTACATAAAAAAATAAATTATTCGTACATTTTTACAATCCAGAATTCTTGATTTATAAAATTACAGAAGTTTGGCCTAAGACTGGGGAATTTGTGGGGCTGTGATAGACGGACTGACAGAGGGAGAGATGTAGTCAAATTTAATGGTTCCTTATTTTATTCATATCCTTTTTGTAGTGTTTTCTCTTAACTTAAATTGATAATTATAATAGCTATTTAAAAAGTGGCCCGGAAACGCAAATTGGTACTTTTCTTGTACCATTGGCATAGGTTCTGCAGCCAGGATATGCTGCTAGGATCCCAGTATCTTGTGTTACGTATTGAGTTGAAAGAGTTGATATTTCCTCAAGCACATAATGTGTTATATTGGAGGTTTTAATGCTTTTTTAGATCTTATCATCTTCGTTCATCGGCTCAACTAAAATTATATTGTGTACCTTTTGAACCAATGAAATTCGCGGTACACCCGAGGTAAACCTGCTTGTCAAAGGCTTGAATTATTTGCTTTTTGCTTCTATGAGGGCTCATGTCTAATTTGTCTTTAATAATACCAAATTTTGCAGCAATGAATTACATGTATTCACGGATTATTTAAGGCATGATTAAAGAGGATCCCTCTCATCTTTCAGAAAGCGTTCCGGGTACATATATTTTGTGGCAGATTTCAAGATTTTTGTGACTTTTATTAATCATCAGGTTTCATATACTAAAAAGAAAGAAAGTAAACAAAACTGCTCCTTATCCCATCATTCATTTGACATACTTATTATGTAACAAATATCTTCATATTATTGAACCCTTCACATACTAATTTGGTTTCACAAATCATTTTTTTCAAAGTTTCATAATCAAAAGATTATCCATTGGCCGTGTTCAACAAGGAAAAGTGTTGTTATTCATTACCGTTCTGATTTTCTATTTTAAGTCCAATATGAATAATTTCAGTTATATTTAATATGTTTTCATATTCTTAAATACTTGAAAATCAAAAAAAGTAAATTTAAGTAAAAGGTAACAGATAAACTGTTAATTTGAATGATTACCTAATCAAAAGGAAATGAAGGAACAAGACGTCAGGTTCCAATAGATAGTAAATACTATTACTTGCAAAACTAGAGATATAGAAAACCAACGATTTATAGTCTTTACTAGTATATCGCTAACAAATTTAATAGCGCTTACAAATTTTCAATCCTTTTCCTAATATATGTATAGTCTGTTTATCGATTGAGTAAAAAATATTTCTGTCTAAATATGATTATCCTATGATGTTTCTCCTTCATTATTTACTTATTACTTCTTATCACTTACATCTTTAAATCTAATATCAAAAAAAGTCCAACTACGATTCTTTAGCAAAATGTATACACAATCCTTTACTTACACATTACTTTACAAGCGGTATACGAAATAAACACAATAGCCATGACGTACGAAAAAAACATCAAAATATAGAAGAGATCGTTTTCATAGCAAAACGCATCACTTTAAAGTTGATTACCCCTTTATTGTTTTTCAAAGAAAAGTTCGAGAGCTTCACAAATTTGTATTATTTTCAAATACGTTGTAAACTAAAAGCTATTGCAGGCAGTTCGATCATATTTCAATAAACTCATACACTAAATAAAGCATCGACAACGATACCATTAAACATTCCTTTTGAAACCTTGCGAAATCTTCACAAACAGTATATAAAATATTTTCGCTCAAATTCATCGTATACGTGTATCGTGTGGTTATAAATACATTATTGGTCACATATGTGTATGGTATGGTTATCAACACAATATTTGATGTATGTGTTTGTGTCTGTGTGTGTGTATGATATTTTAATCACTATATTATCGCGGAATGAGTTGGTAATCATTAATATAAAATAAAAATAAACTTCTTCTTTACGCTTATTAAGTAAATGGCCACAAAAATATGAACATTTAAATTTTAATGCAGAAAAAACTATTAAATATTATTATGATGCAACTCGCAATAATAAAAAAATAATATTAAAATGACATAAGATAGTTATGAAAAATCAAACAAACTACTACGATGTAATTGTACTTGTAAAAACTTGACTCCACCAAAACATACTCGACACCGAGTTCACAGACGACCGTTACACGGTGTTTCGCCGTGACTGAAATCTATACAGTAGCACTAAATCGTATGAAGGTGAAATTGTTGTCGCGGTTATGACCAAGTTTATTGCAAAACGTTGCCGTTAATGGAAAACGAAGATTTGGAGAAATTATTTATTTCTTTGCGAATGAAGAATTTACCCGTACATTATGTGCTATATATGGTATATACCACCAAAAACTTCGTAAAATATCTATAAAAAACATTTTTATTACTTGCAAAATTTATATGCTGATAAGTTGAGTAATCACATAATAATTGTTGGATATTACAATATTCCAATGCTAAATTGTCAGTTTATGGAAAATTATCCCTATGGCAATATAAATGATAGTTCTGACCCATTAGCTACCCTCATCACGAGCGTCACCTCGTCCATGAAACTGTAACCATTTAATTACCTTGAAAATTATAATAACTGGACTCGCAATCTCGAACTGAGCAATTAGAAATGCAAACTCTCTTCTGTGGATACATTACTTCGTGAAGACCGCCATTATCTTACTTTCCTCCACACAATTGATTGCTCTCTAGAGGTCGCGTTTAGAAAGGCTGACACCTCAAAATTAAATTTTGGCAAATGCGAAAACAGTGCTACCAATAGAGCGCTGGCATCTATAAACTGGGAAAAAGGAGTTCCATTAGCTTTCAGCTACCTGTTTTGTGGACAGATTTTATATAATTATCTTTGAAATTCTCATTAAATTAGTATCAAAGGAACCACAAAAAGCCAGGAAATATCCAACTTGGTAACTCCTAAACTGATGTAGGAAAAAAAATGTAAAGGAAAATTCTGGGTAAAATGGAAATTGTACGGAAACTTCTCTGATTACTTGAATTTCTCTAAATTGAGAAGTAAATTTAAGAAAATGTCCCGGTATTATTTTCATTATTATGTTCAAAATAATGAGGAACTTATTAATGACAACATAAAAGGTTTCTGGTCACACGTGTCATCCCTAGTCAGAAATCGGAAGGATACCCATCGTCGATGACTTTCGAAAATTATGAATCGAATGACATTCAAACGGTATGCCAAATGTTTTCTAATTTCTTTCAATCTACTTTGAACGGAATCCACCTCTCGATCCAAATGATATTTCCGAATCCTTCAAACAAAACGTACCTTCTAATCACAATATGACATTTTGGACAGATAAATATCAAAGATGTGAAATAACTAATTCTCTCAAGAAAATCAATGCCAATAAGAGAGGAGGTTCAGAAAATATGGAACTTATATTTCTTAAAAACACACACGATACAATTTCTGTTAGGTTGTGAAGGTATATATATAGTCTATATATAGTAGAGTGTACGGTATGGCGACGTGTTGCCATGCGCAACCGATTACGCGACCTCACTCAGTTCGACGCTGTTGTTTACTACGGTACACATAACCTGTGCTTTATTATTTTTGTATTAATTGTAAATAAATGTTTATTAACTAAAGTCACCATTTTCTGTAAGAAATTCAAATTAATACTTTATTTTTTCATTATGTAATATTTAATTCCTGTAATAATCTTGTCTTTTATTCATATTACTTGTACGAACACGATGTTTCACATCTGCCAGGCGTCCCGTGACGGCTCACTGTTTTTTTTTGTAAAAAGATAGCTATAATGAGAAAAAGACAATTACGGTGAATGTATTATTTTCCATTATATATTTGATTGCTTGGCTCCATTATTTATAATTTAAAACATATATAACGTTTATTTCAAACAGTTATGGAGGACTTTTGCACAATAAAATCGTACTTCCTTAGATGCGTATAGGAATAAAAAATTAAATCAAAGTGCTTTTCTCTATGCAATCATTAATAGGATAATGAATTTAAATGCTGCCTTTGTTGAACCTTTTGTTACGTGTCGATAGTATGTTGTACCTTCTCTTAAAATTGTTGTATAGGATGAATACATCCAATAATTATTATAAATATTGCATTATAATATAAATTTAATAATATTAGTAAAATATTTTCAACACGACTTCCGTACTTATTATGAATCATATCTATCAAAGTTACTCGTTTTGCAAAAATGTGTTACTAACCCACACATAACTTAGAACTAATGTCACCTATGTGTTGTTTAGCTTATTTCAAAGCTTTTTTTATTTGATCTTTTGAAGAAAAAATATTCAAACAAGAATTCCTGAATTGTAAAAAATCATTTTAAGCAATAAATATGAAAGTTTACTATCTGATTTTACATTCAATATATTTATTTACCTTCAGTTAAAATTAAAATGTTAGTTACAATTTAAGACTGGAAAATTTTGAAATAAATTAATTGCGTTCAACGAGACGGGATTTTCTTTTTTTGATTGAAAGATAGAAACATCCTCAATGTTTATTATGTTAATTTTTAATCATTAACCAATAAATGCTGTAATCCTAATTAAATATTTAATTATTTATGGAATATGTTTCTGTGATAATTGTATTGTAGTATTTTTAAGATTTATAGAAAAGGTGCAGTAAAGGAGATAAAACGACATTTAATCACAATAAATAATAATGCTAAAGATCGAAATATGTTAAATGGGTGAAGTAAATATATTTTACCTGTAATAAAGGTTTAAGCAATCAAAAGGTTTTTTATGTAGAGACAAATATATGATATTAGTCATTATGCATTTGGAAAAAACAGTAGCGAAAAAATAAATAACATATCCAATTCTCTATTGAAACTTGTTAATATAATCGGCCTACCCATTTCACAAGTACAAAGTTTAAAAATGTACTGTATTCGAAATTAATTACGTAATCTTATATAAAATATCGGGTAGTCTATTAATTTCACAACATATTAACTGTATATATATATATATATATATATATATATATGTATACAATTTGTTTCGATAAATAGATTATATAAATTGCTTGTTAATCAATTAATAATTACATTACCGAGGCAAGTTTTATTTTAATTCCTCCTCACTATTAATTTCCTCATTTACTTTTCATTTTATTTAAAATGGTAAACATTTATATTCAATGGTACACATTCAACCAGAAATAAAAATTTACATCATAGAAACATAAAATATTCATCTAACTAGTGGAACATAATTAACAATTGAGCAAACAAACAAAATTCAGTATTCAAAGTCGTGATTGTTTTCTTTTACTCCAGTAGTTATACATAATATTATGAAATAAGTATTTTGACTCTTTTAATATATTATGAAAATTAAGTCGAAAAATAAAATATTTCCATTTTGAAATTGGCTTCTTTATGCTTGCATATATATATATATATATATATATATATATACATATATATATATATATGTATTTAAATTAAAAAAAAATTGGCAACTATCACTTGAAGATATGGGATTTTCGCAAATAATAATACAAATAAAACATCGACCAACAGTCTGGAGTTGTTTTAGTTGTTTATTAGCCTATTTAATAGCAAGAGGTAATTTCTATCACCCGAATGTAACCTAAGAAAATTTAACTTTTATGAAGTTTTCGTCAGCACTTTTTATTCACTTTAGCTCTATAAGACTTTCAATCGATTACTTAGAGATATATGGAACGAAAAGTTGCTTTATACATATCAGTGTCAGATTCAAGTTAAGGATATCACCAAATTTGTCATACAATTGCTAAAATATTCCTGCGTTTATTGGTATCAAAGAAGTTAAATCCTAAACAAAATTCGTCAATGGAGAATAGAAATAAATTTTAATCGAACAATTAGAAGCATAAAGAATCAAAGTGATTTTATCCACAAAATTGTAAGTTTTGGGATAATAATATCAACATACTTATTATATAAATTGTAAAACATCCAAGTGATAATTGGTACCAAAAGAAGCTAGATCCTAAAGAAAATTCTTTTAAAATAATTAAAAAATTAATTTGCATCGAAAAATAATTAGTGTTTAGAATCAAAAGTAGGTTTATTCATACTACTGTTAGCTTTAAGAAAAGAATGTCACCATAATACCAAAATCATAAAATATCTAAGTAAAAATAGGTGTAAATGAATTTCAATAGTACAATATATACCGGCGTATTAAAAGTAGCTTCGTTCATACTAATATCAACTTGGAGATAAAAATTTGACCATATTTGTTATACAAGTTATGAAACGTCCAAGCAGTGTTCGAAAAATTAGAAATGTTTAAGGTAGTTTTATCCACACTACTACCAATTTGAGGTAAGAATATCCGCATATTTGTAATACAAATTGTAAGATATTCAAGCGGACCCTAGTATCAAAAGAAGCAAAACCAAAAAAAGACCAATACAAATGAATTTCAATCAAACATTTAGGAACGTATAGAATCAAAGGTATTTTTATCCATACTACTGTTAGTTTTCAGAGAGATGACTATATTCGTCACGTAAATGGTAAAATATCCAAGCAAAAATTGTTATCAGTAGGAATATGATTTATAAATATATATGATTCTACAAATATCTGATCAAAAATATAGGAAGTATAGGTTAATCCGGCACAGTTTAGGATTTTGTCTAACGATAATATTATTATAAAAAGATTATTGCAGTCTCAAGCAATGTTTTGTTTAATTAAATAAAATTATAAAGATGTATTAGGAAGTCTTCAGTAAATTGGGATTTAACATTTATCAATTTGAAAGTGAAAAACAATACAGATTATAGCTTAGATGACTAGCGACGTGAACTCTGAAGGATGACATTTAGGAAAAATTAGAGTTTAAAAATTCAAGACACGTAGGAGCCAAAATCAGCAATGAACAAAAATTGCAACTAAGGATGAATAAAAGCGGAAAATTATATTCCGTTTTTCTTTAGAGACCTAATTTTTAATGATAACGACGAAATACTTGGTGAACCCATAATAATCCTAAATTTTTAAATAAAAATAGAACTGCTTGAAAAGAAAAAAAGTATTTGCAAGTGTGACAACTGCCAACACTGGAGCATTTTAAAATTTTATAGTGGAGAAAAAGTATGTAAATGTGTGCTGAAAAGCATTTCATTAAACTTTGCAATAAACAAGGCAGCAGTTCGGCTTGTTTATCGCAAAATTTTGTGAAATACTTTTCTGGTCTATCAGTAAAAGTTTAAAGAGACTCAGTCCAAAAATGTAAAACTCTCAACTACAACGAATAGTTATTAAACCAAATGAAGCAAAATACTACACTACTCGGCTAAGATAGGCATAGATTATAGGAAATCTCGATTAAAGAAATTTAAAAAAAGGAAGCAATCGATAGCGAGCCAATAATCAATGACATGATGAAGTTATTCAGCCAATTTCAGACTGACATGAGAGATAATCAGTTAATTAATACAGTGAAAAAAATTAACGAATATAAATTTCACCTGGAAAAACCTAATCAAACCCTTAATTAGTAATCCGTTCGGCATAATAACATTGAATGCATATAGGCTAAATCAGCATATCAATGGACTGGAATTTAATAAACCATATCGATAATTTCCTCCTTTCTGAGACACACATTCCAAAACAAAGCCATATTAAAAAAGGAGAAATTAAAGCCTACTGAATCACTCACTCTAGCGAACGAGCTTGTAGAGATGCCGCCATAATTATAAAAGAATTTCAAGCATTTCCAACGAGACGAAATCAGAAAAAGGAAAGTACAAGCTACCATTATTACTGTCAAGTGTAATGGAGCTGAACTAAGTATTGGTGCTGTCTGTTGCCCGCCAAGACAAAAACATGACACAAAGGCAAAACGTGGAAATATTTTGAAAACTAGACACTAAGTTCTTGACTGAAGGAGACTACGATGTTAAACAACTTGTAATACTTGGTAAAGGTAATGAATTAATGAGTGTTATAAACTTCTGGTAATAACTCTCATTTGGCGGGAAAGTCTATTTACTGGAGCAGTGATGTAATAAATACCCGACCTTTTGGAACTCTTCATCTCTGCACGAATTTCACTAAATCGAGTAAGTACTGAAAACGTATATGAATTTACATCTAAACACACATAATTTTTGCTTAATATTAATGTAACTATAATTAAAAAAACAAAGAAGAGTAATCTTACTAACAAAATACACTAATTGGGACAAATTTAGAGAAACACTGTATTACCTAACCAAATTAAATTTACGGCTTAAGTGGTTAAAAGAAATATTACTGAAATCAGCTAATTTAATCAAACAGGTTCGACAGGTAGCAAAAAAGCTTCTCCAAGGTCAAAATAAAAATCAGAACATAAAGGTAACTTTCCTCCAGAGATCAGAAACGTAATAAAGTAAAACAAACGATGGCAAGAGGGATTTGCTTAGAATGAGAAATACTGCAGAAAAAAGGTAATTATATAAAACAAGCAAACAAAGAATTGTAAATAATAAATCATTCAAAGAATGGCACTGAAAATAAATTGAGTGATTTAAGAATAGAAGCGGACAAGGTTTACTCATTATGGAAAACAACTCGCAAATTAAAGTGATGGATCGTCCATACATCACTTATTAAAAATGCATAAAATCAATGATCAAAACGAAATGGGGGAAAAGCTAACTATAAAGTTAAAAGTTAAAGCTGCTATAAAGTTACTCATTTCAATCGAAATTGCACAGAAAATTGATAAAAAAATAAATCTTCAGAAGGCGCCTGGAATGGACGAAACTTATCTTACTCAAAGATCTTCTGCGGAAAAGAACTACGATATTGACTTATTTATTTTATGCCTCTTTTCAATTAAACCATGTTTGAAAATATCGCAAATAATGTCAAAAAGCGCGCGAGCGCGCGTGCATGTGTGTGCGTGGGCCCTTGTGCCCGTGCGTGCCTGCGTGTGCATATTCGTGCGTGCATGCGTGCGTGCGGGCGTGCGTACGTGCGTGTGTTTGTGGTGAAATATTTACACTTTTTTAACGGACAAAAACTTTATAAATTATTACATACATCAATAAAATTTAAATCTAACACAATTTGTATTGGACATTTCACTTTCACCCTTTACGCCCTATTTTTACCACTTTTATAAAAATTCACTTTCAATACTTGATTTAAATAGCTGCTGACATTAGATAACGACGTGGTGCGAAATTTCTTTCAAGATGTGTTGATTTCCATGCCATTTTTCGCATATAAGTCGAAGTTTTGAATCAAAGGCTGATTACAGTTATTTCACCAGCTTTCAGAAATTTCCATAGCCTTTAACCATATTTTACAATAGCTGTTTCCAATTTTAAATACATCCCTCGCCTTGTATCGTCTTTAAAATCAATAAATGGAGATTAGTTTATTTTGTGCACATATTTCACCCTCTTCTTCAGTATAAAATAAAGAACTTATACTGAGATAATTACAAAATCATCAGGAGTTAAATGCAATGTTTCCATATTCCAGAGGAACAAATCCATATTTATTTGGATAAGGTCGATACCCTATACCTATACATTTAATTAATATTGCAATAAATATACACGTTACAGAACAAAAAAAAAGAAAATTCTATTTAATATTCACACTGAAGGAGACAATAATTGCCAAGAAGCAGTTTTATAAAATAATATATATTATAAAGACACGGTAATTTAGGTAAGCAATGTTGGAACACTTATTACGTATTCGTTATTAAGTTACGGTAAATATATATGCTTTATATTTAATTAAATTTTGGCAGCTACGCTTCAATATTTTTTATTTTTATCAAGGTAACGTTTACTTTAAACGAGTGTTGGAACCCCAATGAAAATCGTGATTCTCTAGGTATTTACCAGAAAAAAATTGTTCTCTGGTAATTAATGACGAGAATACTCTTCTAAGTACGATTTAAAAGTAAAACAAACAAATTATCAATTATTCTCCTTAAACACTTTTTATTAATTCAGTCACATGTATGCTGAAATTTGCATGTTAGTTTTGCGGTTTGTTCAATTATATTGGTAGTTTCATTGTAGTGTAATAAAAATGAGATTAAGTAGTGCCAACAGATATGTGAGCAAAATTTTACTTCCAAGTAATATTGACATTAAAAATTAAAATACGCCAGTTCAATTAAAGAGTATCACGGATAAAAATATGAAATACCAAAAAGTAAATTATTTTACCGCGAATAAATAAACAACATGTCGGACTTTCCGTAGCAGAATTTAAAAAACCACAACAGTCACTTAATGATATACAACGTCAACAAATGTTAAAAGAAACAAAACATCGCTAAACCGTCTGAAGTTATTTTAGTTGTTTAATTAGCCTGGTTAATAGCAAGATGTGACTTTCGTAATCTGGGTACAGTAATGTACACGCCCCAAGAGAATCCAAGTTTTCAAAACTTTTCGTAACGACTTTTGATTCATATTAAATGTGATTAATATTCGTAAAGGGCTTAAGAATTGAGCCATAAAACTGGTTATACGATTTTAACTGGTCGTAAATACGCAACAAAATGTTGTTATGATTATATTTACTTTTTGACTCGAATACCAGTTATTGAGAACTTTTTATGAATTTTTCTTTCTGGGATTGCTGGATTAAATATATTTATATATTATCGTGAAAATGCAATCTTTTGAAATATCAAAGAAAAGTGTTTCGTTTTATGACTTGAATCAAAATTTGAAAAAGCAAGATGATATTACTGTTCTATTCCCCTGTATTTGTTTACACATTAATTTCAAATTTTATTTTGTCTCTTCTTTTTAAATCCTTATTTTTGACATTTTATTAAACTCAATGTAATTGTCTACATATTATTAGAGCATTAAAACCAATATACAGGAAATACTAATACATTGATAAGATACTGGTTATCCTAATAAAATACAAAATGTAATGACATTTTATAAAAGTGGCCTTTAAAAATAAAATTGTCTTCGTTGATTATCTCATTTTTTTGATTGAATATAAACACTATCTAGAACCTGTTTTTTGTTTCTTATTGAAGAAATTAACGTTTCTATTTAACATATTGTAATTGACGTGAAATTATTATTTGCCACAAATTGCACAACAAGCGTAATATTACAAATTTCATGATTTAAACGGAATCAGGACAGCCGAGTATATGAGACGAAATGAATACAAACCATATTGTACCCTTAAGTGAATTTCAATTAAATTCTAAATAGGTCAAGTGTGAAACAATACGGGGTTTTACTGAATGTGGCTTGAAACATTTTGAAGCTATATTACATTTACCACAGCATGAACATATAAAACAAGTTCTCGTCGCGTGAAGGAAAATTTTCAAGTTGGGTTTATTTTACCTTTGGAGCGTATCGAGGTGTTTGGAAATTGTCTAGCGAAATTAAATTACTGATTTTTTACATGGTATAGGTCCAAAGAATACACTGCACACTTATTTTTAAACATATCATAAATCAGTAATATTTCATTAATTTTATAACACTGCAATATTAATAATCTTTTAATTTTGGAATACTTCATAATGCAATATTTAATAATATTGATACACGGTAGTTCACCATCAAGTTCCGATCCGCACTGTTTCGTTTAAAGATTATGAAGTATTCCCAATATCAGAAGTATTTTGAATAGTTTCCAATACATTTGTTATAAAATTGTCAATTTTCTACTTTATATATTTACTATTTCACTGAAAATGATTAAAATCAATGGATCATTTCCAGAAGGGACCAAGAAGGGAAATTATTGCCTAGAAACCAAGATTAAATATATGACAGTTTATCTCTCAAATCCCTTAATCTTTATCTATCAAGTTTCGTAATATCTTATTGTTTTATTTATGATAAAAGGTTTAGAAAATTATTTCATTTTTTAAGAGCTTTTATTCTTAAAATAAATATAAATAAACATTTAATAACAATACGTGATAGATGTCTACTGCTCTATGTGCAAAAAAAATGGTTTAAAGAATTAGTTAATTTTTCAACAGTCATGTTCTAAAAATATTTATAAATATTTATAAACCATATATTTACATATTCAATTTAATATTTATCTTAACAACTTCTACGGTAACACCTACTCGCTATGATTTTGTATTATGTTACTACACATGGGCAATTTCTTTTTGTAGAGCCATTTTCCTATTACTTATTATGTTTTAGAACTGCATTATTGGATTAAACATAATTTACTTCGTAAACAATTTGAAATTTTATAGTTTATTTACTAACATTGCGACATATTTTATGATGTCCAGCACTTTAGATTTAATAAATGTTTTTTCTAACCTCACCAGGAATTAAGCTTTTTTTTCGAATAAAATTATAGTTTATTTAATATTTTAAATACTTTAAATTAAATTTATTTTATTTGACTTATAGCAATAATTTCAAGCTCTACTCAAATATACGTGTTATGTATGTACCGACCCGAACTTGGCAGTTTTTCGTTTTATAAATATATCTGGGTTGGCAACTAAATACTTTTGCTTTGACAGGTTGAAATAATACTCATTTTGTTTTACAAAAAAATTACTTTAATCAACTTCTTTTCCGTTTTGTTCGATATCCTTTTGCTATCCGTTTGGCAACTTTATGATTGTACCTGAATAGACCTTTAGGACATTATCAGTTAAAAACTGAACCAAATGCGATTTCAGGTCAACATTATTTGTGCAAATTTGACTATTTAAAAAGTTTTGAAAATTTTAAACTAAAGGTAATGCGATGGTGTAATATTAAAAGTACATGGAAGATCGGACGAGACTTTTCAAACAACCTGCAACAATTTTGCATGAGTTGCCAAAAATATACGTTCATTCATAAAATATTATTGTGAAAATTATATAAAATATGACCGCTTTTTTATTATATTCTGCACACCTGAGTCAATTATCTGGCCCCTTAGATGGAATTTAAAACACACAAAATTGTTCTAAATGACATCAAGTCCTTTTTTATGCAGTTCAGCTTTCATCGTGCAGATTATTGTAGCTCGATACGCTCGGGTCCTGATGGTATATAATTAATGTTATTACTAACTGGTCTCTGAATATAATTCCCAAATCACGCAAAATAAATAATTTAAATAAAAAGGATGGTATTACTTTTTTATATTTCTTCGTTAGCGGTGATGGGAATCTCCAAAATGATAGCTAAGCCATTGGTTTTGATGAAGATCTAAGATAGATATGGCGTAGCGACAAAAAGTACCTCACAGAAATAACATGTAGACAGTTTTAATCACCAAAACAGATTCCTTTCACAAAGGCTTGACTTTAATACGTTTCAAACGCATATCGCAAATATTATTTGAAATAAAATAGACAAATAAGTCGAAAATATTTATTTTTGAACTGCATGTTAAAACTAAACTTAACTAACGGTGGTATATGAAAATGGTGGTGGTATGGTGGTGGCATACAAAATTACGCGTAAACTTTGATAGCTATCAATTTTAATATACTTTTCTTCTGAAGTAAGTTAAAAGTAATTGCTATGAAAAACGAAAAGAAAAAATCATAGCATTAGAGAACACCGAAATGGCTTTCTTCCTTACCAATAAAAATTCCGTATCAGAAAGACCAAAATCAGTGTAACGCTACTAGTAAAAGTGCTCAAAAAAATTAAAAGTATCAAGTGTCTACATTTTCAGGCATAAGACATATAGTTGCGTTATAGCTATTTTAACGTAGGGGATCAGAATAAGCTTCAGCCTTAAAAATACTTTTTATTAATACATATATGTCAATATTTATTAATATGCTTTTCTTCTGACGAATTGTCTGTAATTTGGTCCACTTTCACTATAATATGAGAAGAAGCGACGACATAACAAATGGTTTATCACAATTCTTAAGTTCCGCCTTACATGTTACGTTGGATCTTGCATTTATTTTATACAATAGTTATCCATTTCGGACATCAAACTGCGAAGACAAGCGCAGTTCGCGTCGCATTTAATGCAACAAAATACTTATATTCAAAATACTTATATCATATTAATATATGATATCAAGACAGTAACGTAATTTTGTATATGGCCTTAATATAAATAGTACAAATTTTATTAATACTCGATGTTATTAGTGCGCGCCACAGGCTTACAGGTTGAATACGTACTAAATAATCAAGAACTATACACAGGACATTTTCTGATCAAGACTACAAAAGATATGAATTCTAAAGGGTTGTTCATTTTAAATATAATTAAATGCGTTAGGATTTTGGAGGCATTAATATTTCGCGGAACGGTTACTACTTTCGCAGAAGTTATATCGATTTTCACTTAAAAATTGTGTGTTTTTCTTTTAACTTGAAACATTGATTTTTCTCGCATTTAGTCTGCATGGATTATGTTATTTATTAAAGCGCAACATTCGTTCCTGACTAAATCAGACTAACGTATAAATATATATATATATATATATATAAATCTCTGTACGTATAAAATCACTAAATAAACCATTATTTGGGCTCTCTATAGATGTGTGCAATATCTCATATGGAAGCAAAATACTACTAATTGGCGCACTTGTCCAGAAATAAAAAACCTACAAACTCAAGAATGTATGTATATGTAGATTTTATGGCAATTTTAAAATAATTAAAATTTAAAATGTGTATATTATTATCTGGATCCCCGGGGAGCTTAAAGATTATTTCTGGCAATTAAATACATGGTCATGGAATGTGCTAATGGTATAGTAGTTGATACTATTTACTGGTGAATTATATCCATCGACGTAATACGTAATATACGTCGTTGTAAAAAACAGATTTATTGTGGCACAAGATACATTTATTTTTATTCAAATGCTATTAAAAAAGGTTTTATTAGGATCAAGTTAATTTATCTTTTTATACCGACTTCGGATGGGATGTCAACGACCCGCATACCGCCCGTCAGAAGCAATCCAAGAAGAAATAAATAGTTCGTTACTTTTCTTTAATATAGACGTCTAAACAATACCGGCATTTTAAAGGATGTCGTAATTAAGAGACTAATGATTTTTATAAAAGAGCCGAAAACAAATTACAATGTATCATCTAAAATTCTTAAAGTTAGTTAGTTTTTAGTTTTCTAAGTAAGATCAAAGGATTTTTATTTAAATTCCAATTAGACAGCTTTTAACTAGCGGTCTACTTATGGGATATATCGTTATTTTGACAGTATTAGTTTGAACAGTTGCCGGCAATTGTTTTGTTATTTTTTACAAAATTTCTTCCAATATAAAATTAATTCATGACAAAATTACTTGTTTTAATATTATTTGAGATGAATTTACATAATAACCCATAATATAAAAGTTACCAGTTCGTCTATAAATTGAAATTAGTTCTAGTTATTTAATAGGGAGTAATTTGAGTATTACGAAAATAATATTCCAGGATAATAAATGAGTTATGAGATTTATCAGATATAGATAACATAGCATATGGATGTATTCAATGTATCGTAACTATTAACCTTATGGGCTGTGTTTTGGATCTGATTGGCTAGGCTGAAAATTTTTTTTTTGGCCAAAAACTATTCAAAAGCCTATTCATAGATAAATTGATAACACCTTTCTCTAAGTTCCATATTGACCAGCGTCTACTAATAAATTTACTTTATGGGCTGGAAATCAATATACGTGACATTATAAATAACATCAAGCAACATATTGACTGAAAACTATCTACGAAATTATGAAAACAACAAAAAAAATAAAATAAAGGATTAAATTAACCACATAAGGTGTTATTAAGCTTCAAGACCTTAGCGTCACAAAGATGTCGTGTCACTAAAACTGGTATTATATGATAGTACCAAACTCAGTGATGACCTCTGCAAAAGATTTCCATTAACAGTAATAACTGATGATAATATGTTTAACTTCTCAGCAAATTTAGACACCTTTTGGCATCGGTGAGGATCGAGTGCAGCAGATTCTAGAGACACATTCAGGCATCAGGAAGTTTTGAACTAGGTAGATATACCACGATATACCGGAGTTCAGATACACCATCGCGTTGATTGGTGTTACGGAATTATAGAAATTATTAATAGATTTAAAAAAAATCGACGTTGAAGTAGAAAGATTCGACATCATCACGGATAACGAAAACTGGATATCTTGTTACGGACCCAAAACTAAGAGGCAGTATGCATAGTTCTGAAAAATTGCGTAAAAAGGTAAAGAAAAGGAAATTATTACTGGAAAAGACGGTCACCTCATTCTTTAGAGGTATGAATAATATAGCAAAGATTGCTACCAATTGATTTTGTATCTTGTTTCAGAATTGCGATTTCTAGTTATTCCTAAGTATAAAAGATAAATTCGGAAGAATACAATTCTCGGATATCAACAAATTTCTTCTCTCAGTAGTTTTATGGAAGAGAACAATATCTAGAGGGCTGTGAAGACTACTTTTGATAATAATAAAGAAAAGAAACTGGCTAATTGGATCCAATTGGTATTGACATTCTAAAAATGTCAACGCTATCGCACCTAAAATAACATTCATATTTTTAAACCAAATTTAAATCCAATCACCAGCAGCTAACAATTCAAAAAACGATAAGTGTAATAAATACAACGAAATGTTAATGCACTTTCAAATATTTATATAGTATTTTAATTACTATATACGACACCAACAGACAACAAATCATAATCGTTTCAATAAATTAATAGTTATCATGTTTACATGGCTAACATCTTAGAGTAATTAAAATATTTTCAACTTAACTGAATATTGAATATTTCCTAAATAAATATAATAATTTTATAATAATTTTCCTAAATAAATATAATAAGTTCCGACCGACGGAAATAAATGTTGATTTTTTTTAACTAGTAAATCAATTAATTTTTCCCTCATATGTGAAATTTAGCAAAGTACCTTGCTCATACAAGAAAAAAACCATGAATGAAGATTTTTTTGTAGTTAAAAAGGTTTATTTATGCTATATTCCTAACAGATATTCTAGGAAATCAAGAGACGTGAATTTTCAGCTAAGTAATTTAAAGTTGTTTTATTAATATATTTAAATTTATATATTTAATAATTAATACATTTAAATTTATGTAAAAATAAATAAACCACCAATTTCAATATTTTAAATATTTTACACACTGGTATGATTTAACATCTGAACTATAGAATGCTCGATCGAAAGATGATAAGTTGATGTCATGACAGCGTATTTATCCGCGGAAATAAATTGTAAGCTCACACTATATTCGATTACTCTCGTGGCAAAGCTTCCAAGTTTGTGCGAGTGGTATCTCAATAAAATTTTGGTAGATAGCAAATGTGATATGTATTTTTTATGTCAAATTCTACGATTATGTTAAATTACGTAATCCCATCGCAGGGTGTACAGGGTGAATTATGTAAACAGAGTAATTAAGTGTATGTATAATGTAGTAAAACGAAGCTTGAAGTGGACTTTTAACGACCCGGTTTGTTATCAAATATGACAGCATTACGTGTGGTAGACCAGTGAAAACATTGTCTTCTATTTTTACACAAAAATATTGCCCAATACATGGGATAATATAACATAATTGAAAGTTTTTATTTATGAAAGTTTGTAGAATTCGCTTGGGAAAACTATTTGACTGATTTTCTACTTCAAGTTTTCAAAAGATTTGTCTATATACTGTCGATTACATAAAAAATAAAAATTACGAGTTTGTCAAAAAAGGGTGAATTTTGAGAAATATTGTTATATGCATTTAAATAAATTAATCTATTGCCCTAACAATTTTTTATAAAAGATTTATTTTATCTTAATTTCAGTATTATATTTTTGAAATTGATGATCCCTTTTTGTATATCTTAATACAATATAATCTACGACCATTAAAAATTAGGGTAAACTGATAAAAAATATTGCCATTTATTTTTGGAACATAATTGAAGTGGAAAGTCAAATAATACATGTTTTATTATACGAAATACAATTTTTATATGGCTTTGTGGGCCTTGCCAAATTTTGTTTATTATTTTTAATGCTGAAATATCAACTGAATAGCTATTGACATGAAGCACTTTAATTCGGAACAGCAATTAATTGGTTGATAATCTTCTATTTTGCACTCTATTACCTATTATATACAGGAAAAATGTTTTTTTTGAAGTAAGTTTGTACTATGTTAATATTAGTTTGTAGGTATGGTATTCTAATAAGTTTCAGTCAGTTATTAATGTATTACTTATAAATTATTATAGCACTGAAAATATATCTCTAGGATTTAAAGGTTGGATATTATAATCCATGTTTTATGTGCATAAGATGACAATCAACGACAATTAAAAAGATGATAATTTCAACGACGGTTTCGGAATAACTCGAAGTTTTAAAGTAATATACATTCATTAATTGCAGTATTCACGATGAAATAATATGGGTGTAATATTGTTGTTTAATATAGTAGTGGTTTTTGGAAAAGATATAATAATTTTGAATATGCAGCTAGTGAATTATATTTGCATTTTTGTAATCCCTAGTTTTAATTATATTTGCATGTTTCTGTAGTTACCTTTATACAAAAGCCACATGTTTTTTTTTTATTTATAGCAGTATTATAAGCATAATACTATATTTAGGTTCATTTCTATTTATTATAAAAATAAATATTATTATTTATAGTTACAAGGCCTTATTAAAAAAGACAAAATATTTTCACTTAAATTGAGTCATTTCAATTACACTGAATTAAACTATAACCTCCAGTCTTTACCCTAAATTAAAAGTTTATATGAAAATAACAAAGCAATTTTAATATTGGTTACGGTTTACCGAGTAATTTACTAACATCTTGTAAAAATAAAGTGGAAAACAATTATCTAAATACCATGTTAAAATACAGAAACCCTTTAAGTTTTCTTGAGCTCTAGAGTGGTTACAGAAAAAATCTTTTTTAAAACCTTCCATAAAATTCTTTGGTACAACATTCCAAAGCCGTCATCGTCTTCTTTTATGGAAGGTTAAAACGTAAGAAATCTAAGTGAAATTAAAGGAAGTGAATGTTAAAAAATACACATTATCTACTTTAATGTATTGATTTGGTGGGCGATTTAAAATAAAAGATAACGTTTGATCGACGTCTCCATTTGGGTTCCTATTGAAATGTATTTATATATACTGATTTATATATTGATATTTTTCATCGGGAAAATTTCTTATATGTTTATTTATTTATTTATCTACTTTAATGTATCGATTTGGTGGGCGATTTAAAATAAAAAATACCATTTGATCGACGTGTCCATATGTGTTCCTATTGAAATTGATTTATATATACAAAGTTGTTAATTATTCGTGTATGTATTGCCTGCATTCAGAAATAGGTTTGAAATTAACAGACTTAAAAAACAAAAAAATGTTTGAAGAAAGAATAGATGGATCTAACATGTATTTTAGGGATCACTTGTACACAGGTTTAGATGCATCTCATTTCTATGTTTTTCTCAAATAATAAACTGTGAAATCGAATTTTGCTTTGATATAGACGTCGATTAAAAAGTGATTTACGCAACCTTCCGCTATATATTAATATTATTATTTGAAATATAAAACATAGGCCGTTAAATTAAAAGCTTTAGTAAATTAAGTATTATATGCCCTAAACAAATAACAATTTGAATCAGAAACTTTATACGTATCACATAACGAGATCGATATTTCATACTTCAAATAAAGATACTCAGTATTTCACATATAACGTACCGACGCGATGCAACGTCCAGAGCCAAAGCAATTGCACGCTCTGATAGAGCCTGCAACTAGTTCACGCCGTGACATCGCATTTTTTCAGTTGAAATGAACTTTAATTTTGACGCCAGTCACATCTTAACTACACTAAATTTCGACTTGTAGGATTATTGATATATCCGTTCTTACATAATTTCTCTCAATTTCGAATTGTATGGTAAATTTCAAAAGTCTCAAAGATGTCTTTGTATGTCCTACTTAGAGCAATTATGGCTTGTGGTTAAACCTGTGGTTGCTTTTGTTCATAAAATCGTCCTTACTATTATGGGTCTCCTTTCAAGGAAGAGACGTACAATTTATTTATAGCCTTTTTATTTTACATTGAATTTACATAATGATAATTATGTTATTTTGAGAAAAATTTATTAAAAGTCATGGAATGTAATGAAACAGTAAACTATGCAAAACCACTGGATTTAATAAAATTTCGGTTTTATACGTGGTTCACATTTGCAATAGGAATCACATGAGAATTATATAGTGCAATATTGTTTAATTCACAGCGTTATTTATTCATTTTTAAGTTATAAATGGGTAGTTTTGAAAGTTTCCCGTAGAAGGCGATGGTTACTTATTCCTACGAGTGTGTCTTATTCATTTATGTACTTATAATTGGATAACATTAACTACTACACCATCACGTTATGTCTGCTTCCTTCTGCATACACCTTGGAGGTAGGAAGCATGAATATATAGTATTTCTTTTCCCGCGTGAATCGCAGGTGAAATTGCTAGTAAAAATATAATGTTTTTTGAAAACAATTATGTTTTGATATGTTAACTGTATCGCAAAACGAACGAAGATAGCGATTGTATTGAAAACAGAGATGAGAATAGAAATAGGAAATTAAACACCATTACAATTTTAATTTTTTGAATGAAATCCATTTTATTTTTTTTCTTTGTATTTTATTAAGTATAATAAAATAAAAAGTAATTCAGAAAACATTCTTTATAAAGAGGAGGACGAATAGGTTTGATTGACCGTGTATGTTTTGAGCCTTTCTGTTGACTTTTGAAAAATTTATGAAAATTATTTTGATTCTGATCAACTGATTAATTTCACTTCACGGCAGATTCTTTTTTAACACAAAAAAAAATTATGATTGTTAACAAATCATATTTATTATTAACACACCGTGGCGTGTTGAGGTGATCACAATATATACAGCCTTAGACAGCGCGGTGCACTGCGGGGACCAATCCATACCCGGACGCTCATCGAGCGGCGCTGGACTGGTGTTCTGTGTGACTGTGAAAGATTACTTTCTTAGCTATACGTGCGCTATATGTATCAACATATTAATTAGGCGAAAGAAATTATATTTAAGGAAATACCTGGAGTGATAATTATCCGTCGTGAAGAAATAAAAAAGAAAATTAAATTTTGAAATACGTTTGAGAAAAAAATTATTTTAAGTATTATATTTGTATATGAGTAAACTGTTTAAAATTAATATATTTTCAAGACAGAATTTTTATTATTATGCAGAAAGAAGAAAATATTTTCTATACGCTATATATATATATATATATATATATATATATATATATATATTTATATATATATATATGTATATATATATACATATATTATATATATATATACATATTTATATATATATATATATATATATATATATATTAATGTTAGATTAAAATGCTGTTTAATATTTATCAGATTAATAGATTAATAATTAATCGCAACACTATAAATTGTATAATATAAAAACCTAAAATATACGTTAATAAAAAGTAATACACTATTATAATATCAACAGAATTTGACAATGTTCAAAAGTATAAGTTTTCATACTACACTAAAGTCATTACCGTAAAAAGGCAGTAAATTAAGTAAAACTTTGAATCTATTACTTTAACGACACTGGTGACACAGTTGCAAACTAACTCCAACGGAGGGTTCCGAGAAAACGAGTAACGTCTGTCGACTACGTTCATAAATACGAGAGTTCGTAGCATCTAGTTTTCAAATTTGTCTAACTACTAACATGTGTTCAGGAAAATATTTGAAAAGAGGAAAACGTGAATTCGTTGTTCTATTATAGCAAAGACAAAGGAAAGCCTATAATTTAGTCTTATCCGTCCGTCCATTCGTAGGTCACGTTCTTATCAACTTTTTCAGTTTAACGTTAGAAAAATACGTTAAGGGAATAAAGAGAAATAAAAAAAATGGTGATAAAGATTTTATGTACAAATTGATATAGCGGCATATCCTACACTTTCGACTCTTTAAATTTAGGAAATGTTTTTTAATTCCGGGTAATTGATTTAAATAAAATAATTCTGTCTCTCTCATAAATAAAAAAATAATGCGAAACAAAATTTCAAACTTTGTACACAACAAGTGTAATCACGTAACCAATGAAATAAAATTTTTGTTTTCCATATATATTCACTAAAACGCATTTAAAGTAAAAACAAACATAAATTTGAAGAGGGAAAAGAGCTTTAAAAAATTAAAAGGGAAACCACGTTTGGTGGGCTTCAAGCTTATTTCCGGCGGATAAGCGCGCTGTCAGGATGCGAACTAATCGCATCGATCCAGCCGACTCTGCGGATTGCTGGCCACTTGCCTTTGATTCACGATTGTATAATGCAACACGTAACAAATCGAATTTCGTTATTTAACTCTCGTTAACTTGTTATATATTCACAGCCGTTTCTCATATTAATATTTTTTAAAATAAATTTTGTACTTCCGAAAAAAGCAACTATAAAAGGAACAAGACAGAAAACCCTATAATTAATATTTTGAACCATATCGCCGTCTTATAAATAAATGATTACGTTTATAAATGAAAACAATTAGGAAAAAGTTTTTTTTATTTGTAATATTTCATAATTTGTAAATGACGCAATGTTCACCAGCTTTTAACTTGATGGTGAATTACCGTGCATAAAGGTCATTAAACAATGCATTGTTTTTAAATGGTCACTGTTAGAAAAAAATGAAATATACCTGTTTAGTCTAGTTTAAAAATAAGGATGCGATTTGTCTCATGAATCTATAATGCGTAAAACTTCAATAGTTTAATTTTGACAGACTATTCCCAAACACATCTTTTTGATACGCTCAAAAGGTAAAATAAATTCAACCTTAAAATTTCCCCGAACACAACGAGAATTTGCTTTTAAATTACCACAGCGTGAAAATGTTTCAAACCACATTCAGTACAAACCCCGTATTGCTTCACATTTGATCTACTTAGAATTTAATTGAAATTCACTTGAGAGTACAATATTGTTTGTATTTATTTCGTATCATGTAATTATCTGTCTTGGTTCCATGTAAATCACGGAACTTTTAATATTATATATGTTGCCAAACATGTGGCAAATATTAGTTTATATTAATGCCCAGGTTTTTATCTTCCGTAACAAGGAAACAAATGATTGCAGATATAAATCATATGCGATCTGAAAACAGAGATAATGAGCGAAAGCACACGTATCAATAATTGAATTTAAAACAAGTAAATTACCTTATTTTCGATGGTTGCTTTTGTGAAATGTCATTATATTTTGTATCATTTTATCAGAATATTCAGTACCTTATAAATTCCTTTAGGCAATTTAAGATTTATATGGGAGAAAAGTATCTTCCAGAAAAGTATCATCTATCCATGTAATATAGCTTATACGAGTAAGTTTAGATAAGAAACTTTTCCATCCGGAAAATATCAAGAAGTTCATTGTTCTTTGGATTATCGTCCCTTTTCAAAATATGATTACAATTTAGAAGAAATATAAAAGTAATTGAAATCCACAAACTTATTTGAACCCATAAGGTCTCATTGCTCAAAAAATTGGGCACAGTTTATTTTTAATGATCCTTTTTTTAATTGCACGTTAATTTTTAGCCTATAAAGTTCCAAAAATAAATACATAATTATTACAATAAATTGTTCATCATTTACTGCGATCATTATTTAACATTTCAGGAATAATTTAGAGCAAATTTTAATAAAGGTAAGTAATTCTTTATTTCACCATAATATATGAACATTTATATACTCGTGTTCTACTTTCTTCTTGCAAAATACGAGTAAATATTATTCATTAAACCGTAATAAATATCAGAATTGCTTTCTAATTCCTATGTAAAATTTTAATTTAGGATAAAAAATGAAGATTAATTTGTGACACAATTTAATTGATACAATTCATTTTAATAAATCAAAAATTTTTGCTTAATTTTTAATGCAACCTTGGAACTACAAAATAATTATATTATTACATATAATAATAAATAGAAAAAACCCTAAATACAATTATATCCATACAATACCTATATTATTACATATAAAAATAATATAAAAAATACAATCATATCGATACAATACCGCACGAAAATTAAAAAAAAATGTGGGATTTATATAAAATCAATTAAAAATCGTGCAAATATAATTACAACTAAGGATCAATAAAAATAAAATTACAATTTGTTAGCGACGAAATAGACCAGAATTACTTTAAATTTTAGAAATTTATTTTTAGTATTATGATTTATAATCAATATTGAAATAACTGATTAAAACCAATTAGATTTTGATTCCTATAACTAATATTCACGTTGTAGAAAATTACTGCAAAAAAACATTTTTTGTATCTATAGTAGCTAAATCAGTGCAAAATAGTTCATCCTCACTTCTATTAAATGACCGTTTAGATTCAAAATGATTTCATAATAATAGTTGATATCAAAACATTCAAGTAAAATCATTTAATAACCGTGAGCAACGTAAATATAACCATATAAACAAATATATTTCGTATGATAAAATGTATATTATATAAATCTTATCTGAATTCGGTATATAAGGACAAATGAATTTATTTCGATTAATACAGTTTATAATAGAATTTATTTAAAAATAAAACTTCGAATGCTACAATAAATCTGTTGTATGCAACGATATGTATTGACGTATTACGTCCATGGTTATGATTCACCAAACTATAGTGCCTACTACTGTACTATCAATTCATTCTATGTAATTATTTGCCTATATAATTATTTGCCACAAATAATCTTTAAGCTTCCTGGGAGATGGTTGACGACCGTAACTACACCACAGGCATTAATGTCTTTTTTTTCAATAATTCTCAGGTCAGTTTAACAGAGTTTAAAATATAAACTCTTCGGAACGGATAAGGTTTACATTTGTTTAGTTTCACTATTTTCCATTATATTTATTCTCAAAAGTTACAAATATATCATTAATTTGGAGGATAATATATGCTTATATGTCGCACTGCTATGATACAAGGATCTAATATGATATAATTATTTTTTAAACCAAATCAAGTTAGTAATTTTAAAAGTATTTCCAAAGTTACACTTTAAGTTTTCATTTACCCGTATTGTTGTTTTTTCAAACTATTTCCCACATGACTATATTTTAATTGCATTTTAATTCATATATTTTGTTCCCTTTTGAAATATTCAAACTAATTATTACAATGCATATTTATTTATGCGGAAAATCTTCATTCAAAACTTACAGCAAATTCCATAGAAACACTTAAAAGTCAATTAGAATTTTATTTCCTGGAAGATAAATCACATAAAATTATCATCGTCCGGTTGATTTTAAAATTCTTTCATAAGTATATATTTACATCAGAAATTTATTTCATATCTAAAATTATGCAATTCCTTGAAATGTATCTAGAACTGTATAACTATAATAGAATTGGCCATAAGAGATTGCTTTCGTCGCAATAAGTTGGTAATATATATCAATTAGATAAAGTACATTAATAAATAAATAAATAGAATTACATAACACGCATATTGTAGCTGAGTATTGCTACCAGTAAAGGCTTAGAAATTCATGTTTCAAAAGAACCCTTTTTTAAATAGACCAAAAACTAATACCATTCATAACAAACTTTTTTTGAAAACCACCCTTTGATAATATATTAAAAGAAAGTTAAAATAAATAATAATTTGATTAACTAAATGTACGGAATTTAAATATAAATTAAAATGCATAGTAACTTTGGATAGGCAAGCGGATGTAAATAAAAGGGTACCACTTTTTATCTTAATAGCAAAATTACTTAAAAAATTATTAACGGAAAAAGAATATAGAATGAAACGTAATTTTGGAAAAACAAAAAGTTAGAAAATTTGGATAAAATTTTTCACACGACTTTTAACATTTGAACGAACGTCGAAAGTCTAGTAAAAAACTGCGTTTATTCCATTCAATATTGAGAGTAAATCAATACTCATAGAAATAATAAGTAGCCTGCGAAATTTTTCAAAATTTTATCTGAGTCAACGGACAGATAAACCTATAAATCTGGAAAGAAGATAATTGTTATTATGAGGATTATTTAAAGGACACGAATCACCATTCACCTGGGCTGCAAACAAATTTAGAGGTTTGGCGAAATTTTTTGAAGTTAGGAATATAACGAATATATTGAAAAAAAAACAAATATTTTCAAATACGAATATTGAAGACATCAAAATTTGTAAAGAAATTACTCTGAGATCCCAGACAGTTCCGAAGACCAAGACAGCATATGCCTTAATTAATTTAGTAGAAGCAATTGAAGAATTTTGATATAGTTGAATTTTAGTTTTAAAGCAACAAAATATTGAAAATTTTGGATGTATTATGTTAAAGATTCGACATCATTAACTTAGGGCCTTAATTAATAAACTGATTCATTACTAGACACAAGTATTTTATAGTTGAAGAAAACGGGACTGCAGCAAGGTTTAGTAAGTTTTGGTATTTTAGTGATACTAATCCTAGAACGGAGTATCCAATTGTGAGCAACAATAACATGGGACTTGTAGAATTGACTAAGAAAACTATACTAGAAGTCTATTGATCGAAGAGACCTAGATTCAAGTCCAATTACATAATAGCGGTAGAAATAATATCTGGATAATTACGTATTTATATTTGAAGATCATGTGTATATAATTGATACTTACTGTGGAAGCTTTTCAAACAAGTCTCAATAAATAATGAAAAAAGAAACGGGACAACTATCTTACCTTTGAGAAACTAGGTATTAGATTGACACACTTTGAACCAATAAAATGCAGTTAGTGAAATAGAGACTGACTTACAAATAAAAATTTAAGTACTCGCAAATAAAAGGTCAAAGTCTACAGAATTAAATATATCATTAAAGCAGAAAAGAACGAGAATAAAAAGTCGGAAAATATTAATGCCGAAGCGTATATCATTAGTAAAATTAACTACGGCAGCACATATTCAGAAACCAAACGAATATTATGAAAATTTGGATAATTGGAAAAAAATAACGACAAAAATGCCCATCCTTTTTTCTTTCCTAATCATATTTATGTTTTCAATAAAAATTATATAATTAAATTTTACTTAACATAACATCTGATAGATAGACCATTAGATTATATATGACATGAGGCTAAGTTAAACATATTTAATGCACCAACAAATGATCCCACATTTTCCAAATTACTATAAAGTGTCACGAGACCTTGGAATTCTTAATATTTTTAAATACATTTTGGACAATTTGAGAGACGGAAGAAATGTTTTTTTAAATATTCTACAAAAAAATAATTACATAAATTATTGTGTCTATTTTTATTTAAAAAGTAGTACCAATTAGAGACAATTCGTCAGAAGAAAAACGTCTCATTGTATCCCTAAAGTTTATTCCGAAAAATAGGTAAGTAGCAAATATGTGTTTTGTATATGAATATATATGGACACATTTTATATTTTTTGTACCCTTTTATTACTAGCGTTGCATTGATTTTTGTTTTTTTTTTTAATTTTTGTTTTTGACATAAATTCATTGACTAAGCAAGAATGCCATTTCGGTGTTCTCTAGTAGAGAGCATAACGTTTGTTTAAAAAACTTTTCTAAATTTTATGATTTTTTCTTTTTGTTTTTGATAGCAATCACATGTAACTTACTCCTGAAGAAAAGGATATTAAAATTAATAGATATCAAAGTGTGCGCGTAATTTTGTATGCCACCATCATAATACTACTTTCATACACCACTCTTACTTTAGGTGCAATGTTAACACTGAGTTCAAAACTGAACATCTTTGTACATTTAAATGAAACTACGTGATGTAGTATTATTTCTACTTTCTTTAATTTCTTTACTACGACCTAGGTTTCGTTATATCACGACACCTTCAGGTGGGATATTAGCAAAGATATTTACTATTTTTACTTCCATAAATGCAAGGAAGCTATGGATTTATGAAGATGGTGATTTATTAATAGAATTCATGGATCCGAACTCATTTAAAAAAATCCGATCTGAAGGTTTTTTGAATTCTGAAAACTCAAATCCTGGTCAACCTATTGGAGTTGACGATAACTAAACCAAGGCTAAAATTGATTTCAATTATTATATAACTGAACAGGAGACTGCGTGGAGGTCAAATATATTGTACACCATAGAACTCATTAACAAGCTCGTTATTTGCGTTTCGCGTCAATTTAAAGAAATTTACTTAACAGATTCAATTAATATTTCCGATATGCGTTTGAAACGCTTTGAAGTTAAGGTTTTGTTAAAGGAATCATTTTTGGTCATTAAAAATAATTATCAATCTCCATTTTATTTCTGTGAGGTACTTTTTGTCGTTACGCCATATCTCCTTTAAAACATCATCAAAATCAATGGCTGAATTATCATTTTGAAAATTATCGTCACCGATAACGAAGATAATATAAAAAATATTAATTCTTCCAATAAATGTTATAAGTTGTTTAATTAAATTATATATTTTTTATGACTTGGGAATTATTTGCAGGGACCAACTAGTAATAACATTAATTCTAAACCATCAGGACCCGAGCGTAATGAACCACCACGATCTGCACGACGGAAGCTGAATTGCATCAAAAAAGGTCATGCTGTCAATTAAAACTATTTAAGGAACTAAACGGTCGAGCAGATGTGCAGAAAATAATTAAAAAAGCGGGCGGGATTGGTCTAATTTTCATGATGATATTTTATGAATGAACGCATATTTTGTGTAACTCATGCAAAATTATTGCAGCTTGTTAGGTTTAAAATGGGATTATCGGTGATTGAAAAGGAATTATCTATCGCCATGTGAAATTCCTGCAAAATGCTTTTTGTCGCTAAGTCATATCTACCTTGAAACTTCATCAAAACCAATGACTGAGTTACCATTTTAAACATTACCATCACCGTTAATGGAAAAATATTTTTAAAAATGCCAAATAAATTTAATTTTTTTTTAATTAAATTAGTTATTTTTTGTGCTTTTGGGAATTAGCCGTAGGTTCCATCTAGTAATAACATTAATTGTAAACCATCATTACCAGAGCGTAATTAATAAATATTAATCCGCTTCGAAAACTAATTTGCATTAAAAATGTTTTGTGTAATTAGAGCTCCGTCTAAGGAACTAGACGATTGATTCGCTTGTGCAGAAAATAATCAAAGGAAAACGGCCAAAATTGGAATAATTTTCGCAATGAACTCTCAATCATTCTAAGTTATATTTTGAAAGCTTCATAAAATATTTTGGTTCAAATTTATAATATATATGTGTGGTATGTTTATCGATACGTTACCGCGAAATGATTCTATATCAATCAAAGATTTCAGTTAATAAGATAAGCGGAACTCCCTCTATGTTTATTAAATAAATGCTCGTAAATATACGATAATTTAAAAAAAGAAAATAATAAAGTGCAAATTTTACTTAGTAATTTTAACTGGTTAACGCGATTAAAAATAATTGTAAAATAAAATAATCAAAACAGCAGACGAGTGTAAACTTGCACCGTTCTATTTGTCAATAAATTGCGTATCCAGAAGTCGCAAAAAGCAAAGATAATATTGATATGAAACGTTTAATGGCGCATTTGAATTGAAGTTAGAACGTACTGACGGAACGTGGCGAAGCGGCATTCAATATAACTTTTAATTTTTTGAAAAATAAAACACTTTGACGCAATGATCGCTTATTATTTTCCTTTGATATGGTAATTAACATTAACTCTTAAGATAGAACATATTATAAATGATAATTCACGAAATTAAATTAAAAATAGTTTATAGTTTATTACACAAAATAAAATTATGAAATATATTTTGGAGTTCCATTAACACCTTTATTAATACGAAAATTTTACTTCTTTTTATAGTAATTTTTTCCTTTTTATATCGTACATCTTAGAACTTGAATACTGTAGTAGAAAGATATCGTTTAGTTAATGATGTTGAATTAATTATTAACTTTACACTATTACAAAAATATAGTTCCATTTAATTCTCACAGGCCCAGTGTAATGAAAGAGATATACATTCCAAGCAAGAATTTTACAAAAATATTTTATTGTAAACATAAGGTAATTTTGGCAACTGATATTGGAGTGCTAATAGAGAATCTATCATTAGCACTCCAATATTACCTTTATATTTCATTAAATAACTGATAGTTTCGTTCGAATATTAATCATTTTTATCGAAAGTAACATTTACTGTTTAAAACTAAACGAAAATGGTTTTTCTTTAGGTACCAGAAAACAATCGAAGTCGAGAGTGCTCTTCTGTATAAAATTTGAAAACCAACAACGAAAATTATAAGTTATTCTCATTAAATATTTTCATATCAGTTTCATGTATAAATACTGTTTCTTATGGTTGATATATGTATAGAACCTTCAATGAATAAATTCGTGTTGTCATTAAAGAAAAAAAAACTGTGTGTTTGTATGCAATTCTCATACGGTAAAAGCGAATCTTCATTATTCGAGTACTTATTCACACAAATAAAAGCATAATTTTATGGTCTGAATGTAGTTTTATTAATGAAAAATTTACTTTTTCATATACATGTTTAGTTAAAGTTAGTTACTTCTACCATATTTTAAAGTGATAGTATACAACACCATGACAATTAAAAATTAGCGAGAGGTGTCGTGGGACACCCGGTTGGAACGAAGTTCCTATCATTATATATTATGTATTAAATATATATTATTTACACGAACAAAAATTTTTGAGCATAACGTAACAATGCTGATATAAGGTATGAAAAAGTTATAAAGTCGTTTACAATTGAAAGCCTGTATAACAAAAAAAATATAGTTATTTGCCATCGATAATTAGCCATCGATTTTTATTGGGAATTTTTGCTCTTGTAAATATGAAAACAATATAAATAAGTGTAAATTATACTATTACAAAAATAACAAAGAAATTTTAAAAATTATACCAAAAAAATAAATTTTAAAAATTATACCACACAAGAATAAACGTAATAACAAATGAATCTTATCTGCAATTACGCATCTAGTTTCATGTTTAGTACATTTCGATAAGTTACAGGGGTGTTTTAATCAATCAATTAGTTAACAAATTCCTAAAATTTTAAATAAGGATGCAAGAAATATGTTGTATTATCACTCAATATATTAATCATAATAAACATAAGTATATGGATATCAAGATTTCAACCGTCATCACAATGGCCCTTAGGGTGCGAGAGGTCCGGGGTTCAAATCCCGGACGGGCCCAAAAAGTTATTATTTTAATTTATTTATATTATACACAAAATAATACACCGCGCTGGCTTTTTACAAAAGCTTTGCGATACGTTTTTACTGTGTCTTGTTTATGTAGGTGTCTTGTTTCTTTGTGCGTGATGCATTTTCGTTTCATCGAATTTAAAATCACAGCGATTCAAAAAAGTACCACTTCAAAAATAAATGAAATCAGCTCTCATGTTTATTCTGAAAACAATCAAACAAATTGATCTTTTTCCTGAAAATCTAACTAAGTAAACCACCAGTAAGTGTACACTTCAGAATTTTAACTTAAGGCTTTTTATTTCAAAAATCTAAAGCCACTTTAAAAACAAGTTTCTTGCGATACATCACTCATTTCAAAAAATATATACGGTTATTTAATTTGATTTTCCATCTTATATTTTTGCAGGTTCAGTTAAAATTTACTTAGAAAAGAAAATTGTGACATATTTTAACTCTTTTGAATAAAAGAATATTCATTTATTTATTGCGTAAAATTATTCTTTGCTTGCTTGAATTTGCATTTAACTTTTACGATTTGTATATTACTTTGGTGGTATCTTTGTAGTATAATAAAAGTGGAAATAAATGGCGCAGACAGATATGTAAACAAAATGTTATTATATTCCAAATAATAATGACATTAAAGATTAAATTCCGTTAGATCTGTTAAACAGCATTATGGTTATATTTTTGAAATACCCGTGATTAACGATTTTATCGCGAAAAATAAACAGTATACAGGCCTTTTCCCATTTGTTGTTTAAAAAATATACAACTAACAAATATATATCACGTCAACAAATGTTACTAAAAATCATCTGAAGTCATTTCTGTCGTTTAATTAGCTTTGTTAATAACAAATAACGCTCATCATCCAGGAACAGAAATGATGACTTATCGTTCGTTTTCATTTTGGTGAATGACATGAAAACAGCTTCAAAAACTGATTAATTTTTAAGCCTTCGCAAAAGTGCAACAAAATGTTGCCATGTTTATATTTACTCTTTGACAAAAAAGTTTTTTCACGATTAAAAATTAATTTTAATCGGACAATTTATACAAGAACAATAGTTAAATTATAATGAAGAGGAAATCTATATGTTTGCGCGCACACATGCACACATGCACACACGCACACACGCACACACAGACACACACATATACACCAGTTATTGAGAACTTTTGAAAACAATTTTTTAATCTATCTTTCTTTTTAAGCCCTTTTTTGTTCTTTTTTAAGCCCTTTTTGATTACTTTTTTTTTAAATTAAACACAATGGCTCAAATATTATTAAATCTCCTAAACAAAAACTCAGAGAACACAGTAATAAGATACTGGGTATCCTGACAAAAAAATACAAGGATAATCACTTTTCTTCATTATCTCTTTTTACAGATTGCATGTGAATAATATCTGCCATCACTACTTTCCTTGCTATGGAAGAGAAAAACCTGTGTATTTAATATAAACTAACATTTGCCACATTTTAGACAATAAATATAATATAGACAATTTCGTGATTCAAACAGAAACAAGACAGCCAAGTACGTGATATGAAATGAATACAAACCATATTGTACTCTCAAGTGAATTTCAATTAAATTCTAAATAGGTCAAGTGTGAAGAAATACGGGTTTGTACTGCATGCGGTTTGAAACATTTCCCCGCTCTGGCATTTGTAAAGCAAATTCTCGTTGCGTGAAGGAAAATGTTCAAGTTGGATTTATTTTACCTTTTAAGCGTATCAAAAATCATTGAAGTTTAACGCATTATAGGTTCATGTGACAAATGACATCCTTATATTTAAACGAGAATAAACAGGTACATTTGACTAATTTTTTAGCAGTGGCTACTGAAAACAAATGCATTATTTATTAATCGTGATGCAACTTAGTTCATCGTCAAATTCCGAGCCACGCAGCTGAATATTACGTCTTTCAAAAATTACGAAGTATTACAAATTTAAAAAGTATTTCGTGCAGATTAGAGTGCAGAGACGTTACACATAAAATTATGAATTTCGTAAGTAACAAATTCATTCTCTAACTGAAAAAATCATTAAAATTTATGGGCCAATTCCAAAAGAGTTTTGAATATTGAAAAATGTTATGGATTTAACATGTATTTTAAAGATTTTTCTTACACAGGCTTAGCTGAAAACTTTTAAAGAATATTAATTATCAAAATGAATTCGTCTTTGACATAAAATAGCAATGAATAAAGGATGTTTATGCAACCTATCATTAAATACTGAAATTATTAACGGAATTATAAACCACCAACCTTTCGATTAAAAGTTTTAGTAAATTAATAATCTGTATCGTAAACTTATAACAGTTCGAAAAATCAACCTTATGCATATAAGGTTTAAATTTACTAAAATTGTTTGTTATGATATTTTAACGCGATCACAAAACGATGGATAACGGTTGTATTGGAAGTATATAAATAGAAAATCAATCACCAATACAATTTTAATTTTTTAAATGAAATCCATTTTATTTATTTCCTGTGTATTTTATTCAATATAACAAAATAAAAAATTATTTAAAGGGAATTCTTTATGCAGAGGAGAACGAATAGGTTTGAGTGACCATATATATGTTATGGTGCGTGTCTTTCTATTAACAAATTTAAAAAAAATATTTTGATTAATACCCACTATTTAATTTCATTTGACGGCAAACTTTCTTGCTAAAACAGAAAAATCTTACTATTATTAATATATTATATTTATTATTAACACTCCATGATGTGTTGGGATGATCACAAGATATACAGCCTTTGAGAGCGCGATGCACTGTGGAGATCCATCGATACCCGGCCACTCACGGGGCTCAGCGCGGCTGGACTGATGTTCTGGTTGGCTGTAAGGGATTACTCTCATAGCGATAAGTGCGCCATATGTGTCATCATGTTGCTCTGGAAAAAGAAAGTTTATTTAATGAAATAAGTGAAGTGAAAATGATCTACTGTGAAGAGATTATAAAGATAATTAAATTGTTAGATGTGCTTGAGAAAAAATAATTATAGGTATTTTATTTTTACATAAACAAAATGTTTTAAATTATCATATTTTACGAAAGCACTTTTTTATACTTATGTAAACATAATAAAATATTTTCTATATGCTATATATATGTATATATATATATATATATATGTATATATATATATATATATATATATACATATATATATATATATATATATAAATGTTGCACTAAAATACTACTTAACGTCTATTATATTAGTAAATGAACAATTAACAGCAACACTGAAAATTGTATAACATGAAAACATAAGCTATGCGCTAGCAAAAAGTAAAACAGTCTTTAATATCAACAAAATTATATAGCATTCAACAGGACAAATTTCCATTCTACACTAAAAATCATTAAAGGCAGTAAATTACGTAAAACTTTGAATCTATTACTTTAACGACACTGGCGACACAGTTGCAAACTAACTTCAACGGAGGGTTCTGACAAAACCAGTAACGTACGTCGACTACGTCCATAAATACAAGAGTTCTTAATATATAGTTTTCAAATGTGTTTCAAATGTGCATACGAGCATGCGTTCAGGAAAATACTTCAAAGACGAGAACGCCAATTAATTGTTCTAGTATTGCAAAGACAACGGAAAACCTATAATTTAGTCATATCCGTCCGTCCATTCTCAGGTCATGGCATTATCAACTCTTGCAGTTTAAGAGCAATTGTGATGGAATTTTAAGGAAAGACAGTTGATTACGTTAAGTGAATAGAGAAAAATAAAGAAAATGGTCATTAAATTTTACGTATAAATTAAATGAAACAAGAAGTGCGTTGGCATATATATGTGACAGTGTAAACGTCTGTGCGGGTTGCCTACACGTGTGTGCATGCGTGTGCGCATGCGTGCGCGTGTACGTATGCATATGCATGTGCGTTTCAAGGCACGTATGCGTTTGAAGACACGTGTGCGGTTGCGGGTGCAAGCGTGCGTGTGCATATGTAAGAGATTGTGTGCATATTATTTCAGTACTCATTAAAAGTTAAACCTGTTTTGATTATCGACAAATATATATATATATATATATATATATATATATAAATATTATTACAAATAAGAGAACAAAAAAAATATATATATACCTATATATATATATATATATATATATATATATATATATATATATATATATATATGTATATATATATATTACTCCATATCTTAAGTAGTTCTAAATTTAGTGCAAAAACTTCAACCTATAGTTCATATTGTTCATTTTCAACAAAATGATAAAGTACTTGTAAATAAATCTTGTAATAAAAACCACCATTCTTAATTGACCACTTAAAGAAGATCACTGTTGTATTAAGGGTTTAATGAATTCTAAATTTTCAATTGTCGTCTGTGCTGTATATTAACATAAATAATTATGAGTTAAACATCTCATAAACACAAAACTTTCCGTATATTAATTTATATTTTTCCATTTTATCGTGTCATTGAAACAATATTTCCAGACACTAGGCGATACATTTTTTTCGAAGCCTTTTTATACTATTATTCACTTTAAAACGTAGCAAAATTTATGTAATGTATACTCATTGTTCGAAATTTTAATTAAGCTTCTTAGAAAAAATGAGTTGAAGTAAACAATTTAAAATTTCTAGTCGTCCTTTTGTAATATTCTTTTGGGAAAATTTTCTATCAGAAAATAAGTTAATTACGTCGTATTTCATCTTTTATATTAAACTTTTTTGACAGTTTTGTATTACATTTTACAACAAAAAAAGGAATTTTAAAAGTAATGAAAGAAAACGCCAAGTCTTATCTTATTTTTTTTAGCTGATTACTAAAATATTTTACATAAAACAATTTTAATTTCGAATTTAATAACTAATTTTGAAGAAATAAATATATGAAATTTAAATCAATTTAATCTCAATTAGAAAAAGGACATGTTTTACTTTTTATTTCAACCACAATTTATTCCTTTATAACTAACAAATTGGGTTTTAATTTGTATGACACTTTTCCCAGATGCCATGTAGAGAAACCGAATAAATATACCTTTATACTTCAACAGTGTTACACCAATGGAATCTGCATTAAATATGCCAACTTCTGTGATATCGAGGCACTCAATGTTCAGTACATTTTTTTTCACCAGCGCTGGTTAAAGTCGAGCAAAAATTATCTGTTTAATGTAATTCTTGTAAAACTTCGATTTTTGTGACTGTCCCATGAAAGTCAACTAAGTGTCCGGGTTTTAGTCATAAAGACTTATATCTTACGTACGCAAAAAAATTTAAAAAACGGTCAGTTTACTTATGATGACTATTTTTATTTCTATTACATTACATTAGCATTTTAAAGAAATGTAATAAAACCCAGATAACTTTTACCCTTGAGGGCTAGAGGTGTGACCCCATATACAAAATTGACCCTTACAAGACCCTCAATCTCAGTGTTGCTGTTGGGGCGCTACTTCTGGGACACCTGTATAATATAAGTAAGTATGGAAAGACGCATGTACTTGTATGTTATGGTAAATATCTCAAAAACTATTTGATGTAAAACTATATGGAACTATATATTTGCTATAGCTTTTATAAAACTTTTCCGTAGACTTCTAAAAACAGTTTTTAGGCTTCCGTGCCTCAAAATGAAACTAACAGACCATTATAGGACCAATTCGTTGTCCGTTCGTCTATTCATCACCTAACTATCAAAGTCTTTTTTCTCAAAAACGATTTTAGATATCAAATTGATAATTAGTAATTTACATTGAGGCTTACAAACCTCATATTTCTGTAAAAAAGTTCAGGTTTTTATTCATGTAAAGAAAAAATATGACCTTTTTAAGCATATTTCTTTATTCATACCATAGTCTTACTCACTGATCATCAAAAACTATAGGATACTTCCTGTCAACCTACAGTATTAAAAGTCGGTACAATGGAAGATCTATAACACGGATCTCTTGAAATCAATTGTTTCTAATTCTATGTGGAATCATACAATTATATAAATAGTTTTTTTATCTCCTAAAATTATAGTAGGCAATATTTTTACATTGTGAAAAATTAATTTTTGTAAATAGTTTAATTGGAAATACGAAGTGCCCTTAAATGTTCGTAAATGCTTAGATATGTATGGAACCCTCATAATGCGAGTTTCACTCGTGCTTGTCAGGTTTTTTTGTAATTTTAAGTTCAGAAGGTTAAGATATAAGGAGCGGAAGACTTATTTTTTGTACTTTCTTCAGTACATCTCTGAAGACAAGAAATTATGAAACAATATTTTTAATACTCTTGCCATTAGACTTTTCAATCGATATTCCATTTTACGTAAAATTTCAAAAAAAATCTACCAACCCTCCCCAAAAATTTCCATATAAGTATTATTGTGTGTTAGTTGAAATATGTCGAGGTTAACATACTTTACCATTGTGGTAAATTTTAAATTTCTACCTCAAACGGATTCTGCAAAAATCGCCTGTGACAGACTGACACGTGAGCGATAAGAAAGCCCGAAAATAATTTCTTTAACTAAACCTCCTAAACTTCTTAAAAAAATTCCAAAATACGTAAATATTGAACTCTTTGTATGTTTAATGCGAACATTTTTCTGTCTCTCATTGACCTAATTACAAACATCATCACAAAAATTTCCTAAAAAATTCTGGCGAGATTGCTGTAACATTTAAAGGTACATAATATTTCTAAATAAGATCTCTAATAGCCCACCTGAAGATGTAATACAATGAAATCTAGGTCATGGTAATTAAAGGAAGCGGAAATTAAAGAACGTAGAAATAAAACTACATCACATAGTTTCATTTTATTGTGGGATTTCTACTTAAACTATTTGCAATATTAATTTTTCACAACTTAAATATATTGCCTACTATGTCTTTCACAAGCTTAAAAACTTCAACATAAAATTAGAAATAGGTTTTATTATGCCGATTTCTAAGAGTATAGGTGGCCCAGGTGTATCCTATACGTTTTAATGATTAGTAAGCAAGAGTATTGTGTAAACAAAAAAATACGTTTTGTTACAATTGTTGGTGCCCAAAAATAGTCTAAGTAGAGCACACAAATACTTTGGCCACATTGCGCGAAAAACTGTTTACAGGATTAAGACGTTATTACAGAATAGGCCGAAAACTGAAGATTACGGCAGCGCTTTTTTTAAAATACTAAATATACTAGATCCCAGAGACGTTTGACACTCCATTGTATATTACATTGAAATTTTGACGTATTTTTCTTTTGTGAACCTCATAAAAGTAAAAGTGTTATTTAAGAGAATTGCGATGTTTCGTAACGACCGAAAAAGCAGGAATTGTTATGTTATGCGTGGGGTTTACCAATAACGCTGGTGGGTGACATTATCCTTGGCAATTTTTCTCTTTTATACATTCTGGTTGCTACGTAATCAACACCAACAAACACCTTACGTGCATTTGGATTCTATTTATATCCCACTAAATATAATAAAACAAAATTAATATCAGTTTAATAATATATGTCATCAAGTCTATAAGTCTTATTAAGTTAATTAAGTAAATCCACTTAAGTTACTTTTTAAACCATTATTGTCATGTGAATAATCTCTTCTCAAAACGACCTTTTATTTATAAAATATTAGTTCTGTAATGAAATTATTCCTAAAAAATACAAAATAATGAATATTTAAGTACCAATATTTATTATCATGCTTATATTTTATGATACTAAGCATACAAATAAATATAAATACATATTGAAAAGATAATTCTTGCTAATTGTTTGCCATTGTCATTGCTTGTTAATTCGTCAGTAAAAGGATTTGAACCGTCCTGAAATTTCTGAATAAATAGATTACAGACAATATTTAAAATCTGAAAGAAATGAATGAAAACAGAAGCCTAAATAAAATTTCCTATAATTATCGTATAAAATAGGCATATATTAGAAGAAAAAATCAAATCCATTAAAAATTACAATAATAAAAAAAATAAATACGCGTATGAATAACAACCAATTGACAAAGGGAATATTCTATAATATTGTATAATTAAGATATAGAAATAACACTGTAATATTATATAATATCGAAGAAATGAAATCTCTGCAAATCTCTGAGTACTTTAGAATAAAACCAGGTTAAATCCAGATTGGCATTAAACATATTTTTAGTGTTAAATATTTTTTTGCATAAAAGCCAGTGTAGTTATTAGTTCATTTATTTACTTAACCAAATGTTCGAATAAAAATAATGCTATTATTATCTTTTATTTTTTTAAATGCATTTATTTTTTTCAACAACGTTTCCCTATTTATAAGAAAAAGGATGAAAATTTCACTGGATATTATATTTAAATTCTGTTTCATTTATCTATTTACCCAATCTTCAGACAAATAATTATCATATAGACTGAATTTTCCTATAATTTAATATCGTTGAGAAAAATTCTCAAATCTAAATTGAAACTCAAAGAATGTGATCCCTTTATTAACCGTGTTATAAAATTCTACTTGAATTTATTACTTCATTGGTTTTCTTGTGTTGTGTTCTATGTAGAAGATAATATCAAACTTTGAAGTTTGCAATTACAAAATAATTTTCATCTTCATTAAAATGTTTTCCAGGGAAATGTATATATAAATAAAAAAATGTATATATATAAAAAAATGTATATATAGCTTGAAATTAATAAAGGCGATTGCATGCTCGGAGCTCGAAATGCGCAGATTTTACAGTAGCGGGGTAATAAGATATCACGTTCTTAATTCTTATTCAGGCCTTAATCAAAACATGGCAACGTGTGCTTGTTAGTTTATGTAATTTATAAGGAAACTGATTACAACTTTATCGTATAATTTTTGTTTGTTATGGCATTTAAATTCAACGAATAAAAAAGGTGAACCAGAAAACGTGGTACAGCAATACTAACCAAAAGGACCGTTCAGCTACAAAGAGAATCGCCGAAAAAAACAAACTTTCCTCTCACAACGTAAACAAATTTCTGTCGAACACATCTGCAAAAATACGTATTCAATGCACACATTAGTGATGTACCAATATTAAAAAATATTTTCAACATCACATCGCACGATTTATTTTTTATTATTGAATTAGTTATTATAAATATAGATTACTCCAATAAAAGCGGCAAAAATTAAGATTCATATGAATTTCTCATGTCGTTCTTTTTTTCGTATTTTTAATTATCAAGTTATTACAATTTTTAAATAACACGGTTTACACAAACGATATGGATTGAAACCTTGCACATCCACCATATACGATTACGAATCATTTCACGAAGTTCAACTCATACTTGACTAATCTAAGTAGCTTGATGTTGCGCAAAAATAGGATAAGACAAAGGACAGGATTTGACCAACATTTTGAATATTTTTAAAATCGTAAGGAGTACAAAAATATAACACGAAAATTATCATATTTCAGTTTTATAATTAAATGCATTTTCTTTATTTAATAATATATATATATATATATATATATATATATATATATATATATATATATATATGTATAATATATATATATATATATATATATATATATAAAGGAATACGTGCGTGATACATGAACTTTGCATATCACACAGTATTGGAAATGCGTTGCTGACTTTTTTCCACATTTTCGATAATAATATTAACAGTCATTTCGAGACATCATTCTACGTATGCTCTGCAAAAATTATAGTTATGTAATATACAATTAAATAGCTCGTTACGGATTAAATAACAGTTTATAGCCATAATATTCCCAAGAGTTCTCTGACATCCTGGGAATGAAAAACACCTTTAAATTAATTTTAGCATTTAGAAAGCTTTATTGCAATTAATCGGGTTTGCGATCATTTAAGTAAGGACACTGACGAAGGAACAATGTAATATTAATAAAAAATTAAAACAATCTAAAATAAATATTATTTTATATATGAACGATTTCGTTGACCTGACAAAAAAGGATTTTCCGCATGAATCCGGTCAATTTGCTGTAGTGAAAAATTATAATTCTAGAATGACAAAAACTGTTATAAACGTATATTATACCGCAGCAAAATAGCTTCTCCAAAATAGTTTTAGTACCTAAGATATTTAACATGAGACATAAAGGGAAATATAAAAAACTAATTTACATTTAAATATTATTTTCAACATACACATTGGCAATTAAAAATGAAGAAAATTTAAAACCTAACTTTTAGTTTCAATATAATAATTTTGGTAATTTGTTTGTCATATTTAGATATTAATTTATTAGCAATAAAGTTTTTATTTCCAAAAATATATGTTTTATGTGGCTTTATGCATGTTATAATATATTACGTAATAATGCAATTGAAAACATCAATTTTTAGGGTCTTATATGTATGTGGTCAAAACGGAATCGTTAAAAAATCATAATAAAGTAATAAATGCACAGTGAAAACCACATAAAATTTATAATTTTTTCCGGAAATTTAAACTTTGTCGTCACCGTGATGTATCGAGTTGGTCACAGGACATTCGACCTTTGACGACGCAGCGCATCGAAGAGACCCGAGTAAAATTTACGACTGCTCGTTGAGCGAAGTTGGATTGTTGTTCTGGTTGACTGTAAAAGATTAATCTCGTAGCAATAAGTACGCCATTTATTTTAACTGTGTACATTAAAAAACGTAAACATATAAACTATTTCAGGTTTTGCTCATTTCAGTTTAAGACCGAGTGTGATGCAATTTTACCGAAAGACGAAGTTGAGTTACGTAAACCCATAAGGATGGAAGAAAACTAAATATATTTAAATTTTTATACTAGACACGTCATTCAGAAAAATTTACATCAAATACATTACATTATTTTCGTAGATTCCTACGAATACGGCTTGATTATAAAAGTTTTTAAGTCGAATCGAAATTATTTCTTAGAATATATAAATACAGTTTCATTTCCATGACCTGTGAGAATCTAAATTTATTTAAAGTATTCCCCTTACTTTAACTTTCAATGATATCTTTTAATGTTAAAAGAAAACAATTTAACGTTTTATTATAAGTATTTTAGTACAAATAAGGTTGGTCTATTAATAAATGAAGGAAATGTAGGCAGACGTAGAATTCATTTCGGGTCAGTAAAAAGTACATTAGGCAGTGTACAATATTCATACAGTTAATGGCAATGTAAACACTACATGCTTTTGTACGTTAAAAGTTGTTGTACTTGTGTACACGCAACTTTCGTATTTGAATTTATACTCGTACTGGCTTACTTTAGCTTTCGAAAAATTCTACAAAGATTCTTTTGCTGTAAAATTATTTGTCGGCCGGATTCTGTTGAATATACTCTTATAACACACATTTAGTATTACCCAATAGCACTTCTCGAGCTCTTCACGATTGATAATACTTTTGGGAAAGATGATTATTTTATTAAGAGCAGTCAAATAAGGGGACGCAAGTTTAATTGCCAAGTTCTAGTCGCGAGGGTAATAATAACTCTATATATAATGTATAACGATAACGAAATTGGAGCGTCTGTGTTTTCTCTCACTATGTTTATGTTGTTTGAAAACTCTACACGTTCTGAAACCGATAATAGATTTCCACAGTTATAGCAACTGTCCAAATCTATTATCAGTTTCAGAACGCGTCTTATTATTTTTAAGCCTGTTTTCACAGTACATCGTTCTTGATAGGAACATTTTTACCCTATTTTCATCACTTGTATCCATTATACAAAAGATTCGGAGTTGAATAGTGATTCAATATTTAGGAACAAATATTTTGTGTCGTTTATTTTTGTCATCTTCTTAAATCAATATGGGCTAAAATATTCTAATTATTTTTCTGTAGGCAGAAACAGTAATTGTGACTTATACACTTCAAAATTGGACATATTTAAACACAATGATAATAGAGTTACATGCAACTCAATTATAATTTCTATTTTAAATTTATTTCTATATAATAAAAGATATGAATTATTGAAAAAAATCATTATATAAATATCCGTTCAAACAATGCAATAAAATTTATTTTAAAATGTTGTAGGTAACGATGTAATAGGTTTAAAAGTTTTCAATATAAATTATGGACAAGTTTTTGATACATGTGAAAAAATAATATAAGGAGTTTCCTTAATTAATTTGAACATTCAAAGGGAAATATTTCTTATTGTATGTATATTAGGAGTTGAACAAATAACATACTGTTTATAACGTAAGAAAAAGGCGATTAAATACCGATGATTCGAGGTCTTCTTAAGCATATAATATATAAGATTTTAATTAAACTTTTCACCAATTGTTAAAATTATTTTCCTCCAAAATATATTGCGTGAAAGTTTTTAATCGATGCAAATTTTGCCTCAATTTTTTTTATAAAATTTATATCAATTTCAAATAATGCGACTTTTCATAATTCTAAATTTTAGAATTTCGAAGATTTGCCATATTTTTATGAAGATCTTCAACATAATAACACATTAATAGTTTGTGCTAATTCGACCAAAAATATTTTTTTGGAAACCATAAAATATCTCTTTGAATCTTTATATTTGGTTCACTTCCCATTTAAAACCTCAAGATGATAACGAAAGCAAAAAAATTTCTTTTAAATGCATTTAGTTTATATGGATGACTAACATATAAACTACATTCGTGTTTTCGCTCATTTTGGAACAAACTACACGAAAGTTATATTTGAATATTAATTATTCAATCATATTTAAATCGCTGAATATATTTACATGAAGCTTAGTAAAAAAGGAATTTATGATTTTAGTTATGAAATATGTTAGTTTTTCTCTCGCGAAATGGAATAAAAAATATAACTCTATATTTGTGTAACATAGGCATTGCGAATACATCCAAAAAAATGACAAACTTATGTAAGTTCTATAACTTGTCTATGAGTAGTTACAAAAATAAGTTTTTTGATTAATATTTTAATGTGGCGTTGATATTCATGTCCATAAATAAACTAACTTAAAGTTTACTTAAAATTAAATATAAAGTTTTATTGCCAGACTGCAGGCAAGAGAAATTTTCGATTTACGATAATAATTTTATCGAAACTTATTTGATCTCTTTTTATCACATTTTTTTTCAATATTTACATTATAAAACGAGGACTGAATTTATTCTATTTAAGAACCTATTTCAGTTTTTGCAACTTACTCGTTATGGTTACCGTCTTATATATTTTAACTATTTCTTACTGTCCTGTTAAGTTACAAAACGAAGAAGATGAATATACGTGAAATATATTTGACTGTACGATGCGGTAGAAGAAATCGAATTATTGAAGAAGCAGAAAAAAAATACGAAAACGTTACCCAGAACCATTTCATTGTGTCTTCAATGAAATACATCTCATCAATGAATAATCGCTCGCAGTCTAACTTAACTAACAAGCAGACTAATTCTAAAGCAAATAATAAGTTTAGTTTAATATATCAGGACAATGTTTAAAAACGAATCTTTGGAAAATAAAACTCCTGAATAAATATTAAAGATTCTACTGGATACATTTTGATTTTTTGGAATTCCTTCAATACTATATTCCCATAATGGCCTTGCAAACAGAGTTATTGAAAGTTTGAACTAAAATTCTTCCAAACAGGTGCCTTGAGTATCCACACACCGCTGCCAACGAGACTTTTACTGCTTGTAAGCTCCCTGGAACTCCTCAACCGGAATGCTGTCCAAAACCCTCAACCGGAATACTGTTGAAACCCTCTTTTAGACAGATGCGATGCTGTCCAACCGCTTTCCTTTCAAGTTTCTCTTCACCCGGGGAACAAAAATAAGTCATTGGGGGCGACGTCGGCCATAGGGTGGCTGCGGCAGTTTTGCCACGTTGAACCGGGTCAAAACTTTAGTGACGTTGAAGCAGGTGTGATTCCGTATCGGTCTTGTTCAGTTTGACATACAATTTTATCGAACACCGTTGCTCCAAAAGTGGAGTGCATCTTGGACGCTCTGATTTCTCGACGGCATTTTGAAACAGACGCTCACTGCACTCGTGATGTTCTCACTCCAGCGTCTCGCCGGCTACTTCCCATGCTTGGGTGGCTTAGCTGACACTCTCTACCACCTCGTCCATGTGGTGGGATCGGTATGTGTATGCTCCGCTACTCAGGAAAAAATCAATCATGAAACTTTTTTTATGCACCTATAAACACACACACACACACATACATATATATATATATATAAATATATATATATATATATATATATATATATTTCAACGACGGCCTTGACGAGCGATCTTGCCGTCGATCTAAGAACGAGTTTAGATTCGAAACGACTAATATTGAAGTAATATTAAAATTTACTGCTTACGAATATTTTCTATTAAATTTATTATTTTAATATATTTGTATTTTTAATTCATATTCAAGCAAATTAGACAAAAATTATGCAATAACGTTCAAAATTCAGCCATTGAAATAAGGTGAAAAGTCCAGTTTAATTTTTCCGTAAAGTAAAAATGATATTCTATTTAAATTTAGACCATAGTTATTGCAGGGTTTACTTGAAAAAGGATAATCATAAGAATAATTAAATAATCTCATTAAGATAATATTGTGTCTACGCGAATATGGAAAGATTACTGAAAGTCATACGAATTACTTTTATCCTATACCGGTTCAACAAATCAATGTAATGGTAATCTGTAATTTGGTAATAGTAGTAATAAACACATTAAAACAATCAACACTACTTAATAAAGTAGCTAACGTACAAAACAGTTTATTTTTAGATTTTATTTATAAAATTACACCTTATATCAAATTTATTTTCAATATAAAAATTATATTTCATAATGTACACTTTTATTCAAAATTACTAAAATAACTTTTATTCAAAAATACTTTTATTCAGTCAAACGCTATAACTTTTTCAGGAAGTTTTGTAATTTGTACACAAACGCATTTAAAAAATTATTATGATTTTGTCATATGTTTAGTTTAGATTTATATCATATTTAATATAACAAATTTCATGAAGTTTTTAAAATAAAATCCTATCGATGGTTGTGCTGAAAAATGAAACTATGGTTTTTGAAACTTACGAATTCCTGAATGTGGCTGAGCTTCTTGTTATATGTTAATTTGGAATCATATACAACAAGGTTATTTTATTTATTTTTTGTCTAAAAATGCCATAAATATTGCAAATGAGGCTGTTATATTTTGGAAGTTGAGTGCGGACCCTGTTGAGACAAATAATTTGCGAAATATAATATTTGTATTGGTATGAAAATAAGACATTGCGCAAATTATTACAGGCATTTGAAGGAGGTTTTGCGATATTTCAAAGAGAAGATATTCAGAAAATCTAATTGCTATCCCACCATCGTGGTTAAAACATTGTAAGTAATAATAATTACAGGAAAAGTTTATGCCAGGTTTTATAAAACAGCATGCATGTAGGTATATATATATATATATATATATATATATGTGTATATACATATATATATGTATATATATATATATATATATATATATATATATATATATATACCCACACACACAGGGTCTATACCAAAAGTAGTAGGACTGGATTTCTGTAGCGCGAGCGGAGCTGGATAGGAGAGTTTTTCTAACCGGGCGAGGTGGAGGGGACTAGCAACAGTAACTTAGTTAACAACAAAGACATACCAGCCGCAGTCACCTGCGGGCTTTAGTTGAGTAAGGACACCGGTTGTTGTGAAGCGTATTTCTTGTCGTTGTCAATGCTCAAAATGAGTCAAAATCACTAGCACCGATATTCGATAAATTTTGGGTTAAACTCGGGACATCAGCAATCGAGAAATTAGAAATGATTAAGCAGGCTTACGGAGATACTGCAACGAACCGCTCAAGTGTTTTTGAATGGAACAGACTGTTTAAAGGAGGAAAGGAGCTCGTTGAAAACGACCATCGCACCGGCCGGCTATCGACGGCAAGGACAACGACAATGTAGCCAAAGTGAGAGAACTGATGAATACTGACCAGACTTCCAGGAGTATTTACCTTGTTTAAGTGATTCAAAATATGGATCCAGGATTGTAAGAATTAGCTTGTCAATTGCTGATGGCTTTTTGATTACAGTCTATTGTGCTTTGGTGGTACTCAATTAATTATGGCTGTGATGTCTATTGCCGATTCAGTTCCGTGTGTCTTTGAAATATTTATATTTTCTCCGTAGTTAAGGCATCGTTTGTTATTAGACCCAAGTCGTCAAGTATTTTCTGAATTTGTGTTTCTTTGCTGTGCAGTGTCCAGCGAGTATCGCATTGGACTTTTTGCAATAAAATCGCCCAGAACAACTGAACAATCTGAAGAGCAATCTGCTGATATCTACTAGAAGGTGGATAACAGGAGATTGCTATTCGGTGGATCTCTCTAGCCGTTCGTAATCATCAATGATAGTTTCTTTGAATTTAATCTCAGGTATCTTGAAGAGCATGAAAACAATGGTCCCTGTTCCGTCTTTTCGGTCTCTTCTAAAAGCTGTGTAGCCTTTAATTTTAAAAGATCCCCAGACTGCAGTTCCTGACGCTTTGGCTCCCCCGGGCGCGGTAATATTATTCTTTATTATTATTCTCTCGCATTATAACTACTTTTGTTCATGAAGAGAAGGTTTGCCAGAGCCTGTGGTGAGGTAAGACTTCAACCTGTTGGTCCGCGGGAGGTATTTTATTTCCCTTCTACCACTCAAAGGAAAACCAATGGAGACACTTCCCTATCGGCCACTTTGGGAACGCGCTTCTAACGGGTAACAGTCTCCCCCGGGGGTATCCTTTTTTAACAGTGTCTGTTAAATAATGTGGAAACTAGCTCCTCGTCCTTTTTCTCTGATAAAATTAACGATTTGATTTACCATAAAATTTATAATTTTTATACCTATCTGGTTTTAAGTATATCTCAAACACCTATCCTGTATAGAATGATTTTATTTGGTCTCATATTTATTAAAACCAACAAATGTTAAAGACAATTATGTTTAAGATATCACAAATTCAGCGGTATTAGATTACAGATATTATTGAGAAATTCTTGACATAAGCAATTATTCTGAAGCTACATTTCATTATGGACGTTCCGGATATATCTTAAAACCTATCTTGTGTAGAATATTTTAATTTGGTCTGATATTTATTATATATTGGATTTACCTGACAAATGTTATGGACAGGTATGTTTAAAATATCACAAACTTAGGGGTAATATATTCAAGATAATATTGAGAAACTTTTGATGGAAACATTTATTCTGGAGCTATATTTCATTATCGACGTGTGTAATATAGACAATATCTTGAACTACCCATAGGTTTCTTGGACTTTTATGGTGTTTAGGAAGAAAAATTTAAAATTTGAGAGTTTTAAATTCCGTAATAACTTTTGGAACAAACAATATTCTCAAAAAGTGTAAATATCGCGAGTGCAGTTAAATACCAAATATTTAGTACTCAAATCGACCCTTCTGAGTTTTATTGTATGTAAGACTTAGAGTAGTCGGGCAACCCTGAGGCTCCATTTGCACAATATGACAGTTCTCAGAAAGTTATTGAATTATTCATAAAATAAATTTAAATTGATTTAAGAGGTAATAATCAGTGTAACTATAACCTTCATGTTAATTAAAATATACTGCATAAAAATATTTAGCAAGCTCGATCTTATTCTTATGCTTAACATAGGAATATCCGACACAATTAAACCCAAATGGATCAAAAAAGGCGATGAAATATTACATATTAAGTGACTTCAATATTTCAAAGATGACCTTATAATTTTACCGAAATTTGAAAATATTAAAATGGGCATTGTATTTCTCATCTATCGATCTGCTCCTAACAAAAATTATAACTAGTTCTCTTCGTGAAAACACTATTGAAAGATTTAATCTTAATTACACAAGTCAAATTTAAGAAAATATAGAATTTTTGCGTTAGGACTTTAATTCTGATTAGTTTATTTAAATTACCGACAAAAAAATGAAACGCTACTCTTAGAAAGATTTCAGTTGGCAGCGTGTATACATTGCCAATTATATATTGTCCTTTTTTTATATATATCTAACTCAACAACGTACGTGGCCGTTCTGTAGACTTACATTGTAACGGGAATAATTTATAATAATAATATATTTTTTATTCACTACTAAATAAAATTACGTGATCTAGTATTATTTCTAATATATTTAATTTATTAACCATGGCCTAGGATTCGTTGTATGACAACATCTTCAGGTGGGCAATTTGAAGAGATTATCATACAATAATAATGTGATAATTTCAGATAATTAAAGGCAAATTTCGGAGGAAGAACAAAACAGTTATAGCATTCGGAAATAATATTTCTCTGACCAAAGGAGACAGAAAAGATTATTCAAATGAAATTATTGCCCTTATATTAAAATGATTTTAAAGAAAAGTAAGTTAAAAAATATTTAAAGTTTTAATTTTAACTAATAATTTTTAATTTGATTTATATATACACTATCACATAGTATAAGATAAAATATTAATTAGGAAACTTAATAGATACATACCAATGTTAAATTCCTTTGTCGGAATTATTTGCTAGCATTCAAAATGTATATGTTGCCAAAAGGCAGATAGTTATAGAAATTGTGTCATTTATCAAGATAAAAGAAGTGTGTTTATTAACTTGAATCAAAAGTTATCATTTTCCCAAGCTTAAGGGAAATCTATTTATCTATCTAGGTTGATTAAGTAACAAACATTCGAACACACTTTTCGTCAAATCCATTTCACAAGATTAAAGACACGAATGTCGGTTATGAGTCACACCTCTAAGTAAAAAATATATGTTAATTTGGAAATATTTCACTGTTTGATTGCAGAATTATTGGGCAATGAACTGACAAATAAATTAAATTTCCTATTTTTTTCTGTAAAACTAATATTGCAAACAGAATTTACGTTGGAACTTTAAAACAGTTTTGTTTTGAATAATATCATGTCTCTAGTAAAACTCATCTAATCGTAGTAACAAGGACTGGTATAATTTTAAATAATAAAGATAACTAGCTATGACATTGCAATAATTAAATTCAAATTTCAACGTTTAAAAGGCCCATTGGGAGTTATCATATATGAATTTCGAGTATGCCGGCTTGCATGCGTGGAAGATGTCGCGCTTGGGCGTATGTATGTGTTTGTTGTGAGTGTTATTAGCACATTACTTTTCAGTACGAATACATAGAGAATAAAATCAAATTATATAAATAAAACAAATAAGACAAAATTTTTATGGTATTAAAATTCACTCAGGCAACTCAAAAAAATAAAGCGCTTCAAGATGTTTTTTTAAGAAACTTCAAATCCAAATATTTTATTCCCGTTTAAATCAAAACAGAGTCTAAATTTTAAAAGAAATCTACTCTCACTTTATATTGACATTCAACTAACAAATGTATTTCTATCGAATGGTGATTCACCTTGTGAATTGTGACTCATTATTTGGTATTAGTTATAATGGTCATAATGTAATTTCAGATTTCTTGACTAAGTGAAATTCAAACTCTCAAGCATATACATTCGGTTTGCTTATACTATTAGCCAGCAGCAAGAGTCAAACGAAATCACAGTCAACTTGACGAATGTCATAAAAGTCAACCCCTTAATATTTATTTCAGTTAATCGAGTAATGGCAAAAATACGTCTTGAATAACTTTATTATAAATAATGTATTGAAACATAAACTAATATGTAAGAACTAAAACAAAAATAAATTTCCTAATGTGACATTAAATATTAGTTAGACAAATAAAACCATTGAGTATATTTGTTTATCGTAGTATTACATATAGCGTACATATTTATCCCAATATAATGAGACTCGGAGATGAGGGAAATATTAGAATGATAATCGTACTCCAAATACGTTTAATTCTTTTTCCTCGATCAAATCGTAAATAAAACATTATGACAATTCAAGTTTACGTTAGAGAAGCGAGCTCCGCGGACTGGAGGATAAAGGATATTTTTGGGATTCTTGTAAAAATTACTTCCCAATTGTGGTAGTAGGTGGCGTTACGATCAATCTGTATAGAGAAAAGTAACAATTTACTGTTAACGTTGATATTGGAACTCATCTTACCCGCAAGTATTGAGGTACTCTTATGACCATCTTCTGACTATCAGGATCGTGTCAGTCTTAACCTGGCCAAAAAGTTTGTAATTCAATTATTTTATAACTAGAGGTTGAAACTCGATCTTGGCGTCAATCTAAGACCAAAATTGCTTTTGAAGCAATAATATTAATGTAATATATTTTAAGTCATCTGTACAACAATATAGAGAAAATATCCCAAGCAAAACAAGTTAGCAAAAACGGACGGAGTTTTTTTTGTACAGAGTGAAGATGATGTATTTATTTGTATTGAGTGCTTTATTATTTTTGCTTAAAATGTAGTACTGGATCTCAATAAAAATGGAATATTTATAACAATTTTCATTAACAAATTCAGTCAACTTAATGTCGCTATATAATTTTATTTTTTATTTTTTTTATTATTAGCTTAATACATGTAGAATCAGAATTTGAATTACTAATGTAATGAAATCTGTGCAATAATGGGATTTTTTTTAATTCATGTAAATCGCGTATATTTTATACAAAAACTAATACATAACATAACGTTGTTTACATTTTTCGATGGTGGGGCGAATTGTTTATTTTGAAATTTTATATTCTTACACATTTTAAACTTTATTTAATTTCAGCAGATTAGTACTTATAGTTAATGCTTTGAATAATATTTCTTTTCTTCTCTGCCATTTGAAAAAATTAAAAAAAACTCGGAATACAAATATTTTACTTAGAAACACTGCATTCAAAAAACTATTTTAAACGCTTGCCACACTACATTAAATTGAAGCTTTGTATTCACCTTTTCATGAAAATTATTCTAAATATTCACTATGGAAAAAATAACACTCTATGTGTTAATTATTTGTTTATAAATAGTTGTTGATATCTATATGGCAAATTTCCTATGAGATGAAAAAAATATTTAAAGTAATTTATTGTAGAAAATAAAATATTTGGAGTTGAATTGATACCTGCCTACCTATAATGCTACTTTACTGAGATGATAGTTTTATGATAAATTTCATCAAAGGATTTTAAGGGCTTAAGGCTTGAATAATTTAGTAAATTGATTAGATTATAATGCATAGTACTTTCACACGGGCATGCAAGTGATTCTATGAAAGTACCCTTTTTTATTTTAAGAGCGACGTTCTGAAAAGAGGGTTGAGGAAAAATAAATGTAGAAGGAAATATAATCTTGAAAAATAAAGTTAGGAATGATTCTTTTACATAACTTTTGACACTTGAGTGGATGGCGAAAGTTTAGTATAAGAACTGCGTTTGTTCCATTTCTTATCAATATTAAGAGTAAATCAATGCTAACAGACATTATTAGTCTGTTTGGAGATAGATAGTGTGACAAATTTTTCAAAATGTAATCTAACTCAATAGGCAGATAAACCTATAAATTAGGAAACAATATAAGAGTTATTATTTGAATTACATAAAGAACACGAGTCATCATTCACTGGGCTGCAAACAAATTTAGAGTTTTGGCCAAATTTTCTAAAATTATGAATGTAACGAATACATTGAAAACGAAACAAATATTTGCAAATGTTACGAATATTGAAGGTACTGAAGTTTGTTAAGAAATTATTTGATATTATTTATTAAATTAGTAGAAACAATTGCAGTATTAAACATAGGTGAATTTTAGTCTTAAAAGCAACACAATATTGCAATTTTAGGATGTATTATGTTAAAAGTTCGACCTCATTAATTTGGAGCTTTAATTAATAAACTGATCCATTACTAGACACAAGTATTTTATAGTGGAAGAGAAGGTACGGCAGCAAGCTTTAGTAAGTTTCAGTATTTTAGTGATGTTAATCCTAGAACGGAGTTTCCATTTAGAAGTAACAATAACCTGGCACTTGTAGAATTGACTAAGAAAACCATACTAGAAGTCTAGGGACCTAGATTCAAGTTCACGTTATTAGTAGCGGTAGAAATAATATCAGGGTGATTACATATTTATATTTGAAGATTATGTGTAGATTACTAGATACTTACTGTGGAGGCTTTTCACAAAAATATCAATAAATAATAAAAAAAGAAGCGGGGAAACTATTTTACCTTTGGGAAACTAACTACCAAATCGACCCACTTTGGATATTTTAATATTTTAATGTATTGATTATATCCGTATAAACAAGATTTGAAATAACGAAACAAAATTTGTGAAATACAGACTAACTTGCAAGTAAAAAGTTAAGTGCGTGCAAAGAAAAGGTCAAAGCCCGCAGAATTAAATATATTTTTAAAGTAGAAAAGTACGAGAACAAAAAGTCGAAAAATATTAATGCCGAAGCGTATGTCTTTAGTAAAATTAACTAGAGCAGTACAGGTAGCTAACGTATCCCGACATCAAACGAATATTATGAGAATCAGGATAATTTGAAACAAATGAGGACCAAAATACCCATACCTCTTTCTTTCCTAATCCTATTTATATTTCCTGTAAAAATTATATACTTAAATTTTACTTAACATACCATCTGATAGTTAGACCATTAAATTATATATGACATGAGGTTTAGTTAAACATGTTTAATGCACCAGCAAATGGTCCCACGTTTTCCAAATTATTGTAAAATACCGCAAGACCTTGCAATTCTTAATATTTTTAAATACATTTTGGATAAATAGCGAAGAGATATTGAGCGAAGAGCGAAGAGATTTTTTTTTAAATATTAAAAAAAAATAATTACATGAATTATTGTGTTTGTTTCGTTAAAAAATTAAGTTAAAAATATATTGGATGCACTATACAAGTATTTCAAACTAATTTCATAATAATGTTGAATATGACTTTTTTATACAATCCAAACTTATAACATTATTGTGAAAGTTAATTTGTTTCTAAGTTTATGTATTTGTATTCTAAATTCTGTTCAATAAAAAACGAACTGTTACGAAATTTGATATGCGAATAATGTTAACAGCAATGTAATACGTTGAATTTAACTTGCGGGTTCGCCTGCGCGAAATAATAAACTCACGAAAAATATGTTTGTTTTATGTTGATTTTCGTTTTCCTTGTACGGAAATTTATGGGGTGAGTAAGAAAACAATTTAGGTTCTTTAGTAGATTATGCTACGTCTGTTTAAAAATACTTTTATTCGTGAAGAAAAGTGTATTAAAAGTGACAGCCATCAAATTCTACGCGTAATTTTGTATGCCACTACCAGCTGACCCCTGCGGATAATTCCAAAGTTATAAAAAATAACTAATTTAATTAAAAACAAATTAAATTTATTTGGCTTCTTTCTTAAAATTTCTTCATTAGCGATGATGGTAATCTTTAAAAAGATAGCTCAGCCATTGGTTTTGATAAAGTATTTAAATAACGCTAACTGTAGACCATCCTAACCAGGGCGTAATAAACCACGAAAATCTGCGTCGAAAAAATCTGACTTATATTAAAAACCTTTTGTACAATTTAAGCTCCATCTATCTACCTATCTAAGGAACTAGACGATTGATTCATTTGTGCAAAAAATAAGTAAAGATAAGAAACCAGAATTATTACAATTTCACAACGAATTATCAAACATTTTAAGTTATATTTCGAAAACTTAATAAAATATTTTGGTTCAAATTTGTAATATTTATGTGTGATATATTTTTTGATACATTACCTGGAAATGGGTCTATACGCAATCAAGGATTTGCCCGAACTACCTCTACCTTTATTATATAGATGCTCATAAATATACGATAATTATCATTACAAAATTTAAAAAATATTGCGAATTGTGCTTAGTAAGTTGAACTGGTTTACGCAATTAAAAATATTTGTAAAATAAAATAATCACAACAGTAGACGCGTGTAAACTTGCACAGTTCTATTTGCCAATAAATTGTGCATCCAGAAGTCGCAAAAAGCAAAGATAATATTGACATGAAATTTTTAATGGTCCATTTGGATGGAGGTTAAAACTTTCTGATGGCACCGGGCGACGTGTCATTCAATTTAATTTTTATTTTTTTGAGAAATAAAACGCTTTGACTCAATAATCGGTGAGTATTTTCCTTTGACGTGGTAAATAACATTCATTCTTAAGATGGAAGAAATTATAAATGCTTCTTATTGTAGAAAATTAAATTATGACATATATTTCAAGGTTCTGTTTCCCCTCACATACCTCCTTTATAAATACGAAGATATTAGTTCTTTTTATGGTCAGTTTTTCCTTTCGATGTCTTACATCTTAGAACTTAAAAGCTGTAATGGACATGGTTTAATTAATGATGTTGCGTTAATTATACACGTTATTCTATTATGAAAAAAAATATAGCTCCATTTAACTCTCACACGCCGAGTATAATGAAGGATATATAAATTTCAAGCAAGCATTTTTACAAAAAGTTTCTATTATAAAAAGATAGTAATTTTGGCAACTAATAATAAAACTCTAATTGGATATCTATAATTAATTTAGGGTAAGAGTTTTATATTTCATTAAATAATTGGTAGTTACGTTCCAAGATTGACCATTTTTATTGAAGGTGACATTTACTGTTTAAAACCCAACGAAAATCGTGTTTCTTTAGGTGTATACAAGAAAACAATAGAATCTAAGAGTGCCCTTCAGTACAAAATTTAAAAAATAACAAAATTTACAAGTTATTTCATTAAACATTTCCATATCAATTTCATGGATAAATACTGTTTCTTATAGTCGATATATGTTTAAAACCTTCAATGAATACAGTCGTTTTATCATTAATTCAATATCTTAAATAATGAACTAAATAATGAAATGGCTCTCATGTTTGTTATGAACGCAATCGATCAAATTGATCTTTTTCGTGAAAATCTCACTAACTGCGCCTCCATCAGCTGTAAGTTTCAAATTTTAACTTAAGGCTTTTTTGTGAAAAATCTAAAGCCAATGTAAAAACGAGTCTCTTGCAATATATCACTTATTTAAAAAAATACATGCGAAAATCTATATTTGATTTTCTATCTCATGTTTTTGCAGGTTCATTTAAAATTTAAATTGATTGGAAAACTGTTTTGTATGAAAGAAAATTAATTTATTTATTTGTAAAGTTATTCTTTACATGCTGTAATTTGTATTTAGCTTTTAAGATTTGTATGATACTTTGGTGGCATCTTTGTAGTATCGTAAAAGTGAAACTAAATGGTGCAGACAGATATGTAGACAAAATGTTACTATATTCTAATTAATAACGATCTTAAAGGTTAATATAGGTTAGATCAGTTAAATAGTATCATGGTTATATTTTTGAAATACCAGAAAATAAATGATTTTATAGTGAAAAATTAAATAATATATCGGACTTTTCCGATTTCCATGTCAACAAATGTTAAGATAAATAAAATATCGTCTAACTGCCTGAAGTAATTCCTGCGCTTTGATTAGCTTTGTTAATAACGAATAACTCTCATCATCAGGGAACAGAAATGTACACGTCCCAAGAGAAACAAAATTTCGTAAAGTTTTCATAAATACTTCGTTCGTTTTAATGTAATTAATTTAGGTGAATGACTTGAAAACTTGGTTTCGACAATTTATAAATGTTTAAACGTTCGTAAAGGGGCACCAAAATGTTACAATAATTATATTTACTCTTCATGAAAAAAGTTTTTCCACGATTATCAATTCATTTCAATAGGACAATTTATGCAAGAAAGATACTTGAAATATAATGATAAATATATTTAGATATATATATATACATATGTGTGTGTGTGTATATATATATATATATATATATATATATATATATATATATATATAATTAAAGACCAGTTATTGAGGGCTTTCTGTAAACGTTTGTGAGTCGATTCGTGTGTTTAACTGTGGATAACGTCAAAATGCGAGCTTTATGACTCGTTCAAAATTTTGAAGGCTGTAAATTACTTGACCGTTCTATTTCCAATTAATCAGCTAATTTTCCTTTAGAACTTTGTATGATTAGTTGTGAATAATTTGTTTTTCTATATGGTATTTTTTATTATTTCAATTTTGTCTTATTTCTCCTTTTTTAAGCCATTATTTGTTACTTTTTTTTCAAATTAAATACAATGACCCAAATAATATTAAATCATCCAAACGGACCAATAAAAAACAAAGGGAAAACCACTATTTTGATAAGATATTGGATATCTTGACAAAAAATATACAAAAAACAACATCAAAAGCGACCATCAAAAATAAGGTTACCGAAAATAAGGTAATTACCTTGTTTTCAATTCAATTATTTACATGCGTGCTTTAGTTCATTATCTCTTTTTTCAGATCGCATGTGTATACCATCTACAATCACTTCTTTCCTTGTTATGGAAGAGAAAAACCTGTGCATTTAATATAAACTTATATTTGCCACATGCAGAAAACAAATATAAATTTGAAAATTTCCTAATTCAAACAGAACAAAGACAGCCGAGTACATAATACGAAATTAATAGAAACCATAATGTACTCACAAAAGTATTTCAATTAATTTCTAAATAGGTCAAGTGTGAAGCAATACGGGGTTTGTCCTGAATGTGGTTTGAAACATTTTCCCGCTGTGGTAATTGTAAAGCAAATTCTTGTTGCGTGAAGGAAAATTTTCAAGTTGGGTTTATTTTACCTTTTGAGAGTATCAAAAAGAGTTGTTTGGGAATTATTTGTCGAAATTAAATTATTGAAATTTTACATATTATAGGTTCATACAACAAATGCACCCTTATTTTTAAACGAGACTACACAAGTATGTTAGATTAATATTTTAACAGTGACTATTTAAAAAAATGCATTATTAAATAACCTTGAAGCACGGTAGTTCACCATCAATTCCGCGCCACGCTGCTGAATATTGCATCTTTTAAAAATTACAAAGTATTACAAATTTCAAAAGTACTTCGTACAGTTTTCAATACATTAGACCTAAAACGATGAAGTGTGTACCTTATTCACTCATTCTGTAACAGACAAATCATTAAAATTTCTGGGTTAATTTCAAAAAACATCTCTTAGATACTTGGAAACTTTTAGATATTTGGAATATTAAAAAATCTTTAGTTAAAAATAAAGACTAAATTTATCAGTCTATCTAACAAGTTTCGTATCTACTTAATTGTATTTATGGTTCTAGGTATGATAATAGGTTCAACAAGTTGTGTTTCTATAAAAACAATGATTCTAAAAATATTTATTAAATAATCATTTTACAATTATACGTAGTAAAATTCTACGTCTGTATGAAAAAAATATGATTTTGAGAGTTAATTAATTTTTCAGAAGCTATTTTTCTGAAAATGTTTATTAGATAAATAAACGATGTATTTACTTTTTCACCATAATATATCTCTTAATAATTTTATGATAACCCAGAGTCTATACTAATTTGCCCGTGTATAGTACTTTATATATATATATATATATATATATATATATGTTTATTTAAAACTCTGAACATTTAATAAATATGTTTCTAATCTGTGGCAATATCATTGATTTTAATGAAATAATTCTCTTTCTCGCATAAATCAAAAACAAATATCAAATAAAATTTCAACCTTTGTATACAGCAATTGTAATTACGTAATCGATGAAATAACATTTTTTTGTCATAAATATTCATTTAATGCAATTAAAGGACAAACAAACATAAATTTGAGAACGCATAGAGCTTCAAAAAATCAAAAGGGAAGTCACATATGGCGGTGAGCTTCAAGTTTATTTCCGGCGGATAAGCGCGCTGTCACGACGCGAACTAATCGCATCGATCCAGCCGACTCTGCGGATTGCTGGCCACTTGCTTCTAGACATTGAATCACGATTGTGTAATGCAATGCGTAATAAATCGAGCTTCGTTATATACACTCGTGAAATGCAACGTTACTTACTTAACTAAGAATATATTTACAGCAGTTTTGCTTACGTTAATATTTTTTAAAAAGAAATTTTTTTTGTGAGAAAGCAACAGTTTTTAAAGAAAGAAATTTAATTGTAACTGTAAAATATCTTAGTACGAAATTATAAATAACTAAAAGATTGTCTAATATATTTCGAAATAACATGAGTAATAGACAAACAAATATACAGTAAGCTGATTGGATAAGCAGGACCATTAGATATCTAGAGATTCGGGTATGGAAAAGTATAACTAACAGTCAAATGTCAGGTTTTGCGGCTGACATTAAAAACGGAATATGTATTCACAATAAATATTATCTTCACATTTAATCGTAATACGATATGTCAGTTGTTTGATAACGCAATGAGATTTTGTCAGTTTCGCTTTTCGATATACGGATTTTATAATTTATAATTATTAATGTTATTGAGTGCCGAATTTACATATTATCTGTATCCGCAATATTTGTTTGGACCATTGTTTTATTTGTTTTATAGTCTGTTCAATTATTGCCGTATTGCCTTTTTTATAGCATTATTATATTGATGTGAGTTGAAACGAAATTTGATTGTTCTTTACAAAGTGATGAGGAATTTCATTTATACAAATTAAAAATGATTTGGACAGGAACAAAAACGTATGAAATCAATATGTCTGAGATCAATACCAGATTCCCAAATATTTTATTACATATCTGACTCTTGCTGATTCTAACATTAAATAAAGGATAAACACGTGCAATTCAGGAATACAAATTTGAGTCAAGTATTTTGCCCAATGTATAACTTTAGAATTTTTTATGTATTACCGTGACTGACAGTATATGAGAGCATTAACACTAGAGACGAATGTATATAATAGACTAACAAATATACTTTTGTTTTGAAATAGTTTGGTTTCTGTGATATAAGTACAGTTTTTATAAACATTTTTGCTTGATTTCAATATTAACTAAACACACAACAAATTGTAAGGAACTCCGATATAATTGATTTATTACGAGAGCATTGCAGAAGATAAGTATATTGGGTGATATTTAAAACATTTGCAGACTGTAGTCAATTTCAATAATAAACAAAACTCTGTATTGTACTTGATTAATAATAAATTATTAGTTACCGCTTTGAAGTCAAAAATAACATTTGATCGAAATTTCTGTTTGGGTGGCTATTGAGGTTGAATTATATGACCAAAGTTGTTAACTTTTCGTATATGTATTGCTACATATATAAACATGTTACGAATTAGAAGGATTAAAAGAAACGAGGAAAAAATAAGAAGAGAAGGTAGGTTGATCTAACATATATTTTGGGGACAATTTGTACACAAGTTTAGATTAAATTTTTTCTATGCTTTTTGATAAGATTTTAAATTAACAAATTGAATTTGTCCTCGACATAAAATATGAATAAAAAAGAAGGCAACCTCTTATGAAATATTAAAATTATTAACTGAAATATAAACCACGAGTCTTTAAATAAAAACCTTTAGTAAATTAAATAATCTGTATCGTAAACATATAACAGTTTGAATACTAAACCTTATGCGTAGCATGTAACGAGATCAATATTTCAAATAAAGAAACTCAGTATTTCACATATAAAATACCGATGCGGTTCAACGTCCAGAGCCAAAGCAATTGCACGCTCTGATAGAGCCTGCAACTAGTTCACGCCGTGACATCGCACTTTTTCAGTTGAAATTAACTTTAAGTCGAACGCCAGTTACATCCTAACTACACTTTTAGACTCATAGGCTTGTAGGATTATTGATATATTCTTACTTATATAATTGTTCTCACTTTTGAATCATGTGATAAATTTCAAATGCAGTAAGTCTCAAAGAGGTCTCTGTGTGTGCGACTAAGATCAATTATGCCTTGTGGGTAAACCTGTGGTTGGTTTTGTTCATAAATCCATCCTTACTATTACGGGTCTTTTAATTTGAACCTACATACTGATAATTATGTCCATTTGAGGAAAGCTTATTAAGAGTCATGGAATATAATGAAACGGTAAACTATAAACGCGTCACGCTAAAACCACTAGATTTTAATACAACCTCAATCCTACGTGGTTCACATTTGCAGTAGAAATCATATGATAATTACATACTCAAATACTGATTAATTCACAGCGACCTCTATTCATTTTTAATTTACAAATGGGCAGTGTTGGAAATTTGCCGTTGACAGCGATGGGTACTTACTCCTAATAATGTACCTTATCTATTAACGCAGTTATAATTGGATATCATTAATTACTCTACCATTACGTTCTGTCAAATTTTAGTGGTTCATTCTACGTACACCCAAGAGGTAGGAAGCATAAATATATAATAGTTCTTCTATATTTTACCATTATAGCCAAACAAGAAATAGCTAGTATACTGGAAGCACAAATTAGAATATAATTAGGAAATTAATCACCAATAACATTTCAATTTTTTGTATGAAATCCATTTTATTTCTTTCTTTTGTATTTTATTTAATATTATAAAATAAATAGTAATTTAAAGGGAATTATTTATACAGAACGAATAAATTAGAGTAAAAAAATATTTCGATTATCACCAACCGATTAATTTTACTTCTCGGCAGATTTCTTTTAAACATAGAAAAACTTATTATGGTTAACATATATTTATTATGAACACACTGTAGTGTGTTGGGGTGATCACAATATTTACAGCCTTTGAAAGTGCGGTGCACGGCGGGGACCCATTGATAACCGGCCGCTCATCGAGCGTGGCTGGACTGATGTTCTTTTTGGCTGTAAGAAATTACTCTGGTACCGATAAGTACCATATGTATCATAAGTACCATATGTATCACCTTATTACGCTGGAAAGAGACATATTGTTTAAGTAAAATTATATTTTTAAACATGTTTGAGAAAAGTTTATTTTTGGTATTTTATTTTTATACAAATAAAAGTTTTAATGTAGAAATAATGTAATATTAAAATACCGTTTAATATTTATCAGATTAATAACTGTGTAATTAGTCGCAGTACCGTAAATTGTATAATATGAAAACTTAAAATATGTGGTAGCAAAAAGTAATACACTACTTTAATTTCAACAGTATTGGAAAATGTTCAATATGACAAGTTTCCATACTACGCTAAATGGCATTACCATAACACGGTAGTAAATTAAGTAAAACCTTGAATCGTTACTTGAACGAAACTGGCGACACAGTTGCAAACTAACTCCAACGGAGGATCTGGGAAATGGAGTAACGTCCGTCGACTACGTTCATAAATACAAGAGTTTGTAGCATTTAGTTTTCAAATTTGTCCAACTACGAGCATATGTTTAGGAAAATATTTGAAAAGGGGAGAACGTAAATTCGTCATTCGAACAACAGCGGAAAAACTTGGAAAAACAGCAGAAAACCTATATTTTCCTCAAGTTCGTCCGTCCATTCGTGGGTTACATCATTATTAATTCTTCTAATTTAATAGCGATTGTAATGAAATTTCAGGGGAAGAGGCAGCAAAATACGTCAAGTGAATATAGAAAAATACAGAAAGTAGGGTTAAACTATTAAGTATTAATTAAATGAGGTTAGAAGTAGTTTCATCTTTGTGACATTTTTCATTTTGATTAATAGAAAATAGAAACTTGACAAAAAAAAACAAAAGTGGCTGCGTTGCTTGTTTGTATACGTGTATGTGTTCGTATTTGAATATGCGTGTGCGTGTATATGTGCATGTATATTGAAGTGGCGTGTAAGCATGCGAGCGTACGTGTGCGTATATGCGTGGTTTATGCCTATGTTATTTCAGCATGCATTAAAAGTAAAACCATTTTTTTAAATATTGACAATTTTTCTAAATCCGAGACTAAAGTAAAAGTAACCAAAAAAATATTGTATTATATTTTAACAAAATTGTCCATATTATTCATTTTCAAACAAAATGACAATAAAATTATACCTGGTAATGCATTCCAGCGATTTTAATGAATATATATTTGTTGATGCATTCGAAATTTTAAAGTAATTGTTGGGAATATATGTTTCATGAAGAATTATGAGTTATACATGTCACAAATAACAAAAGCTTCAGTGTGTTTGTGAAAAATATTAAATTGTATCATTTTGGTTTTAAATACATAATAATTTTTTTGGGACACTTGTATTTTTATTCACATTGCTCGTAGCAAAATTTATATGGCATATATTCTCTCTTCATAATTATCATTAAGCTTCTTATCAAAAAGGAATTGAAATATACAGTTTACAATTTCTTTTCGTACCTCTGTAATATACCTTTGAAAAGTGTTTTTCGTCATAAAATAAGGTTAATTCCATAAACAAGAAAAAATAAAAAAATAACGAAAGTTGATATGTCTTGTTTTATTTGTTTTTCAAGAGAAGTTATTAAAATACTTTGTGTAAAACAATTTTTAGTTACGAAGAAAAAATATAAAAATTTTAATCAAAATTATTTTGCCCCAGTTACATTCATGTTATTAACGAAAAGCTGTATCTGAAGAACTCTCAAATAATTTTGTCACATTGCTTGAAAACCTGCTGACAGAATTAAGAAGCTCATTATCACCGAAAAACTAGAAAACCGAAATGTACGGGAGCGCTTCTCTAAACGCTAGACGGATCAGATCCGAGACACGTTTGACACTCCATTGTGCGATGCCTTATTTAGCGAAGAAAACACGAAATTTGACGTCTTTTTCTTTTGTAAACATCATAAAAGAAAAAGTGTTATCATAAGAGAATCGCGATCGTCCGCAGCAACTCAAAAAGAAGAAAGTGTCAAGTTATGCTTAGGGTTTTCCAATAATGCTAATGGGTAAAATTACCTTTGATATTTTTTCCTATTTGATATTCTAGTTACTACTTAATAGATAACAGCAAAATATCTTGCCTGCCAACGAATCCCATTGGTACCCTAAAATAAAAGAAATAAATTCATATTAGTTTAATAATATATAAATAGTTAATAAAACATTGTTAATTCACTTCAGTTTATTTTCGAAGCATTATCTTCATGTGAATAGTCTGTTTCCAAAACGACCTTTTCTTTTAAGTAGTAACTTTGTTCATAAATATATAAGACACTTGAATCTACTTATTCAAAATCTCAGTAATATCGATAGTTGGAAAAGCAAACTTTGAATTCAATTTTTTTCATTTTGCTCTGTCAGTATTAGACATTTATGAATTAGAGGTAAAAAGTCGATATTGAGGAGTTTCAAAAGACCGGTTGTCTGGACTGGTGCTCTGTTGGCTGTAAGATATTGCTCCTTTAGCAATAAATACCCTATATGTGTTAATTAGATACACTAAAGCACATAAATAAATAGGTAAATAAATTGTAAAAAAATGAAAATTATTTTACTTATCAGCCTGTAACCAAAGAATTCGTAAAAGTATAAAATTAAAAAATCTTTTGATACCAATTATTGTTTACGCACTTATATTCTGTTAAAGTAAGATACATATAAAAATATATATAAATACGTATAAAAGGGACCATTCCTTTAATAATTAATGTATTAAAATTGAAGACATTTAGTTGCTTGCTAACTATTTAGTTGAAATACTTAAATTCTTTAATCGAGGTTTGTGTGAAAAAAGATAAGAATTAAATAATTAAAACCTAAAAAATTAATGCGAATAGAAGTTAAAAAAGAAATTCCCAATACTTATCGCCTAAAATTAGGCCCTTATCATAAAAATGTTCAAATTCACTAATCATTGCAACAACAAAAATATTTGTGTGAGAAAAAAGCAAATTAACCAAAGAGATATTCTACACATAACATATTTATGAATGTATATACAATTATATTCTTTATTATTTTTTTTACATCCAAACCTTTACGATCCAGAATAAATACAAATAAGCTTTTAAATGTTAAATCATTTTTGGAGTAAAGTTTCCCATATATTTAATACATAAGTAGTATGTATGTTAATCCCACAAGCAAATGTTCGAATAAAAATAATACTGTTGTAAAATAATCTACTCCTCAAGTCCTTTGTTACAACATTACCCTTAATATCTGACTGAACAAAATATTTAAATTATATTTTATTTATCAAATTGCGCAATCTTAAACATATTAATTACACTAGACACTAATTTTTTTTATAATTACATCTCATTCAGTAAGGAAACGAGCAATATCAAAATTGAAACTCAACATTTGTTGAGTTTCAATTTGTTGAGATTTATCAAATCTTCTCATAAAGTATCTATTATTTGAATATACCACGTTATTGGACTTGTATTCTGTAACTATAATACTAAACTCTAAATCTTGCGATTACAGAAATATGTCCATCTCCATCAGAAGATGACCGTAGAAAATGTGTAGTTTGTAATTAATAATGCCTTAATAGAAAAGTATTACATGTACAATAATTATTTTACAAGTTATGAGATTCTTAAAATTATTACCTAATCGCTGGCATTATGAATATATTTATTTGTTCCCATTCTGTTAACAAATCGCGTACTTTCTAGTGTTATGATTGTCTCTACTTACTGTCTTTTCTCACTACTTTTATTCTAAGTTTGTTAAATTTTCTAAGTCAATGTTAATAGTAGCACAACATTTAGAACCAAAATTAACATGTTCAAATAATTTGTTGAAGCAACCGATGCTCCCCTCTGTGTCTGCCGTATTGTTCTCTTCCCTGGGTTCGCTCGATCGCCTAAAAAAGAAGTTGAATTTTAAATATGACAAACAAAACGTTTTTAGTGAAGGAGAAAATTGTCCTTATAAGCATTTAAAATATCTACAGTCTATAAGTCCCAGTTGTGGCATAAATCAGTCACATGTATGGCAAAGTAAACAGAAATTATAATACATAAATTACCATTGTATTGTCATAGGTGCATTAAAAACGCTATAACCGATCATTTGGTGACAAGAAAGTGATGGTTTCCATGAATATTCTATATCACACCCAAAATAATAAATTACATTTTATAAAATAATATTTACTTCTTCTAAAGTATATTCCCATGACTGCGTGCATCGTTAAACTGCTAATTCGTACATACCTATTTACTTTCACCTTACGCATTCTTTATGGATATATACAGTCATATTTATCTTAGAGAATAAACTTATATTTTCACTAGTGCTATCGTGCTCAAATGTGAATACAATATCCTTCAGTATTGCCCTATTTTCATATTCATTCTCAATCAATAGCTCATAGTGTAACAAATTATTCCTGTATATTTCGTCAATTATAGGGGATCAAATAAAACGAGCAAATCAGATCCCGACATTCTCATTTTATTTGATTCATAATATTTATTCTTCATAATATATTAGTGCTTGCTTTTTTTTCATCCAAGTGTCATACTTTTGCGGAGTTTTGAGAATATTTCGATACGGAATGTAAAGGACAGACATGCTTGTATGTTATGCTTGCAACGGATTAGGTTTTAAATTTTAATCCAAGTTTATTGATCCAAATTGAGCTTGTGTTTATATCTTCTGGAAAATTGTAAATATAAATTGTTCAGTGAAACAGTCTGGAGCGTAAAATTTACAAAATTTACAGACATGTCAAAAAAATGAAACTATTTCATAATTTTAAAACTACCTAATTTGGTACGAAATACGATAAAAATAGATAAACATAATGTTAAAACAAACACCAAGATAAAAAAATAAATACGGCAACGCAAATATAGAAAAATGTAAAAGCAGAGAGACAGAGGTAAAATCACAAATCCCGATGAATGCCATTGCTTAGGTTTTGAAGCGGTCGACAGCCGATTATAATGCATTTTGACAAAAGAAACTTCACAAAACTTAAATTATGACAAATTGTTAGAGAGATAGCATGTCAGTTTGTAACTTTGAGTGGAAATAAAATTTGGCACACAAGTGACAGGACTGTGATTGCAATTGCATGCTCGAAGCTAGAAATGCACATATTTTACAAAAGCGGGACAGGAAGATCATTCTTATTTCTTCGTTCGGGCATTGGCCCAAACTTGATAATGTGTACTTATTAGTTTATGTACTTTATACAGAAATTGGTATCCAGATTAGTTTATGTACTTTGTACAGAATTGGGACTCCACTTATCTTATATTTTTTTATTTGTTATGCTTGATACTTAAGTTCAACAATGAAAATAATGAATCAGAAAACGGCGTGGTATAACAATACTAACTACTAGTACGATTCAGCTAAAACGCGAACCGCTATGAAATCGCTCTGCATTCTTATAATCTCAACAAATTTCGGTCGAATAGATTTGCGAAATCATGCACTTGATACATTATATTAGTAATGGAATCTATTTTAAACAAACTTTTTCATCATCGCGTTCCAGGACATTTTTTTCATTTTATATTTTTGAAATAGCTAACCGATATTGCGTAAAAAGCAGCAAAGAAATAACATTGATTTTAATTCGTAAATCATACGTTTTCTTGTTATTTTTTATTATTTATCTAGTTATTTATATTTTGAAATAAGACGGTTTACACAAACGATATAGATTCAACGTTGCAATTAAACCCCAAATTTAATAGGATGTTGCACAGGCAAATGAAACAAAATATGATACTGGACAGGCTGCGACAAAATATTGTATATTCCTTAAATTTTACGACATACAAAATGTAACACCAAACTCATCATATTTTAAATATAATATTCAATTATATTTTCTGTTTTCCATCATTTATATGCAGTACCTGCGTAATACATTACGCGCGCATGCTTTTATGTCACGAAATGTTGGAAATTCGTTCCTGATATTTTCCCTACATTATGAATAATAATATATAATTAAAAAGCTAGTTGAATATGATTCAGAAACGGAACTAAATTATGGGTTATGGCAGTAATATTAATACAAATAATAACGATTTATCTTTATTCTACTTCTTCTTTTTCCCATATTTTCTATAATAGCACTAACTTTAGTTTTGGAACACCATTATACGTACGCGGTGCAAAAGTTTTAGTTATTGAATATATAATTAAAAAGCTAGCTGACTGTTACCCACAGACGTATTTTCTTAACGAGTTGTAGCAATAATATTCCTTATTGTTTATCTTCACTCCGCTTATCCTTTTTTCACCTCAAATGTTATACATTTTAAATAATAGCATCAACATTCGGTTTGGTACATCACTTTAGGTAAGCGGTGCAAAAATTGTAGTTCTGGAATATATAGTTAAAAAGGTTGCTGAATGTGATCCAGAAAATTATTGAAATTATGGGTTATAACAATTATACTTCTAATAAATCATATATATCCTACTTCTTTTATCTCATATTTTGGGTAGTAGCACCAACATAGGTTTTGAGATATCATATCACGTATGTGGTTTAAAAATTGTAGTCACAAAAAAATATATAATTAATTTGCTGACCCTGACATAGAATATATAATTAATCAGCTGGGTAATATAAAATTGCAATAATCGAAAAAAAAAATTTTACTAACGTATACTATATCATAACAAATTAACTTCGCCAAAATAACTTTATTATTTAAGTCACTTAACTTGAGAAATAAAGGGAAATAAATAAAACTTAATTTACATTGGAAAAATAATTTTTTTTTATATGTGCACATTGGTACTTTTTTTACAAAAAAAATGTCAAGAACTTACATTGATTCACAAATGAAAATTGGGGTTTGCAATATAATAATTTACCTAATTTGTTTGTAATATTTTGATATCAACTACTTACAATTAAGGATTCGATTAATAATAGAATAATTATGGGTTTTGTAATATAATATAATTATGAGTTTTGTGTGACTTTATGAATGACATATACGAGAAGCTCATAAGCACTAAATGAAGTCTTATTATGATTTTTCATAGAGGAGAGATAATGAACAAAATGTAGTTCTAAATGTCCGTCTGTTACTACCACATCAAACTCAAAAATTTTTCCAAAAATTTAAAATTTTTGTTTCCGTGATGTATTGCGTTGTTTACTATACATATTTTGACAACGCGGCATTTTTACAGGGACTTATGTTTTATTTCCGGCCGCTCGTTGAGCGTAGCTGAACTGATGTTCTGATTGACTGTAAGAGATTATTCTCACAGCAATAAGTCTACCACATTTATTAAATGTACACATTAAACTACGTAAACAAATAAAGTTTTACCTCCACAAATTTTTATCGATATATGTTCAAGAGAAAATTGAATAAAATACTTTAACGTTTTATGGTAAGTATTTTAATGCAAAATGATTTTGTTCAATTATTAAATGAAAGACATACAAGCAGCCTTGTTATTCATTTTGGCTATGTGAAAATTATACTAAGTAGTGTACAATGTTCACATAGCTCAAAAATAAAAACATAAAAATTAATAAATATTTCAGTGTTGAAACTCCACAAGCTTAAATGATCAAAGTTTGACATGAACCCACTGGTGTGTGCACGCTACTTTCGTAGTTGAGTTTATACTCATACTGAACAATTATACTATTGTTTTCGTAAAAGTTCACAAATATTCTTTTGCTGTGTAACCATTTCTCTCTTCTCGGTCTGATTCTGTTGAATATACTTTCATTACACAAATTTAATATTACCTTCAAGCACAAACTGAGTTTGTCACGGGTCGAAGTACTTTTAGGAAAGATAATTATTTTAGAACAACAGTAAAATAAGAGGTCACAAGTATTGTTGACAAGTTCTAGTGGCGAGTGTAATAATAACTCCATCCACAACCGTCGTTCCAACACACTTGGAGCGTTTCTGTTTACTCTAACTCTATTTAGTTTGAGAACTCTACACATTCTGAAACCCATAACAGATTTAGGTACGCAGCTGGGTATTCGCTCTGCGTTTTATTATTTTAACTCTTTGTTCAATTCATCGTTATTGACGGAATAACTTTTTATATTATTTTTATCTCTTTTGTCCATTATATAGATGAAATATATTACGAAGTGAAGAAACATATTTCGTCATTAATTTGTCCTATTTTGTTTATTCAATATTAGCAAATATTACTTAAGTTTTTTTTAAAACCTATTCCTTCCGGACGTGTATTTTTTAAATATAGTTTTGTAATCGGAAATTGTAATTATGATTGACGTACAAAAAAGTAAAAAAGCAGAGTTTTATTAATTAAGTTGAACATTCAAAGAAGAACAATTTTTTTGTATAATAAGAGTTGCATAAACAATATATCGTTTACAATATTAGAAGAAAACGGTTAAATAAGGATGATACGAGAATTCCATACTCACATAATGCATGGAATTTTGTTGAACTTTTCAGCAATTATCAATATTATTATCATCATGAAAAAATATTGCCTATCAAGCCTTTAATATATGTAAAATATAAAAATTTTTTGAGAAAAACAAATTAAAATCATGCCCCAATATTTTTAAAGCTTATTTTAATTTCTAGTATCGCGACTTTTTTGTAATACTAAGTTATAGAATTTCAAAGACCATGTTATTGTGGAAAACTTCAAAAAACACCTACATGTTTATTTTGTAAAAATTCTATTAAAACATTTTTCGTTTACTTCAAATTTCAAAACCGATTGAACTTTATATTTGAAACTTCATTATAAAAACGAAAGCCAGAAAATTAATTCCTGAAATGCTTTTAATGTTTGGAGGAGTAAGTAACACATAAACTATAATCTTGACTTCGCTCAGTTTTAATAAACTTCACAAAAATTACTCAATCACACTTAAATGGCTAAATAGATACAAGAATCTAGTGAAAATATAATTCATGATTTGACTTGTTATATATAGTGCTTTTTAACTAAAATTACAATTCTAATATAAATCTCTGTTTTGTGTACCAGAGCCATTGTGAATAAAGGCAGAAAACTCTGACAAACTTATGTAATTAAATTTTTATATTAACGTTTTATTATATCGTTGTTATTCGTAATCATATATAAATTAAACTTAATCTTTTTTCAATTAATTATAAGATTTTAGCCACAGACAGATTGAATTTATTAGAAAAAACTTTTGATCTTCATTCGTGAATTTTTTTTATTTATTTTTAAGATAAAACGAGAATAAGAACAATTCTATTTAATAATTTCTTTCGGTTGCTTCAATTTACTCACTGTGGTGACTGGCGTAAATATTTAAACTATTATTTCTGGCCCGGTATCGTCTAGTATCCAGAAAGAAGATTTATATCATTATCTTCATCAAATATATTTGACTGTAAGATATGGTGGGAAGGATCGAATGTTTGACATAGCCAAAAAATATGCAAACATAATATAGGTAGTCATTCCACTGTGTTATCGATTATATAAATCATGCTAAAACGAAACGAAAAATAATGGAAAAAGGCCTTGTTGTGAAATCCATATAATCTAGTAAATAGTTGCTGTCAGTTCAATTTAATTGACATGCAGACCAATTCTGAGGCCAAATATAAGTTTATTTTTGTATATCTTAAAAAAATAAGTACAGTTACGTCCCATAGAAAATAAAACTGATGAACAAATTTCAAAGGTACAGATGGTTACATTTTTCATTTTACAGGCTGCTATTTGCCGGAAGTCTGAAAATAGAAATGTAGAAAGTTTGATATAGTATGGAGAAATTATCCACGGCTAAGCTCGTCACAATCAGTTATGAGGTAGAGCTAGACGCGCCAGTCAAGATATGTAAAGTATTTTTATGAGTTGGATGAAAGACGGAAATTATGAAAAGTGGCCTAAAGGATTAAGGTTTATTCAGCTAATTAAAAACAGCTGACGGTGTTAGATGCTCGCCATACGAGGTTATGAAATAATATAATTTGTTTAAAATTTGCACTAATAAACTAAGCAAATTGTTTTTACATCTTTTGCTTAAGTTGCTCACCTTTTGAAATGTTTGGTAACGTAATTTAATCATACAAAATTATAGCAATATATATATATATATATATATATATATATATATATATATATATATATATATATATATATATATATGTGTGTGTGTGTGTGTGTGTGTGTGAATGTATATATTACAAAATCAATTATTGGGACCTACACAGTTATTTGCGCGCGCTGTAATTAGTCGGCATTATTATCAAGTTAATATTGTTAGCTAATGACAACCTATGAAAAACAATAACATAATGTTGCAAGGTTCATTTATAATAAATTTTGTATGGCAAGGCTATCACTCAGATGTTTTTTGTGCAATAATAAAAATATAATGAAATAAATTACATATTCTAAATAATATTTCGCAATGCCTTATTTTTGGTCTTCCCTCAAATTTAAATGCATAGAGATATAATATTTTTGTTGGAACCTTTGAAGTAAGGGAGCATGCCCAATTTATAAGGGGTCTTGGGCACAGGAAAAAATAAATATGGACAAATGATACTTACGTTATTTTAAAGCTTAAAATTATTATAACGATACTTAAGAAAAATTTCGTTTTTGTTACTCGGCATGTTTTAAATATTTTTAAAATATGTCATGGTTACTGGCAAACTTTCTCTATAAGAGAATGAACGCCATAAAATGAATATAAGATCAAATTTATGAACATTAGCGCCACCTAACGCAATGTTTCAACTTTAAGTGTTCTACTTTATCTTTGTATTTGTTAGTTTTCTGCTATCATGCATCACTGCACATTTTCTATATTATTGTATTTATATATAATAAACATTTATTTACTATTTTTTATAAATGTTTGCAAAAGTAGATTGCGATTATACAGATTTAGTAGTAAAGCAATTTTTGAGTTTTTACTTTAACATTCTATATTTTTTAAAATTTTTGTTATCAGATATCATTGAGCAATTTTTTTTACTAATTCATACACATTTATCCGCTCATTCACAGTCATTTGGAATAAAATGAAAAGTACATTTTCTTTCACGCTTGCATTCATAAATTACACTTATTAGGAAAGAACATAATGAAAACACTCAATTCTGGTAGTTAACATATTTAAGTTTACAGTTGTCGTACGTATCATTGGATAAAGAGTCTATAGTCACTTTCTGTTTCAACAATAAACCGAAACCATAAACGATGCACTTTACAGTTATTTTGTTTAATTGTAACAATATGTAAATCGTAATCGTATCATTGAATACAATTAAATTATTTTATTTCACTAGTATCACGTATGCTGTAATTATGACACGAATAAAATGGCGTGAAAGAAAATCGATTAACAATCGGTGTAGCACAGATGCGCCAATAATCACATCTTTCAATCACGTATATCTTTTGTGTTTTCAATATTTTTGAACGGGCCTTAAAATATCGTTTTTAGTTTTTTGGTAATTGAAAGCAGATTCAGAATTGAAACCAAACTTTCTTTATTCATGAAAAGCATGCCAAAATAATCAAATTTTTAATATCTTTTTTTTTTCAATACAAGCGAAATACGCAAAATTTTCTTTTTTTTCTGTGGTGAGCTTATTTTGAGCATCTTCCTTTAAAATACTTCATAATGGATATTTATTGAAAATTAGAAAGTGGATCACAGCGGACTTACGAATGTGAGGTAAATGGATTGGGAAATAGCAGGACGAGATTGCATTGAATAAGATTATAGCAGCAAGTTATATGGTGGGTACTTTCATCGAAAAAAGTACCTACTCGTACATTGTTTTTTTGTGTTCCTTTGTATTCACTAAATATTCAATTTACCTGATTGAATGTTAACGCAATGAATAACTTAATGACTTACTTTTCTTTATGTAATTTTACATGACTTCTTTCGAGAAAACCAGTTTTATTTTATTTCTCTCAAGCAATGGTACATAACATATCAGTGAGGCTTAAGTTCATCACGGAAATATATTTCATTCTCTCGAGATTCGTACACTAAAGACACATACAAACATTTGCACGCAGACATGAAAATATGCGGGCAGGCAGCCACATCCGCACTTGCGCACCCACACACGTGCATACATTCTTCCTCACGCGCAACAATATGTGTATGGTAATTATAAAAAAAATTGTATGGTAATAATTATAAAATTCAAAATATGCTATAGTTTATTGTTATTGCAAATAGGTAATATTAAGAAGTAAAAAGTAAACAAATTTTGAACTGTTTTCTGTGATCTCTTTATGATATAATTATAAATAAAATGAAACTTATTTGTGAAAAGTTTATGTCAGTTTTAAAATATAAGTGATGCAACGAGGAGCCAGATATATAAAAGTCGAAGAACTTTGAAATAACTGGGAAGAACTTTGAAATATCCATCGTCACTTCAGAAGGAGGTAGTTTCTTTAAACTATCTCGCGAGGAAACACTCGAAAGATGAATGGCAGAGTGATAGTCGTGCTCCACATATCTTTATTTCTTTTCGCTCGAACAAATCGTTCATAAAATTTTATTATGATTCAAGTTCATCTCGGACGCGCGAGCTCGAGACTTGAGCGCGGCGAATATGTTATTTTCGTGTTATTGTCGCGAGTCGTGTAAAATTGATTTCCAAAGAGTGATGGCCGGAGGCGTCACAATCAATACAATCTGAATAGGGTAAAAGTAACTAATTTACTGTCCACTTTGAAGTCGGAACATGCCCTACCCGCAACATTACGGAGCTCGCACGATCGTCCTCTGATTATTGCGATTGTGTCAATGTCAACCTGGCTGGCAAGTTTGTAATTCAATTAGCTTATAACTAGACGTTGAGGCTCGACCTTGGCGTCGATCTTAGTACTAATTTGGATTTGAACTCCTAATATTGACATAATATTGCAATTTACTACTTCTGATTATTTTTTTCTTAAATTAAATTTTTTAATATATTTGTGTTTTTAAATTATCGTCTCTTAAGCAAATTAGACAAACATTTCACAAATAAAATACGATAATAAGTTCAGGCGAAATTTTCGATGAAACGAAAATTATCTATCGGTATGAAATGAGACCTTTGGTGTTTCAAAGTTTTCTGACAAAATAATAATCTTAAAGGTAATTAAATCTTAGCAAACATTAAATATTTAACTTAATCTACATCGCATTAAAGAATTTTAGTGTCATTAAAATTGTGAAATGTGTTTAGGCGAATGTGGAAAATTTATTGAAAATCTTACTAATTACTCGTGTTCCATGCCGATCCCCCAAATCGTTTAAAAGCTTTTTTAATGGTTATCTGTAACTTTATAATAGTGGCAATAAAAACAATAAAATCATCACCACTACTAAAAAAGTAGTAAGCATACACAACAGATTATTTATAGATATTTTTCAAAATTTTTTTATGTCGTCACTTTTCCTTTAAAATGTAAGTATTTGGTATTTTTTCAATCAAACACTATTATTTTGAGAAGAGTTTTGTAAGTATAAAAACGCTTTTAAAAAATTATTAAAATCGTGGTACATGTTTTCTTTAAATTTAAATTATAAAACTTTATTAAATATACATTTTTCAATACAAAATTTTATCTATGATTAGGCTGAAAGGTGGAATAAAATTATAAAACTGTTCTTAAGCCTACGGAATGTGCAAAGTGAGTGATTTTTTTTCCAACTTGGGATACACAAAAATAGTTTTATAATATTAGTTTTTATTACATTATTTACAGCTGTCATTTTATATATTTATTTATTATATAAAAGAGCCTTGAGTGTCAGAAAAGAAACTGACATATTTTGTTAGTTGAAAGCCGTCCCCGATTATATTATATTTTTCTCCAAAATCCTTTAAATTTGACAGTTGTAGGGGCAGAAAACTTGTGCAATGTTATATTTTTATTGTTATATTTTATTACAAATTTTCAGTTTCATCAAATGGTTGGTGGGAATTTTGAGATAACTTCAATGTGAAGATCATTACAAAGGCAGATTGATATAACACCACCGTGCCCATACTACGTGATTATTAAGTTTAATGTAAAACCCCATTATGAATTTTTACAGGGTACGTTTCAGTGATTATTACAGGGTACGGAAAGTTTATACCAGGTGTTACTTAAAAGCATACTTGCAGGTTTATATTATTTTTATAGTTAATAGAAGAACCAAGTGCTCTTAGCATTGATAAAAGAAAAAATTACCTCTTACAGAGTGCAATAAAAACATATTGCAAATGTCGTATCTAAATACTTTGAAGATAGCATTATAAAATGGTTAAAGGACATCTGAATCCTGGGAGGTAATAGACATATTAAGAGGGGAACAAGAGGGGAAGAAATAAATAAAAAAATGAAATTTGCATTATATATCAATTAAAATATTTTGCATGTACATGAGGTCCAAACGTTCAGATAGACTACATATTTCTGCAACTACGATGCACGACGGGGTTACATTTATGTTTGATGCTCCTGTAATTATGTTTAAAAAATATTTTTAAGCTATTGCATAGCTTTTACCACGGGCTTTGAGCGCGGCGACCGAATCAAGAAATTCCGTAACGAAAATAAACCTAACACCCCCCACTCCTACCGGCATTACGGTGCGGCGTTGAAAACCGTGCATCGTCTAACGTCGTTTCAGTTCGGCAGACTTCGGCACGGTGTTTGTGTGCGTGCGACTAGACATATGCGTGTAGACTGTACGAAGCTCGCACGGATCGACACGAGCTGCTCCGAAATCGGACGAATACGTAAGCAGCTGTTTGTGAGAAAGTATATAGGTGTAAAGGTATCTATCATCTATGTACAACAGTGAATAGCTGTACGCGTAAAACTTGTGTATAAAGTGTTTTAAATATTTATAAACAAAGTGCATTTATTAATGAAGAAAGAGATAAAAAATATTATAATTGCATAAATTGATAAAAAATGCTATGCAATAGCTTTACCGCGACAGTCCCCGAGTGCCACGCGTATTTTGTTTATAAACTTTACCTACGGCGAATAACTTAGTCTTTAATATTAGAAAAAATAAAGTTTGTTGTTTGCTTGTTTTAAAATTTATGTAAAGTAATGTACCAAAATCGTTTTTCATATTTCCTCAATTTTCTGCTATTTTTTTGAGGACTTCAATAATGAATTATGAGTCCATCTAACTTTAGCGAGTGTACAAGAATAGATAACAACGAAACAAAATTGTTCATACTGCTCGGAATATCTTCGACATTACCATAGAGCGTTTTGAATATGTCAACAATGAGTTTGTGAAAGATTAGTGATATATCCAACTTCACAAAAAATCCATTCCAGTTTTGACTGACAGAACAATTATTACAAATCGACATAATTTATTTAAGCTATCTCTGAATTTGGTGCAGTCGCTTAAATATTCTTTTTCCTCGTAGATAATAAAAACAATAACGATGTTATTCATAAAAATTTGTGATGAAAATCTGTAGTTACTGTTTTATAAACAACAACATTAATAAAAAAAATCAAACCATTTTAAGAAAAAACAGTCAATGCTTCATCTTGATTAAAATAGATTACTTACAAATATATGACGGCATATACTTAATACTTGCGCCTGATTTTTAACCGTATATATTTTATTCAACATACATTTAAGGAATCACTTCCATAACTTCAGTTTTCTGTGAATAAGAAGCTCCATTTACAAAAAATAATTGTACATATATTCATCTTTGCCCCAACATATACTTGTGTATAAATTAGGTGTTTTAATTAAATAATCCGATATTTCTTTAATTATGTATCAAAGTTAACATCAAAGCTAAATACCAATACTTATCACATATTTGGCTAGTAGGGATTTAATTTTTTTCAAATTGTTTAAGTCAGTCCGTTAAATAAATAATTAAAATTGCATGTACATGTATGTAAACGAATATTCGATGCAGCGAAGAAATTTTAAAAAATATTTATTGCTCTCATAATCAAGCAAAAAAACATATGTCAACAAAAAACATATGTCAAGGATAAATCATAGCAATTATATTATTATCTGTGTTGCTTAAATAAATAAAATATTACGACAAAGCGATTGACTTAAGTTGGTAGGGACCTGATATCATAATATCGTATATCAAATTTCGGTGTATCAAAGACTTCAAGTAAAATGTTCCGTATTTGACGAGTTGAAATACTTTAATGTATGCAGGATAACGTGGCTTCCACTTTGGCAGTATATTCTTGGGAAAGTCACTACTCATTCCATATCACTTTTACGGACTTTAGTCTTTCATTACTTTACTTTACAAATACATGTCCTAGATATATTAGCAAGAAAATACTTCTTAATGCTAGCTTCCTTTCTAATACCTGTGGATATATATATATATATGTATATATATATATATATATATATATATATATATATATATTATGATGCGTATTTTTATGACAACCTACCATAAACATATATTATGTTCAAAGTTTGCTATTAGTTAGTTAGTTATTTCAGTATTATTTTCTTCAACTGTTTATTTATCCAGTATTTAATTTTATTACCGTTGTTTATTGACTACTACTCTTTAAAAATTTGGAATGTTCATTGCCACACTAATTTAGTATACGTCTTCGAAATGTATATTGAATTATATCCTTGAATTTTTATTAAATATTAAAAGTAATAAGCACTTAATTATACATTATATAAAAACATTTATTTTAAGCAACCCACGGTAAATTAAACATTACTTTGTTTACGTTAATTTCCTTGTATTTACTTTTCATAATATAGCTAGAGGAGATCTTGATAAAATATTTACCCAAAGTAAATATACTCTAAGTTGCTTTGTGCGTAACTTAAAGTTTGAAAAAGCAAAGTTTTTTGTTGGGTTTTTTGATGGTTGAAAGATAGAACGAAAATTGTTTTTTCTTGAGTTTTTTGATGGTTTCAAAATACCTCGTTTCTACTGAAATATATTTGTCGCAATAACAATGCAATGAATAATTCAAAGATGGAAGATAATAAGGACATCAAAAATCTATTTGAAGAAAATTTTTAAGTAATGTATATTATCTGCCAATCATGACTTTATATGAAATAGTTTAAACTAGAATCAAATTAGTTTTACGTTCTTGAATTCGAAAAATTTAAATTTACTATAACAAGAAAAAAGGGAAGATCATAAAAGGTGGTAGAAAATTATGTCTTCTCTATGAGTAATTAAAAAAAGTTATTTGACTTCAATGATTGATACAGTACACAATATTCTTTGAGAACTCAAAATAATGAAGGGTGCTTTATCTAACAGGAAATGTACAGGAACAGACGACAACATAACGAAATCGTGCATCTTGACCAAATAGTACTAAAGAGTGCCAAAGAGCGATCGGAATATATCCACGATGAGTTTGTGAAAGGTTATGAATCTAAATTATTAGTCCAAATTAATTCACTTTAGAGGAATTACCATCTTTTAATTATTTATCTAGCAATTAATTTAATAATATGACGAAAATATAATCGTAAATCGTAAACATTTTAGCAGAAACAAGTTGTTATTTTTTATAAATGCCAATTATTATTAAAAGAAATTTAAATCGACGTAAGAAAAGAAAATCTCTAAAACAATAAGCTTTGTGATAATTAAAATAAACAGCCTACAAATATTTGGCATGCTTCTTATTCTCGTGATTGTTTCTTGATTAAAAATTTAGCCTGAAGTTAATGGTATGATTAGGCATATCACATATAGTTGTAGGCAATCGATCAAATAGTTAAAATAAAAATGAAATATTACATATATGTAGAGGAATATGCCTTACTCAGGAAACAATTATTAAGTGAATTAAATATTTAAAAATGACCTTGGGATTGGATGGCAATTTTAAAAAGGGCATTTTTTGTTACCTTTCTATCTGGTCTTAATAAAAATACTAACTAGTTCTCTTTACGAAACACGGAATTGAAAGATTTAATATGAATAAGACGAGTTAAGTTTAAAGAAAAAATAGAATTTTGGTCTTAGGGCTTTAACAACAATTAAAGTTTATTTAAATTATAGTCAAAAAATAAAGCACTGCGCTTAAAAATATTCGTTGCCAGTAATATATTTTCCTTGATTTAGATATAACTAAATGAACAACGTATATAGCAGTACTGTAGACTTACATTGTGGTAGGAATAAATTATAATAATAACACAGTTCTATTTATAAATATAGGTAAAATGTTCTGTATTTAATGAATCGAATTTAATGAATTTTAGCAATACGTACGGCCAAATATGCAACTAACTTTGACATTATGAAGTTAGAAAAGAAATAAACTTACTTCAGGTATCTTTTAAAAACGATACTTTTAGTGCTTTCAATGTTATTTTATGTTGTTTTATTTATTTTATTACTTCAAAGTATCCTCATTAGCAGTTCACTTTCTGTACCACTCTTCTACACAGTGGTAATATCCACTATCCCCCTTTATAACTTTCAATAATTTGTGTTGACCGTCTAATTCACTTATAATCATTTTAAATATCTGTTGAACCTTCTAAATCAGCACTTTTGTATTTTAAATTAAAGATTGTAATTTTTACGAAATTTTTTAACACATTGAATGTACAAAAATGCATATATATTACTATTTATTTGCTTATTTATGCAACATAGTTTAATCTCCAAATATCTTCTATGGTTATCATCACAGGCAAATGAAACAAAATATGATACTGGTCAGGCTGCGACAAAATATTGTATATTGCTTAAATTTTACGACATACAAAATGTAGCACCAAACTCATTATATAATAAGTATAATATTCACTTATATTTTGTGTTTTCCATCATTTATATGCAGTACCTGCGTAATACATTACGCGCGCATGCTTTTATGTCACGAAATGTTGGAAATTCGTTCCTGATATTTTTCCCACATTTTAAATAATAATATATAATTAAAAAGCTAGTTGAATACGACTCAGAAACGGAACTAAATTATGGGTTATGGCAGTAATATTAATACAAATAATAACAGTTTATCTTTATTCTATTTCTTCTTTTTCCCATATTTTCCATAATAGCACTAATTTAAGTTTTGGTGTTCACCATATGGTGTTCACCATTATACGTACGCGGTGCAAAAGTTTTAGTTATTGAATATATAATTAAAAAGCTAGCTGAATGTTACCCAGAGACGCATTTTCTTAACGAGTTATAGCAATAATATTCCTTATTGTTTATCTTCACTCTACTTATTCTTTTTTCACCTAAAATATTTTACATTTTAAATAATAGTATCAGCATTCGGTTTGGTACATCACTTTAGGTAAGCGATGAAAAAATTGTAGTTCTGGAATATATAGTTAAAAAGGTTGCTGAATGTGATCCAGAAAAGATTTGAAATTATGGGTTATAACAATAATACTTCTAATAGACCATATATATCCTACTTCTTTTATCTCATATTTTGGGTAGTAACACCAACATAGGTTTCGAGATATCATTTCACGTGGTTTAAAAATTGCACCATGTGGTTTAAAAATTGTAGTCATAAAATATATAATTCATTGGCTGACCCTGACATAGAATATATAATTAGTTAGCTGGGTAATATAAAATTGCAATAATTGAAAAAAAAATTATTGCGAATGTATATTATATCATAACAAATTAACTTCGCCAAAATAACTTTATTATTTAAGTCACTTAACTTGAGAAATAAATAACACTTAATTTACATTGGAAAAATTATTTTTTTCATATATGTGCACTTTTTTTACAAAAAAAAATGTCAAGAACTTATATTGATTCACAAAGGAAAATTGGGGTTTGCAATATAATAATTTACCTAATTTGTTTGTAATATTTTGATATCAACTACTTACAATTAAGGATTCGATTAATAATAGAATAATTATGGGTTTTGTAATATAATATAGTTATGAGTTTTGTGTGACTTTATGAATGACATATTTGAGAAGCTCATAAGCACTAAAAGAAGTCTTATTATGATTTTTCATAGAGGAGAGATAATGAACATAAATGTAGTTCTAAATGTCCGTCTGTTACTACCACATCAAACTCAAAACTTTTTCCAAAAATTTAAACTTTGTTGTTTCCGCGATGTATTGCGTTGTTTACAATACATATTTTGATAACGCGGCATTTTTACAGGGACTTATGTTTTATTTCCGGCCGCTCGTTGAGCGTAGCTGAACTGATGTTCTGATTGACTGTAAGAGATTATTCTCACAGCAATAATTCTACCATATGTATTAAATGTACACATTAAACTATGTAAACAAATAAAGTTTTACGTCCACAAATTTTTATCGATATATGTTCAAGAGAAAATTGAATAAAATACTTTAACGTTTTATGGTAAGTATTTTAGTGCAAAATGATTTTGTTCAATTATTAAATGAAAGACATACAGGCAGCCTTGTTATTCATTTTGGCTATGTGAAAATTATACTAAGTAGTGTACAATGTTCACATAGCTCAAAAATAAAAAAATAAAAATTAATAAATATTTCAGTGTTGAAACTCCACAAGCTTAAATGATCAAAGTTTGACATGAACCCACTGGTGTGTGCACGCTACTTTCGTAGTTGAGTTTATACTCATACTGAACAATTTTACTATTGTTTTCGTAAAAGTTCACAAATATTATTTTGCTGTGTAACCATTTCTCTCTTCTCGGTCTGATTCTGTTGAATATACTTTTATTACACAAATTTAATATTACCTCCAAGCATAAACTGAGTTTGTCATGGGTCGAAGTACTTTTAGGAAAGATAGTTATTTTAGAACAACAGTAAAATAAGAGGTCACAAGTATTGTTGACAAGTTCTAGTGGCGAGTGTAATAATAACTCCATCCACAACCGTCGTTCCAACACACTTGGAGCGTTTCTGTTTACTCTAACTCTATTTAGTTTGAGAACTCTACACGTTCTGACACCCATAACAGATTTACGCAGCTGGGTATTCGCTCTGCGTTTTATTATTTTAACTCTTTGTTGAATTCATAGTTATTGATGGAATAACTTTTTATATTATTTTCATCTCTTTTGTCCATTATACAGATGAAATATATTACGAAGTGAAGAAACATATTTCGTCATTAATTTGTCCCATTTTGTTTATTCAATATTAGCAAATATTACTTAAGTTTTTTTTAAAATCTATTCCTTCCGGACGTGTATTTTTTAAATATAGTTTTGTAATCGGAAATTGTAATTATGATTGACGTACAAAAAAGTAAAAAAGCAGTGTTTTATTAATTAAGTTGAACATTCAAAGAAGAATTTTTTTTTTGTATAATAGGAGTTGCATAAACAATATAGCGTTTACAATATTAGAAGAAAACGGTTAAATAAGGATGATACAAGAATCCCACACTCATATACTGCATGGCATTTTGTTGAACTTTTCAGCAATTATCAATATTATTCCCATCATGAAAAAATATGGCTTAACAAGCCTTTAATATATGTTAAATATAAAAATTTTCTGAGAAAAACAAATTAAAATTATGCCCCAATATTTTTAAAACTTATCTTAATTTCTAGTATCGCGACTTTTTTGTAATACTAAGTTATAGAATTTCAAAGACCACGTTATTGTGGAAAACTTCAAAAAACACCTCCATTATTATTTTGTAAAAATTCTATTAAAACATTTTTCGTTTACTTCAAATTTCAAAACCGATTGAACTTTATATTTGAAACCTCATTATGAAAACGAAAGCCACAAAATTATTCCCTGAAATACTTTTAATGTTTGGAGGAGTAAGTAACACATAAACTATAATCTTGACTTCGCTCAGTTTTAATAAACTTCACAAAAATTACTCAATTACACGTAAATGGCTAAATAGATACATGAATCTAGTGAAAATATAATTCATGATTCGACTTGTTATATATACTGCTTTTTAACTAAAACAATTTTAATATAAATCTTTGTTTTGTGTACCATAGCCATTGTGAATAAATGCAGAAAACTCTGACAAACTTATGTAATTAGTTTTTGAATAGTTACAAAATAAAATTTTTAAATTAACGTTTTATTATATCGTTGTTATTCTTAATCATATATAAATTAAACTTAATATTTTTTCAATTAATTATAAGATTTTAGCCACAGACAGAATGAATTTATTAGAAAAAAACTGTTGATCTTCATTCGTGAATTTTTTTTTATTTTTTAGATAAAACGAGAATAAGAACAATTCTATTTAATAATTTCTTTCGGTTGCTTCAATTTACTCACTGTGGTTACTGGCGTAAATATTTAAACTATTATTACTGGCCCGGTATCGTCTAGTATCCACAAAGAAGATTTAAATCATTATCTTCATCAAATATATTTGACTGTAGGATATGGTGGAAAGGATCGAATGATTGATATAGCCAAAAAATATGCAAACATAATACAGGTAGTCATTCTACTGTGTTATCGATTATATAAATCATGCCAAAACGAAACGAAAAATAATGGAAAAAGGCCTTATTGTGAAATCCATATAATGTCGCTTATATGGATTTCACAATAAGTGAATAGTCGCTGTCAGTTCAAATTAATTGACATGCAGACCAATTCTGAGCCCAAATATAAGTTTATTTTTGTATATCCTAAAAAAATAAGTACAGTTAGGTCCTATAGAAAATAAAACTACAGAACAAATTTCAAAGGTACAAATGGATACATTTTTTATTTGAGAATAGCCTTCATTTTACAGTCTGCTATTTACCGGAAGTCTGAAAATAGAAATGTAGAAAGTTTGATACAGTATGGAGAAATTATCCACGGCTAAGCTCGTCACAGCCAGTCGTGAGATAGAGCTAGACGCGCCAGCCAAGATATGTAAAGTATTTTGATGAGTTGGATGAAAAACGGGAATTATGAAAAGTGGCCTAAAGGCTTAAGGTTTATTCAGCTAATTAAAAACAGCTCACGGTGTTAGATGCTCGCCATACGAGGTTATGAAATAATATAATTTGTTTAAAATTTGCACTAATAAACTAATCAAATTGTTTCTATATCTTTTGCTTAAGTTGCTCACCTTTTGAAATGTTCGGTAACGTAATTTAATCATACAAAATTATAGCAATATATATATATATATATATATATATATATATATATATATGTGTGTGTGTGTTTGTGTGTGTGTGTGTATGTGTGTATGTATATATTACAAAATCATTTATTGGGATCTACACAGTTATTTGCGCGCGCTGTAATTAGTGGGCATTATTATCAAGTTAGTATTGTTAGCTAATGACAATTTATAAAAAAATAACATAATGTTGCAAGGTACATTTACAATAAAATTGTATGGCAAGGCTATAATTCAGATGTTTTTTGTGCAATAATAAAAATATAATGAAATAAATTATACATTCAAAATAATATTTCGTAATGCCTTATTTTTGGTCTTCCTTCAAATTTAAATGCATAGAGATATCACATTTTTGTTGGAACTGTTGAAGTAAAGGAGCATGCTCAATTTATAAGGGGTCTTGGGCACAGGAAAAAATAAATATGGACAAATGATACTTACGTTATTTTAAAGCTTAAAATCATTATAACGATACTTAATAAAAATTTTGTTTTTGTTACTCGGCATGTTTTAAATATTTTAAAAATATATCATGGTTACTGGCAAACTTTCTCTATAAGAGAATGAAGGCCATAAAATTAATATAAGATCAAATTTATGAACATTAGCGCCACCTAGAGCAATATTTCAATGTTTAAGTGTTCTACTTGTGTCTTATCTTTGTATTTGTTAGTTTTGTGCTATCATACATCACTGCACAACATTTTCTATATTAATGTATTTATATATAATAAACATTTATTTACTATTTTTTATAAATGTTTGCAAAAGTAGATTGCGATTATACAGATTTAGTAGTAAAGCAATTTTTGGGTTTTTACTTTAACATTCTATATATTTTTTTTAATTTTTATGTTATCAGATATCATTGAGCAATTTTTTTTACTAATTCATACACATTTATCCGCTCATTCACAGTCATTTGGAATAAAATTAAAAGTACATTTTCTTTCACGCTTGCATTCATAAATTACACTTATTAGGAAAGAACATAATGAAAACACTAAATTCTGGTAGTTAACATATTTAAGTTTACAGTTGTCGTACGTATCATTGGATAAAGAGTCGATAGTCACTTTCTGTTTCAACAATAAACCGAAACCATAAACGATGCACTTTACAGTTATTTTGTTTAATTGTAACAATATGTAAATCGTAATCGTATCATTGAATACAATTAAATTATTTTATATCACTAGTATCACGTATGCTGTAATTATGACACGAATAAAATGGCGTGAAAGAAAATCGATTAACAATCGGTGTAGCACAGATGCGCCAATAATCACCTCTTTCAATCACGTATATCTTTTGTGTTTTCAATATTTTTGAACGGGCCCTAAAATATCGTTTTTAGTTTTTTGGTAATTGAAAGCAGATTCAGAATTGAAACCAAACTTTCTTTATTCATGAAAAGCATGCCAAAATAATCAAATTTTTAATATCTTTTTATTTCAATACAAGCGAAATACGCAAAGTTTTCTTTTTTTTCTATGGTGAGCTTATTTTGAGCATCTTCCTTTAAAACACTTCATAATGGATATTTATTGAAAATTAGAAAGTGGATCACAGCGGACTTACGAGTGTAAGGTAAATGGACTGGGAAATAGCACGAGGAGATTGCATTGAATAAGATTACAGCAGCAAGTTATATGGTGGGTACTTTCATAGAAAAAAGCACCTACTCGTACATAGTTTTTTTGTATTCCATTGTATTCAGTAAATATTCAATTTACCTGATTGAATGTTAATGCAACGAATAACTTAATGACTTACTTTTCTTTATGTAATTTTACATGACTTCTTTCGAGAAAACCAGTTTTATTTCATTTCTCTCAAGCAATGGTACATAACATATCAGTGAGGCTTAAGTTCATCACGGAAATATATTTCATTCTCTCGAGATTCGTACACTAAAGACACATACAAACATTTGCACGCAGACATGAAAATATGCGGGCAGGCAGCCACATACGCACTCGCGTACCCACACACGTGCATACATTCTTCCTCGCGCGCAACAATCTGTGTATGGTAATTATAAAAAAAATTGTATGGTAATAATTATAAAATTCAAAATATGCTATAAGTTATGGTTATTACAATTAGGTAATATTAAGAAGTAAAAAGTACTCAAATTTTGAACTGTTTTCTGTGATCTCTGGATGATATAATTATAAATAAAATAAAACTTATTTGTGAAAAGTTTATGTCAGTTTTAAAATATAAGTGATGCAACGAGGAGCCAGATATATGCAATTTGAAGAACTTTGAAATAACTAAGAAGAACTTTTGGAACATCCATCGTCACTTCAGAAGGAGGTAGTTTCTTTAAACTATCTCGCGAGGAAACACTCGGAAGATGAATGGCAGAGTGATAGTCGTGCTCCACATATCTTTATTTCTTTTCGCTCGAACAAATCGTTCATAAAATTTTATTATGATTCAAGTTCATCCCGGACGCGCGAGCTCGAGGCTTGAGCGCGGCAGACGAGATGATAAAATATGTTATCGCGAGTCGTGTAAAATTTATTTCCAAAGAGTGGTGGCCGGAGGCGTCACAATCAATCTGAATAGGGTGAAAGTAATAAATTTACTGACCACTTTAAAGTCGGAACGAGCCCTACCCGCAACATTACGGAGCTCGCACGATCGTCCTCTGATTATTGCGATTGTGTCAATGTCAACCTGGCTGGCAAGTTTGTAATTCAATTAGCTTATGACTAGACGTTGAGGCTCGACCTTGGCGTCGATCTTAGAACTAATTTGGATTTGAACTCCTAATATTGACATAATATTGAAATTTACTACTTCTGATTATTTTTTTCTTAAATTAAATTTTTTAATATATTTGTGTTTTTAAATTATCGTCTCTTAAACAAATTAGACAAACATTTCACCAGTAAAATACGACAATAAGTTGAGGCAAAATTTTCCGTGAAACGAAAATTATCTATCGGTATGAAATGAGACCTTTGGTGTTTCAAAGTTTCCTTACAAAATAATAATCTTAAAGGTAATTAAATCTTAGCAAACATTAAATATTTAACTTAATCTACATCGCATTAAAGAATTTCAGTGTCATTAAAATTATAATGTGTTTAGGTGAATGTGGAAATGGTTTATTGAAAGTCTTACTAATTACTCGTATTCCATGCCGGTCCCACAAATCGTTTAAAAGCTATTTTAATGGTTATCTGTAACTTTATAATAGTGGCAATAAAAACAATAAAATCGTCACCACTACTAAAAAAAGTAGGAGGCATACAAAACAGATCATTTATAGATGTTTTTTTTAATTATTTTATGTCGTCTGTTTTCCTTTCAAATGTAAGTACTTGGTATTTTTTCAATCAAACACTATTATTTTGAGAAGAGTTTTGAAAGTATATAAACGCTTCTAAAAAAATAATTAAAATCGTGCTACATATTTTCTTTAAATTTAAATTACAAAACTTTATTAAGTATACACTTTTCAATACAAAATTGTATCTATGATTAGGCTAAAAGGTGGAATAAAATTATAGAACTCTTCTTAAGCCTACGGAATCTGCAATGTGAGTGATATTATGTTCAACTTGGGAACCACAAAAATAGTTTTATAATATTAGTTATTATTATATTATTTATAGCTGTTATTTTATATATTTATTTTATATATAAAAGTGCCTTGAGTGTCAAAAAAGGGACTGACATATTTTGCTAGTTGAAAGCCGTCCCCGATCATATTATATTTTTCTCCAAAATCCTTTAAATTTGACAGTTGTTGGGGTAGAAAACTTGTGCAATGTTATATTTTTATTGTTATGTTTTGTTAACAATTTTCAGTTTCATAAAATTGCTGGTATGAATTGTGAGATAACTTCAATGGGAAGATCATTACAATGGCAGATTGATATAACACCACCATGCCCATACTACGTGATTATTACGTCTAATGCAAAACCTAATAGTGAACATTATTACAGGGTACGGAAAGTTTATATCAGGTGTTACTTAAAAGAATACTTGTAGGTTTATATTATTTTTAAAGTTAATAGAACGACCAAATGCTCTGAGCATTGATAAAATAAAAAATTACCTGTTACAGAGTATAATAAAGAACATACTGAAAATATCTTATCTAAATACTTTGAAGATAACATTATAAAATGGTTAAAGGACATCTGAATCCTGGGAGGTAATAGATATATTAAGAGAGGAACAAGAGGGGAATAAATAAATAATAAAATGACGCTTGTATCAATTATCAATTAAAATATTTTACATGTACATGAGGTCCAAACGTTCAGACAGACTACATATTTCTGCAACTACGATGCACTACGGGGTTACATTTTTGGTTCATGCTCCTGTAATTATGTTTAAAAAAGATTTTTTCAACCAATGGTTTACACTTATATGTCTTCAATATTAGAAAAAATAAAGTTTGTTGTTTGTTTGTTTTAAAATTCATGTAAAGTAATGTACCAAAATCGTTTCTCATATTTCCTAAATTTTCTATTTTTTGAGGACTTCAATAATGAATTATGAGTCCATCTAACTTTAGCGAGTGTACAAGAATAGATAGCAAGGAAACAAAATTGTTCGTACTGCTCGGAATATATTCGACATTACCATAGAGCTTTTTGAATATGTCAACAATGAGTTTGTGAAAGATTAGTGATATATCCAACTTCACAAAAAATCTATTCCAATTTTGACTGATAGAACAATTATTACAAATCGATATAATTTATTTAAGCTATCTCTGAATTTGGTGAAGTCGCTTAATTATAATTTTTCCTCGTAGAAAATAAAAACAAAAACTATGTTATTTCTAAAAATTTGTGATGAAAATCTGTAGTTACTCTTTTATAAACAACAACATTAATAAAAAAAATCAAACCATTTTAAGAAAAAACAGTCAATGCTTCATCTTGATTAAAATAGATTACTTACAAATATATGATGGCATATACTTAATTCTTGCACCTGATTTTTAAACGTATATATTTTATTCAACATACATTTAAGGAATCACTTCCATACCTTAAGATTTCTGTGAATAAGAAGCTCCATTCCCAAAAAATAATTGTAAATATGTTCATCTCTGCCCTAACATATACTTGTATATAAATTAAGTGTTTTAATTAAACAATCCGATATTTCTATAATTATATATCAAAGTTAACATTAAAGCTAAATACCAATACTTATCACATATTTGGTTAGTAAATATTTAATTTTTTCGAAATGGTTTAAGTCAGTCCTTTAGATAAATAATTAAAATGGCATGTATGTAAAGGAATATTCGATACAGAGAAGAAATTTAAAAAAATATTTATTGCTCTCATAATGTCAAGAATAAATGACAGAAATTATATTATTATTTATGTTGCTTAAATAAATAACATATTACAACAAAGCTATTGACTTAAGTTGGGAGGGACCTGATTTCATAATATCGTATATAAAATTTCGGTATATCAAAGACTTCAGGTAAAATATTCCGTATTTGACGAGTTGAAATACTTTAATATATGCAGGATAACGTGACTTCCACTTTGGCGGTATATTCTTGGGAAAGTCACTACTCGTTCCATAGAATATTCCTTTTACAGACTTTAGTTTCATTACAGTGTTTCATAGTGTTTCAAGGGCAAGAAAGGACTTCTTAACGTTAACTTCCTTTTTAAGACCCGTGGATATATATATATATATATATGTATATATATATATATATATATATATATATATATATATATATATATTTATATATATAAGTATATATATATATATATATGTATACATATATATATATATATATATATATATATATATAATGATGCGAATTTTTATAACAACCTACCATAGACATAACTATGTTCAAAGTTTGCGAATTTGTGTGCATTGTAAATTTTCTTATTTAATTTAGTGCAAGTTATTTCAGTATTATTTTCTTCAACTATTTATTTATCCAATATTTAATTTGATTATCGTTATTTATTGACTACTACTCTTTAAACATTTGGAATGTTCATTGACACACTAATTTAGTACACGTCTTCGAAATGTATATTGAATTATATCTTTGAATTTTTATTAAATATTAAAAGTAATAAGCACTTAATTATAGGTCATATAAAAAGATTTATTTTTAGTAACCCACGGTAAATTAAACATCACTTTGCTTACGTTAATTTCCTTGTATTTACTTTTTAATAATGTGGCTATACGAGATCTTGATAAAATATTTACTTTAAGTAAATATAATCTAAGTTGCTTTGTACATAACTTAAAGTTTGAGGAAGCAAAGTTTTTTTGTTGGGTTTTTTGATGGTTGAAAGATAGAACGAAAAGTGTTTTTTCTTGAGTGTTTTGATTGTTTCAAAATACCTTGTTTCTACTGAAATATATTTATCGCAATGCAATGAATAATTCATAGATGGAAGATAATAAGGACATAAAAAATCTAATTGAAGAAAATTTTTAAGCAATGTATATTATCTCCCAATCATGACTTTATGTAAAATAGTGTAAACTGGAATCAAATTAGTTTTACGTTCTTGAATTCGGAAAATTTAAATTTACTATAGCTAAAAAAAATAGAAGATCATAAAAGGTGATAGAAAATTATGTCTTCTCTATGAGTAATTAAAAAAAGTTATTTGACTCTTCAATGATTGATACAGTACACAATATTCTTTGAGAACTCAAAGTAATGAAAGGTGCTATATCTAACAGAAAATGTACAGGAACCGACGACAACATAACGAAATAGTGTATCTAGAGCAAATAGTACTAAAGAGTGCTAAAGAGCGATCGGAATATATCCACGATGAGTTTGTGAAAGGTTAGCGGTATATTGATGTTCACACCCAAATTCTCAATTATTGTGGCTGATAGAAACGTGATTATGAATCTAAATTATTAGTCCAAATTTAGTTACCATTGGAGTAACCATCTTTTAAATATTTTAAATAGCAATTAATTTAATAAAATGACAGAAATATAATTGTAAATCGTAAACGTTTTAGCAGAAACAAGTTGTTATTTTTTATAATTGCCAATTACTATTAAAAGAAATTTAAATCGATGTAAGAAAAGAAAATCTCTAAAACAATAAGCTATGTGATAATTGAAATAAACAGCATCAAATAGGAAAAATAAAAATAAAATGTTACATATATGTAGAGGAATATTACTTACTTAGGAAACAATTATTAAGTGCATTAAATAATTAAAAATGACCTTAGGATTAGATGGCAATTTTAAAAAAGGCATGTTCTTCTTATCTATCTATCTGACCTTAATAAAAATATTAACTAGTTCTCTTTACGAAACACGGAGTTGAAAGATTTAATCTGAATAACAGTAAAGTTTGAAGAAAAAATAGAATTTTGGTCTTAGGGCTTTAACAACTATTAAAGTTTATTTAAATTATAGAAAAAAAATGAAGCCCTGCCCTTAAAAATATTCGTTGCCAGTAATATATTTTCCTTGGTTTAGATACAACTAAATGAACAACGTGTATAACAGTACTGTAGACTTACATTGTGGTAGGAATAAATTATAATAATAACACAGTTCTATTCGTAAATAAAGGTAAAATGTTCTGTATTTAACGAATCAAATTTAATGAAAATTAACAATACGAACCGCCAAATATGCAACTAACTTTGACATTATGACGTTAGAAAAGAAATAAACTCACTTCAGGTATCTTTAAATAACGATTCTTTTTTTGATTTTTTTGTTATTTCACGTTATTTTATTTATTTTATTACTTCAAAGTATTAGCAGTTCACTTTTTGTACCAATCTTCTACACAGTGGTAATATCCACTATCCCGCTTTATAACTTTCAATGATTTGTGTTGACTGTCTAATTCACTTATAATAATTTTAAATATCTGTTGAGCCTTCTAAATTAGCACTTTCGTATTTTAAATTATAGATTGTAATTTTTACGAAATTTTTTAACACATTGAATGTGCAAAAATGCATATATATTGCTATTTATTTGCTTATTTATGCAACATAGTTTAATCTCCAAATATCTTCTATGGTTATCATGTAATATTCGATATAATTACGTTTACGTTAATTATATTTACATGATAACCATAGAAGGTATTTGGAGAATATTTACCTTTAGGTTATGTATCTTAGCTCGTGTTATATTATAATAAAGTTTGTCAATGTCTATTATAACGTTCTCTTATTTGTATATACATTGCGTAAGGTTATATCTGTCTTTGTTCATTTTAGTGGAAAATAGTATATATTGAACTATATATTTATATGTAGCAGTTTTGTCCCTTGCCTAAATATGTCGGGATAAATATTAAAGGTACCAAGTTGATATTTTACCAGGAAAATATTATTCAACAAGTACGCCCAGCAAATATACTATATTATTTATTTCTCCAACTAATAAATTTTGTCAGACTAGGAACTCTATTATTTATTTTATTTTCATATATTACACATATCTCAATATATAATTTATTGCAAATTTATTCAAAGCATAATTTTCCAATTACTCATTTATCTGAAATAATTAATGATGGCTTTTCTTTTATGATATCCGTCAAACGTACTGTGATGTGGTTTGACTCTTGCTGTAAACTAATAGTATGTGCAGATCGAGTGAATGGGATATAGAATTCGAATTTAAGTTAGTTCAGAAAAACATTGTCGAAATCCAGAATCGAAATCCACATTTAAAATGTACACCATGAATATTAAAATTAATACGATATGGTGAGTCACTATTTGACAGCAATTTACTCTGTGGTTGAATATCAATGCCCAGTCGGAGTAGCCCGTTAAAGTAATTTGGTCTTACCTTTGATTAAAATGAGCACAAAATAACTTGTTTTGTGGTTACTCAAAGAAAATCCTACTAATAATTTGGAACGTCTGATTTATTTAATTACAATGAATAATTTGATGATTTTATGAATGATGATGATTTTATTTAATTTCTCTATATGATTTCATTTTAATTTCTAGTTTATTTTAATCTCTATATGATTTTATTATGATTTTACTTAATGAATGATGATTTTATTTTAATTTCTCTATATTCATACAAAACTGTATAAATACCAATCATAGACAACACGCATGCATGCATGCAGGCATGATAGCACTGCAACCACTCACGGCACATATAAAAGGTCTCTAAGACGCTTTTAACCATGGAATTTCGAGATGAATTATTGTAATATCATAGTTAAATATTTTTACTGTTTATAAATTTATTAGACCTTGTTGCTATGATTGGACAAGTATTACTGGAGAAGTGATATTATACAAAATAAATGAGTTTTAAAACCCGAATATAAGTACCACTGGCGGAACTCACTGTACGTAGAAATCAAAAATATATTTTGTTTTTTAGTTTGATAGTAACCTAATAACTCTCCGGCCAAATAATAAAATACTTCAAGTCGTCACGCACAAGCTATATTCGTATCGTCGCTCTTGTGGAATCAATTGGATAAAAAGTGTGTTTGAATGTTTGTGTTTTGAATTGGATTGAAATATATTATGGGAGTAACTTATAACATGATTAGTTACATTACTATATTGATCCTATGTTTCCTTATAATTTGCTGGATCTCAAATATTTCTAATTGAAATTTAATGTCATAAACAACTTTTTGTGTGACTTTTCATTTCGTAATTTTGTTTGACATCTCTCGAGATTAAATATCTTTGTTTCTTTTCGCTCGAGCAATGGTTCATAAAATATTATTACGATTTAAGCTTATCTAGAACGAATATGTTATTCTTCCGAGATTCATACAGAAAAAATACGTATAAATACTAGCATGCACGCATGCAAATATGCGTGCACGTAGGCACAAACGTACACGGACACATGTGCACATGTGTACACGTGCCTACCCGCTTCACTTCATTTTTGATTTGTAATCATTGAGAAACAAAAATATGCATGGTAACAATAAAAAAATGTAAAAGATGATATACGACGCTATGAAAAATATTAAGGATATTACAAAACGATAACTTTATGGAGTAAATACTACGTTTAATTATATTAATTTAAATAAATTGGAAATAATTTACAATAAATTTATGTGAGGACTGAAATAAAAGCAATAGTGAAACGAGTAACCTGTGACATATAAATAGAAGAACCTGGAAGACCTATGAAAACATCAAGCATTATTTCAGACACAGGTCGTTTTCCATAACTATCACGTAAGCAAACATTCCGAAGGAAAAAATCAAAATCGTAAACGCTCTCCACATAGGTTTAATTATTTTCGCTTGAACAATTCATACATAAAATATTACTATGAATTAAGTTTTTATCGAACACGTGGGCTCGGCGGAATGTAGGATAAGGAGTATTATCGCGAGTCTTATAAAAATTATTTCCCAAGAGTGGTGGACAGAGGCGTCACGGTCAATCTGAATCGGGAAGAGATAACAAATTTACTGGTCACGTCAACTTCGGAACTCTTCCTACCCGCAAATATTACGGCGGTCTTACGACCCTCCTCCGACTATCAGGATCGTGTCAGTATCAACCTGGCCAGGAAATTTGTAATTCAGTTAGTTTATAGCTAGGCATTGAAACTCGACTCTGCCGTCGATCTAAGACCGAGTTTGTATTCGAATCCACTAATATTGATGTATATTAAGATTTGGTGGTTTTGATTATGTTAATAAATTTATTATTTTGATGTTTGTAATTTGTTACCCATAAAGCAAAAAATAAAACATTGCACAAACAAAATAAAGTTGCAAGAACTGGCAACGTTTTTTTTTTGTAAAGTGAAGATGAAGTATTATTTTGAATTAAGTCCCTTGTTGTTTCAAATTAAGTTCGCAGAAGGGTATTGAATCTCATTTAAAATAGAACATTTATGTGGCTTTCATCAAGAACGTAGTTCAGGTTAATATCGTTGAATAAGTTTATATTTTTTTTGATAGTCTTAATAGTGTTTAAGTTATGAACCATTATTATGATCACAAATTTAATTAAAATTGCAATTATACATTGATGGGAATTTTTTGAAATTAATGTGAATTGCTTATATTTCATGCAAACACTAACATAACGTTTTGTTATTTCAATAGACAATTTTGAAAACTATTTTAGTAGTAGTCTGTAAGTTGATATCAGTGATAAAGTAGTTGTGTAAATCATCTATCACCTGCGCTCTTAACAAAATAGTGTACGTTACAGGTAGATGCTATTTATACAATTACACTTTTGGTCAAGTTTAGATATTTTCATTTGAAAAATTAATTGTATTAGTTATACCGTTTAGTTTTTCAAACGCATTTAAAAAGTAATTACTATTTTGCTTAAGGTTTTATTTGATTCAAAAAAATTCAAAAAATGTCATTAAATATTTTTATTCAAAAAATGTCATTAAATATAAATCTTTCAACAAGAAATAATAACTTCGAATTTATTGAAAATTAGAACATATTTACAGAGTTTATTTTTAAAACATACAAAATTCCGAACGGAAGTAAGTTACTTTTTATGTATAACTTGAGAGTCTAAATGGTACCATTACTTTGTTTCTTCTTGGTCTGAAAATATGTTGAAGATAGCACAAAGAAGATGAACAATACTTAGAAAATTGAAATTAGTATGTGAATTTTGATATTAATCTAGGTTTTGTTAAAAAGATATGCGTACATGTTTGAGTTTTTAAACAGTCAATAAGAAATATGTAAAGGCTTGTATGCCTTGAGAATTCTTTGAAATAGGAATGCAAATGTAACAGATATAGAAGAAAAATAGAGTGAAAAGTATCGGGTATGAGTGCATTAATGATGGCATCAAAAAATGGTTAAAAGTTCGGAAGATATGACACATTCGTCAAAGGAGGAGATGGAATAAAAAGAATAAACAAAATAATTAAAGCTAGCGTTGAGAGTTGCTCAAAAATATTTCCCATGCAAGCTTTCAGAGAAACGATACGTTTCTGCAACTATGATTCGCAATGGGTTTAGGTACTCAGGTGATCCGACTCTAAGGTTTTTGGTGTATTTTTAAAATATTTTATTTAATAATAGACCTATACACGACCTTGTAATATCGGCATAGGGACTTTGCGTCTCTTTTGGATATTAGGAAGACAAAATAAACTGAAGTCGAGTTTGTATTGAAGGACCTTCATCTAAAACTGACCTCCGATTCTGATAGCGTAACTTGTATACGATCAATATCTGTTGCGGTTATTAAACCAATTAAGTTTATAATAATTATTTCAATATAATGGGCAACTCAGAACTTAAATGTAAAGCACACTTTCCTGGGAAAAGGTTTTAATTATTATAGATAACGTTACGTGTATTTTAACCTTAAATGTTACTGTTAATTTAGTAAGCTTTACCAAAATTCTATGTGAACGAAATCACGGGGCACAGTTCGCAATAAACAAATACGATAATTGAGACAGATATTCAATGAAACGCGGTGATTTAAAAATTTATGGATAATTATCGCGAAGAAAAATGGAATTCCACTTAGTGAGATACAGATTCAAAGAGATTATTTTACATTAATACTTTTTGTACGTTTAAACATTTAGGATTCTGTATATTCTCATTAAACATTTCTGTACCTCATTTCCAAACTATTTCCAGATTCTAATATAATCTCTTCCCTGTTTTTGGGTTGAAACCATGCACTAATCTAATACCGATTTTTAAGCTTACTTGTAAAGAATCTCATTTTTAGACCTCACAATACTTTTTTCAGTTTTTACGTGTGTGGTATAAACATTTGGTTCCATGCAATCCCCTTTTTTATTTTTTGTTCAATGAAACTTACTGTACTGCTGTTCTTCTAGGTAGACTCTCTTCGTCCAATCATCTTTTTTACAACTATTTTTCTTTTCTTTTGTATCACCCTTCCAAGATTTAAAAGGGTTTCTTAAGATTTCTTATTTTAACAGTATTATGGGAGTATATTTACTGGCACATACCGATTGGTATGATGACCTTACGCAGTTAATTAAATATTCGTCCGTCTCTTCGCGTGTCTCTCGAAACTAACCTTTTTAGATAATATTTATATAAAATTTTAAATTTCGTTTATTCTTAAAGCATTTCATGTCTAAAAATAATTACATATAAACATTAATGGGTAAATGGAATAATCAGAAACAAGTTTTTTTTATTTCATCCACATTTGTAGGACATTAATTTTAAAGAGGGCGAGAGTTATGAAGATATCAAACCTATTTGTTTAGAATTTTAAATCATTTATAGAAAAAATATACAAGAATTATTCTCTCCTTCAATCTGCGAAACTGTTTCTGCCAAAATTATGAGAAAAAAGATAAAAATACTTGTTAGAAATTGACGTAAAGTTTAAGTTGGAAAATATACGAATTACAAATTTACATGAGGTTTAGGTTTGAGAAATCGGTTTTGAGAAATTATATGTAAATGATAAGTCATTACTTAACGATATTTTACATATTCATTTGATGTGTAAATTACAAAATGATGTGGTTAAAATATAAAATGATGTGGTTAAAACTAAGACTGATATAAATGTTTTCATGGAAATTTAATACAAATTGTTTTATATTTGCGACTTGCGATCCTAGTATTGCGAGTTCTAATAGTACTTAATACTTTTTTATTTATTCATAAACTTTTAAGTCCCTTTATATTTTATTATTTTATAGAGAACTGTTTACTAAGATAATTTTAATTTTCTTTTCAGTTTTATATTGCGTTTCTATGATTGATGTAGATTAGTAATTATAGATTATGCTTCGAACATTTTCCTACTTTTTGCTATTTCGAAAAACAATAAAATAAGTACAGTATACAAGAATTTTACGAAAGAATACTGCACACCAAAAATAGTTTAGGATCTTGTCATACTAATTTTAATTCGTGTTTCATACTACCATCCCATTAAAATATCATAAATAATCACTATGAAAAAAAAAGTAACACTTTTCGGACTCAATCTTAATTCCAAAGCCAAGTTACAATTAACATGTTGAAACAATAAAATATAAAAAAAAACAAATAACTAATACAGAATATCTGTTCTTTATTATTTATTGGCAAAATTTAATGCACATTGCATATGACGAACTTATTGCTAGAGTAGCAATCGTTTCCAGTCAATCATAAAAATAAATTTTACACTTATAGAAGACAAAAAGTTAAATACAAATACGATATGAATTAAAATGGAAAAAGGAAATAACAAGATTGAAATAGGACTGGAATTTCAAAGAGATAAGGCTTTTACTCTCAATACTATAAAATATTTATCGAAATTTTTCTGTCTTTTGCCCGAAAAAAAACCCGCACGTTTGGCAACAGGATGACCGGGCGCACGTGCTTGCGAGTGTTTGTGTATGGGGACAGGCGCGCAGACGGTCTTTCGGATGGGCGGGCTGGCAGACGGTCTCGCGTGCGTGCGTACTTACGTGCATACGTGCGGGAATGTGGCGGGCGTACAAACAAGCGGGAGGGCATTCGTGTGTGCCTGCGTACATGCATACGGGTGGCTTCTCATATACACTTTTATTTTTATATATCGTACTCCGATTATCAACTTCTGTTTTGTTAATTGCATGGTTTAAAAACATTTTTTTAAAAATCGTTTTAAGGTTTAAATTTGTTATGCGTTTTAAGGTTTATATTTATATATATATTTGGAAAATATACAAATTCAAAATATATTTCTACGTGGTTTCTAGAACTATCACTTCATTCGAATTTAAAGCAATCCTAGCAAAGCTCATACTTATAATTGAAATATTGAAATTAATTTTAACCAATAAATTTTAAGATTTTCATTAATTTTCACCACACCTATACCATTCAAAATTTGACTTATAACGTCTGCTAAAATCTTCGGACGAAAATATGCTTTCCTTAATCATTATCAAACATTTGTCATGAAATCATTCAAATAAGTTATTTGTTATTTTTTAGTTAAATTCCTAATTTATGTCAATTATAGCAGACGATAAAAAAAAATGCTCGCTTACTAAATTGAAAAAAAAATACATACATACATATATATATACATATATATATATATATATATATATATATATATATATATATATATACATTTATATATATATATATATATATATATACATTTATATATATATATATATATATAAATATATATATATATATATATATATATATATATATATTTGAGAAGTAGTTTACTAAAAACCAGATTTTAAGGTACTTGCCATTGATAAAATGAATCTTGCGTGCTTCAAATAAATGTTCATCAACCAATATCTACGAAAAATTGTCAATATCGGATTGTCAGCTGTAATCATGGACGATAAATTATGGGTAACGTTCGATCCACGTTCATTACGACGTACGACACCAAGGAACGTTCGATCGGTATTTTTGGTTTTGGGCATATGCTGAGAAAAACAAATGGAGATATTCAGATAAGAGCACTGGAATAAAATATTGAGGGACAATTGAATCGGGATATATTCTGAGAAGACTATATACGATATTTATGGGGTTCGGGAGGCGGAGATTATTACTCTGATACGGGGGACTGCTTTCAAAAGCAGCCTTAAACCGTCTCACCGCAAAAGCTCATGAAAATCGATTGCTCCAATAAGAAACACAAGACAAAAATAAATAAAACAATACAAACGCTCCACTATCTGCTGGAGCGGATCGTAGGTACTCGTATTGTAAAATAAAATTAGGGGTTAATTTAACGTATATTTTACTTAGAACTGAATACATTAAAATGTATGAGAAACTTTTACCTGCTTTTTTACATATTAACTTAAAAACTTACAGAGTTGTATATGGAAATAGGACTTAAATTAAAATGCCCTAACAAAAATTTTGGATTGAAACCATTGTTAAAATTTAGTTTTATTAATAGCACCAATAAAGAGATCGGATAACGATAAAGATCTCCAATTTGATAAAATAAAGAAAGGCACTTTTAATCGGTTTCAGCATTTGCAATGTATGCATAGTAAAAAAAAATTAAAAATGTTAAGGCTATAAGTTGAAATGAAAATAACATCTAAAATATGCGTAAAAGGACATAAAGCAAGCAATTGTAACAGATTATATTGATGAAAAACGATGTGAGACCCACTCAGGTTTGGGGTATCGACTTAAGGGGGAGTTTTTAAAGTGTCATAATTTTTGAAACTCCTTATTATTGCATTTCATTTATCTATTTAATAAGTTAACAATATTTAATAAAATATACTTTTTTATCGTTCAGTCCTAGACCTGTCTTGTACCAATAACTTTAAAAAGTTTATTTCTCTCCATATTCCGCATTTACAAGTTCAAAAATAACTTGTCAAAATAGTTGATTATGACAAGAAGACAAAAAAATAATAAAATTGAAGTGATTTTTAATTTTTTAAAGAATATAAAAATAAAAATTCTTTTCACATAGTATAATTAAAAATGTAAATAATTTAATCAATGGTAATAATCTAAGTGTTTCTTATGTTAATAGTCTAAGTATTTAAAGATTAGAAACATCACTAAACTATTTTTGTTCAAGTTTAAAGGTTTTTCAAGTTCATAAAATTTTTTAGAATATTTTTTGTTGAGAACGATTTGAATATCTGTCTTTCTGGTTTTGTTCTCTTTAGTGAATATCATTTTTCTTAAAAACTGGTCATAGAAAATTATTAACATTGACTACCAAATGCCCTTCGGATGTACACTGCAACCAGTACCATCTAGTGTTAAATAAATTAACACTTTTTCAGCGCGATATGATTTTTTTCTAAAGTTCGTATGGCGTACGTGTCTTAATCATTCGAATTTATTTATCATTAAATATAATTTTCTATAAAACAACATTTTTCTATAAAATCCTGAATGCCAGTGTGTGTGCAGGATTAAAAAAATATACGAATTATGCCACTAGAAATGATAAATTGATGGATGACAAATTAAAAATTAATATTTTCTTTATCACCCATAAACATTTTGTATGACAAAATAATTTTCTTGCATTATTTTTTCTTTATCAAAACTATTCAAATAAATTGTTAAGAAAATGTAGTACACATATGAATCTCTAAAATAACTTTTTTTTACCTTTTTATTTTCTGGCACGTTTATTTTCTATCACTGTATTTTATTGCAAATATCCCTACTTTCTTTCAAAGTAAAATAATTTTCTCACAATCTAATTCTCTAAGTGAAATACTTAGAATTTACTAAGTTTCACAATCTACGAGGTGTTTATCATCGATATTAGAAACTGTTTGATTACAAATTTAAATTTAAATTTCAGAATTAGTTTTGATCACATTAATAATTTTGCCGATTTTATATAACTTTTCCAATCAGCTTGTACTGTTAAATAATATACTAATATTATATACTAATTAATTAATATACTAATATAAATGTGTGTCATAATTTTAACCTGTTTATAAGAAAAAAGTATATTATACTGACATTGACTGATAAGTATCTAGTCCATCTATTTATTCCACCCCTTTTCTTAGGGATATTTATATTTCCTATTTGTCCCTATTGATTCTAATCCAGTTTTAACACGCTGCCGCGCATGTAAGCCAACCGAGGCAATGAAACGAACAATACTTAAATTATTACCTATCACCTTTCACAGTATTCCGTTCGCCTGTGCGGGTGATAAACATAATTATAACTAATATTTATTACTTTAAACTTAACCTGCATCTAAATTCCATCCAAACTCATAGAAATTTTACGTTAACGAAAAAACGTTATTCCTGCTAGATCACATTTACAGCTCCTCTATAATAAGGAATCAATGGTGAGTACTTACATATTTGAGGGCATTATATTGAAAATGATGAAACTTTTAGTGCAGGTAGCTTTATGTGGGTCTCTGGAGCGCGTTAATAGGTTATAAATACCTATTCCCCATGTTTCTCACCATCTTGTGGTAGATCGTTAAATCCGGGGTTGGTCTATAACGAGCCTTCAGGAAGAATAACATTTACTTTTATTGAAAAATAATGTATTAAATGACTTTTATTAACCCTCTGTGTTAATAATAAAAGAAATTTTTTCTTAATATTTATCAATCTTTTCAGCCAACTTAAAACATAATGGCAGTATTTGGACGGAGGTCACTCAAATGCTGTACAGGCGATTCGGCATAGTTACAGCTGATGAAACATGAAATTACTCTTACGAATCCAAACCAAAAGGCAGTCAGTGTAGTGAGTTTTCCCTACAAAAATGAAGTGTTCCGGAAAAAATTTAATAGAATTCACCTTCATCACGATAAGGCTTCTGCATAGACCCGGCCTTGCGCCATACGATTTCTATCCACTGCTAACAGTAAATTTAAACTGCAAGGAATACGATTCGTGGACTACGCAAGAGTGATAGCTGTCTTGGAAAAAACCGTGTATGAGAGTCCAAGAGAAAATAAGCTCACAAAGTCTCTCAGTGGTTCAATCGAATAAAAAATAAGACTATTTTTAAGAACAAATTAATAATAAGTTAGTAAATAAATTTCGAATTTGTTGGTTGGTTTAATTTTTTATATTCTAAAAACTTTCACTATTATCTATAGAAGCAGTTTAATTATTGTTTTTTAATAATTAATACGTATTGCATGACTATTTAATTTTGAAAATAATCAATTATTCCGCATGACACTTCCTATATATTTAAGATTCAAACGAGTAATGTTTAATTGTTCCTAATAAAATGGAGTGGATACAGCTAAGGGACATACCTAATGTTTACACATATTTGCAAAGTAGCTCCGGTTATTCATTAATATAATTTAAGCCTTAGTAAAAAATAATAACATAAAAATTTTAAACCATGCAAAGAATTTGGCAGATTGTTTTATTTTTTCCTAGAGAACTTGTTGTAAAGAGCGTATTTGGAATATAAAATCAGTTAATGTCTTACTTTTAAATAATGTGAAAAATGTACTATAGAATCCGATATATCTTTGAACTAATTTTGATAGAGTTTAATAACCCAGTTAAAGCCTTTCATGTCAGCGCAGTTGTTGATTATCACGAATGTTAGAATAAATAGTTAATTTTAAAGAACTGAATTTAAATTGATGTGAAAACAAAAAAAAATCGTTATGCTTTCAAATTTATATATATATCACTCGAAAATGCAATCAATCAGTCATAATAGCAAGTAGATTGAAACTTTAAAATATTCTCTAATAATGTACGGGTTTTCTAAAGTTTGTTAATAGAATTCACCAAAACAAATCAATTTTAACAAATATTACAGGTAAACTAATTTTAAAAATAATAATACGAAACGCTTATACCGAGTAATGGACATTTAAGCAATACCGTTGAAATAGTTTAGATATGTACATCCAGTTAAATATATGGGAGAGTATATTATGTCGGGTGGGGTATTAGAAGTATATTTTCCATAAAAGATATCTTGGTATTAAATAAACATATGGTTATTGAAGTTTTAAAAGTTGTAAAAGTTGGTTAGAATATTTTAGAATTTATTTGTGAATATTCTTTTTTTTATTATTTATTAAAAACAGCATCCAACATAAAAATAACAAACTCTGAACCCAAATTCAAGTAGAATATTTGTAGTACCGGGATTTATTTAATAATTGTTATGCATAATATAATTACAGTATATTGGAAAAAACCATTTTCATTAATTAAAAAATGTTCACCAAATTTTTTGTTTAATTTAAAAAATTAAAAAGGCATGTAGCGTGTTTTGAAAATAAATATATCTTGGGTTCAAGATTATATTGTCGGTTTTTTACAATTTATATTAAAACTAGTTACATAAATAACGATTAATTTGCTTCTGAATGAATATACTAGTATATATCTCAGCTAAGGTTTTTCCGTTGAATCACTTAATTTTCTAATGTCTAGCAAGCTCAAATGGTTGTATTATTTTAGTCTTCTAAAAATAATTTGCATATTTAATAGTCTGGACGTTTCTAGGTTAATGTGTTTTTGAAGTTTCTTTTGGTGAGAACTATCAAATCTACTAATAATGTCATTTACCATCTCACTCTCAAGATTACGATGGCGATCACAGTTACAGACGTACCAAGGCGCTTTAACTACACACTTACTCCCTATGTTTTGGAATATTTTGATTACAGCCGCAATCCAACAGCTGTATTACATAACTCTGAACTGAGCGTAGAACTTATTTATACAAAATAAGCTTGCTGTATGTTGAAAGCTCAGAATTACGACCAAGCAACCAATATATTTTTCTGAACTTGATGTTGAGTTCGACGAGTTTTTTCTTGATAAGTTCTTTTCACCGAAGCTTGGCGTCAAGAATCATACTAAGACATTTAGCAGTGTTGGCTTATGGTAATTGAGTGCCATTAATAAACTCTGGTTGCTGTGCTATCTTTTTACTTGTAAAATTTATATGTGTCGATTTGGATTCGTTCAATTTAATACGCCATTTTTAAGTCCAGATGGCTACTTTGTTGAGAGCAGATTGAAATTTTCTGGTTGTCCCACTGTCATTATTACCGTATCAGTTGCAAAAGTGGCTGTTATAACTATATAATGTTGTCGGAACATCATTAATATACAGGCATAGCAAATACAAAACTGAATCTAGAACACTACCCTCAGGGCTGGGGTCCCTCAATTGGCTTTAAGTCTGAATAAGAGTCATCATATTTAACCCGAAAGTATCGACTAGTTAGATAAGATTTTAAAAAGTATAATAGAAGTAATTAGGAAGAAATAAGCTTGATTTGTGTAGTAGAACTTCATGCTTCAAATCTATCAAATGCTCTGAAAAAGTCTATAAAGACCGCAGAACATACATTTTTGTTTCAAATGCTTTTTCAATAACATCGGTAATGAGATGTGATCTATTGTCGATTGTTTATTTCTGTAACCAAATTTATTTGATCAAGAATAGATTTGAGACGCTTTAAAACCAGTTTCTCAAATAGCTTTGACATGATTGGCAAGAATGAAATGGATCAGTATGGTTCAACTTCACTTAGATGTTTGCCGGAGTTTGGTATTTTAATAACTTCAGCTCCTTTCCACACATCTGGGGTATAGTTTAGCTGGATACAGGCATTAATCAGAATAGTTAATTTACCTTCCTTAGGCGTAAATAATGGAATTCTGTCAGGATAAAAAGATGGCAGAGCATCATTTGCCTCCTTTGAGTAAACTCTTGTTTCAAGATGTTCAGTAAGTACATTTGCTGTTTCTAAATTATTACGAGTCGATTTTCCATCAGTTTTTTTATAAGTGGTTCTTGAGCTAACGGTGGTTTAAGATATTTTGTAACGTTCCATAGTGAGTACTCAGTACTGCTGTCTGTAGTAAGTTCTACTTAATGATAATTGTTTGTTATTTTTTAATTTCTCTGATTAGTTGTGTAGTAGCTATGTTCAGTAAAGTTTTATTATATGGGCTTCTTATTGTCGATTAAAACAAAGTTATGTTTAAAAAAATAAGTGGTGTTAGCTAGAATAAACATGCGAAGGCAAACCTCTTTCTATATAAATTTATTTAATTAAAAATTCTAATTTTATATTTTATGAATCTAAGATTTTGCTTACATTTAAACTATATATGATTTTGTGTTATGGAAAATTAATTGGTTGTTTGAATTTGATATATTTTAAACTTTCTTTCTCTTTACCCTTGGTTTATATAAACAAAGGTGATATAAAAATGAAAACAGTGTTTCAATAGAATTCCCAATTATTACTCTAACTGCAATTATTCCAATAATTCATTATATAAAATTTATTTTAATGTCATATTAGTTTAATATCATAATAAAATTTTATTATGTATAATTTTATTTTAATAACATCGTAATAATTTTAAATTTATATTATTTACATCACATTATAACTGTAACATCTTTAATTTATGAAAACCTTGATATATTTTCTGATTTAACATTCACAAAATACTTTCTGACCTACATGACAGTACGCTTCACAAATGGGTCTTCATACAGTAACATATTTCTGTATATTCCTATTTAAGGCTATCTTAGCCAATTTCTGTAAGTTCACTTCACTTAGTAATTGTGCCTTACGGCCTAGTATATCTATATAACGATCAGCGCTCAAAATTAAGATTGATCAGTAAATAAATCTTGTCCACAGTTTTACGTTTTAAATTCAAATGTAAATTACTACTCTTCAAATCTGTAGCATTTTACGCCTTTTCAGGAGTTTGTATATCTAAAAATATGTCAAAGTTGATTTTAGGTCTTTTCAGGAGTTTGTATATCTAAAATTATGACAAAGTTTCTTCAAGAAGAACTTAATGTTTATTATTTGCATAAGTGAATTAATTTTAACATTTCTCTAATTTTGGTTCCATTTAAAAACAGAATTAAAGCTTGAAAAAAATTAGTTACAGTCAAGGATTAAATTTATATTTGAAAGATCACAAATTTAGAATTAGAAAATATTTATATATGAATTGATTTGAATATTTTTTAACATTGGTAAAATAAAATGTGTGGTCAATGGTAGGTTTGAACAGATGCTGCATTTTTATAAAGATATTAGTGCCATTTTGTTTTCCATAGTTTCCTCCCTCCAGCTCCCAAAAATACTTTGTCACACCGCGAGAGTTCTGTTTAACTTCTGGAGGCACGATATACGTAAAGAATATGTTATAATTGGTTAATAAATTAATAAAAAAGATTTTTAACACGCTTCATATTAGCTTTACTTGTATGTATGTATGCAAGAATATAACGGAATTTTTCAGTTAAATTTTCATGCACTTCGAGAAGTCCGATTTATTTGAAATTACATATGTTTACAAGTATCAAGAACCTGTGACAATTAAATAATTTAAAAACTATAAATTTAGAAAATAGCTGAAAATAGTTTAAATTAGAGTTTAAATAGAAACTATAGAAACAGGCTTTTGTAGCAATATGAACTGAAACATAAAAAATTACCTTTTTTTATAAGTTTAAAACAAAAATAAATTTAATGATGGAAGAGTTAACTTTACTGAAAAAAAAATTATTTTCAATCTTTATGCACGATAAATTAAATTTATCACTTAATAAAGCTCTTGCTCAACTTACAACATTTTGTCAACACGTTGAGTAAATTATTGCAAAACCAAAAAAAAACATAACAGACAAAGAAACATAACAGATTATAAAATAATGTGCTGGTCGTGATCTATTTAAATATTTTGTATCTTTCAGTCTGAAGCTGTAAATCTAGCAAGGCAACGAGTCGAGATGGGACTTCGAGATTCTAATCAAGTAATTTAATATATATTTATTCATTTAATTAGTAATTTAATAAATATATTTTGTATTTGCATAATAGTGTGGTACAAAAAACTATACCGATTCCGATACTGATGGGGGAACAATTTGTAGAAATAGAGAGATAGATGCAAATCTCTTCTAACAAATCCAATTGGCCACGAAAGAGAATATCGTATAGGGGCTTAATGAAGTTAACATCGTTGAATTCCCGGGAGTATCTCATGACAAATCCGGATGTTTTAATGCTAACATAAATATTAGTAAGGTGATAGTGAAATAAGAGGTGGCTTTCCATACCTACCGCGACGTTTTCGGTACGTAATCGATGGTAGGGCACAAGGATAGATCATCAATGAGTATTTACTTATATTAAAGTAGAGCTTGTTTTTAAAGCTCTCTCCTAAAACTGACCGATCTCGATCTGAAACATCTCATTGTCACTACGATTGCCTATACTCGGAAACAACTTGAAATTATAGGTAAAAATCTTTATCTAAAACTTTCGTACTGTCAGAATGATTTCAAAATCGCAAAAAACGAGGAATTTTCTTAAGGGAATGTCATTTTCAATGAAATGACAAACTTATTTAAGTTCGAGATAGGTTACATCTATCAGATATCTTTGATTCATCTCACAAGACACATAATCGTTAAATAGAAAAAGATTTTAATAGTAGAACGTCTAGCTTGGAAACCATGACAAACTTTAGTGAGTTGAGTCTAAGTTTAAATGAATTTTTGTCACTTTTGAGTGAATTTTTGACTTTTTACAATGCGTTTATATTTTAACGACCTCTTACAGGCTTTCTTTTTTTTCATTTTAAGGCATTTTCATGCATACAGGTGAATCTCTGTTCAACACACAATGCGTTTTGTCGCCTTTGGAGTAACAAAACCAAGTAAATTCGGAAGTGCACTAACATCTCCTGATTCATTTCAATGGCATAATAATTGTTTTCCATTCGTTGTGTAAGATGATTTTTAACATCCTGTCCCATGTGAATTCAAAAAGAGGTATTTTATTCTGCAAATTCGGAGATTTTTATTCCAGTACGCAACTGACCAAATCTTTAGCAGTTGGTACAATTAATTATTCAGTAATATTGTATACCTTTCTAATCTTTGCGATTTTATATTACAACAAAAACGCACGCATAATTCAGAGTTAGTCCTCTTTTCAGTCATAACACTCTTAGCATAGTGATCGTGGTCATCGTGTCATAGCATACCTCTACTTTCCTCTCTATCAGATGTTCTCCGGGTGCAGTAATGTAGCGGAACGTCCATGACTATCTATTCATCTCATCAGTGTTGTTACGCCACTACACATGTTCGAAGAATTTTATTATGTTGATTTGTGCAATTGACTTCTTTCTTTCGCTTTCGCGTAACATCCATGTCTCTGCGGCGTAGAGGAAAGTGGGGAAAATCTATTCTCGAACGAGTCGGATTTTCGTTGTTCTTGTGATGTTACTATTCTTTCATATACATCTCAGTTTATCCATTGCAGATAAAGCAATCGTCATATGCCTTTTGATTTTGCCAGTTCATCTGCCATTATTAATAATTCCCTCAAATAGACGTATGATTAAACCACCTCGCACCTGCTAGTTAGATAATTTTGGGCGAGTTATCTTTAGTACGGTCAACAAAGTTAGCAGCCGCGAAGTTTGCATAGTATTTATTTTTTTTTAAATCTAACTTCTTTTTTCTAAGAAAAAAATCTAAAAGTTTGTCTACGTATTACTGATGTTTTGTCTTCAAATGTCTTCGTAAGTTGTGATTTCATTGAGCTATTTACGAGAACTTCTGAGCAAATCACATGTTCTGGCTCTGTGTATTGAGATTCTACTTTGCATGTAAATAAAATGTTTAGATAGTCTTCTTCTTATTTACGTGTTTTTGTCAACAGGATTATGTTTCTTTGTGATTCACTCGTTTCAGCAGAAATTTCGTTTGAAATTGAGCTTCCAGTCGGATTAAATATATTTTGAGTCTACTTACTTCTCACAATGTCTGAACTGATCATTATGTTTGAGTATCAGGACATTTTCTTCGTAATGTAGTTTTTAACCAACGATAACTCTATCGCTGGCCTCTCCAAATGAATACAAGTAATTTTTTTTTAATAAACACGTCAAATTAGAAAAGTGTGCGCATGTAACCGTGTCTTAACTGCAAGCAAGCATTATATTAGTAGTCGTGACGTCGTAACCATGCGTGTCGCATGCGCTAGCTAGACAGTCAGCTGCTACAGCGTTAATCTTGTCAATAACCCCTACGATCACTGGTAAACCCCTAGGAGTACGCGTACCCCACTTTGAAAAAATAGGATTATACCCATTATGTTCAACAATAATGTTATATTTTTTTGGTGTATTTTTGGCGACAAACTACATATAAACAATAGGTCCAACCTATTGTTTATATATACTGTTATATAATAACATTGGGTTCGTACAGTAACTAATACACTTTTTAAGAATTATAATAAAAATATTTATTTAACAAAAGAAAATAAAATTGTATAGCAATAAAACAATTAAAAAAACATATTCACCCTGCGAAATGTCAAAACAATATACTTTTAGATCTATAAGCGCATTGTGCCTAACTATAATACTTATTTACTGCGTTACTTTATACATGAATTTAGCTACTTTTTTTTCTATTATTTTCTACATCCATGAAGTTTCATGTACATAACATGAAGTAACTTTTCATTAATTAAAATATATTTTGATATTTATTTGAGGAATATACAATTTATAATTTTCAGTATCACATATTAACTACAAATTATAGACAGCCCTGTTCCTTGTAATTATAATTCTAAAATAATAATAAAAAAGGTTTAATTTTAAATGCATTTTTCTTATACATTTTAAATTCAAATTCAACTATTAATTTTTTATTTTCAATACATTTCAAATAAAATAACGACTAACAAGAAATTTATATATACCCCGAAATACATCTGAAAATAATTGAAACATAAGTCGGACATAACAAAAATTTAATATAATTTACATCAGATGCAGAAAAATACTGTAGAAAATCAAATAAAATACTTTGGTGTCAAGTGTAATTACCCAATTAAAGGTACCAATGTTGGGAATATAATACAACTATTGCTGAGGTCGTGATTTGTTCTTCTGAAAACTAACACATACACACACGCGCGCGTACACACACATACATACACACAGACATACACCCACACAAAAGCGCGCGCGCCCACGTTCGCTAATATTTTAACTAAATACGAAAGAAACCTCGTAAAACGAAATTAAGCTTTTATCAAGTATTTATGCTAGAAGAATATGCTACGTTAGTTAGAAAATAAAGTAAAATTTTGATTCTTATTTTTTCAAAATAGCGAAAGCGGTTTTTTTATAAAAATAAATGCAAATTTGTTCTTTCGCTCATTTTTATTTTTTCCTCAAAATGTAGTTATTCGATTAACTTCATTCATCTTTCCGACCGATGCGTGCCGTAGGCTTTATTTTTACTACTTTCCTTCGTCTATACCTTAAATTAAACAAAAACAGTAATGGTGATAGAAAATATGGAAGTATGCCATGATGATGATAATGACTCTCATTTATTTAAATCCCATAACAAAAAAAAACAATTGAACGCCGTTTCATTGATAATATCAATCATGGATATAGACTTATATTTCATGCGAGTGAAATATAAGTCTATTCCGATAAAAAATGTCTTCTTACTGAGTATATGTTGCTTTCGTATAGTATTAAAGATTTGAGTTGAACGTATGATATTTCCTATAGTCCACCATCATATAATTCTAAAGAAATTTCAAGTAAATATATTCATATTGTATCCGGTTTATGAGAAATTTAAGATATATGTACTTTTATTTATTTCCAAGAAGAGTTAAATGTGTAAACAGTTATGGTTATGGCTATTGAAAATCTTACCTGTTCGTATTTCATAACATACGATCTCAAATTTGGTTTTCTGCTTGTCTGAATGTATAGTTAATTTACCTGAAATTTGTCCTATATCCCATTAGATACATATACAATTTAACGCCAAATTGATGTTTTTAGTATACGTGTTTGACATGACAGGTTGACTAGATACTATGGTATTTTAAATGTCTTTTCGCGGTCCTTTCATCTACTTGCAAAATAAACATTATTATTATTTTATTGGGATTATTATTCGTTGCATATTATTTATTTATTTATTACATAAATTTCTAGACATTTCGTTTGTATTTTACTTTCCTTAAATAAGGATTTGAATACAATAAATTTAATTAACGAACATAATTGAAGCCATAAATTTAGTACCGACATTCTAAGAGAAGTCTCCGGGTACCAGTGTTCATATCATAATCGTGTACAAAATATGAAAAACTATATTATTCGTTTCATGTCGACATCTTTCAATTCCTTCACAACTTAGTAAAATATTTACTATTACTCTAGCATTACATTTTGTTTATTTATGTTTAAATGTTATCAATGTCCCCTTCAAAAGTATTATCAATTTACTACTTTCCAATAAATAAAATAAATAACAAAAAGTTGTTTTTCAGAGAGTAGCCCTATACCATGTGCTGGCAAGTAACTATATTTGCTTCTAAGATAACTTGGATAAGTGGTACTATTCTAAATGTTATGGAAAAATGTAAGGAAGTGCCGATTATGGACTTCCGTCCATTTAAGTTGCGCTCTGTTTTGTACTTTCTTACCTGTATTAAATAGCGTTCCGTTTTTAGATGTGTTTTACAATGAATCATCATTTTGTTCGTTTTCTCTGCTTAATAAAGTTAATAACTTGACAATTAAATATGAGTTTCATCGATGTTCGTGTTGTTTTTCCCATTTCAAGAGAACTTTTTTTGTATGGAGACGATCTTTGATTACTTTTTCAAACTTCATCGCTTCATCGCTACGTTGAGAAATGTTTTACAAGGTAAAATGTTTGCTATTCTCTATGTATTATCGATGATTGTCAAGAAATATTGAACCCCTACATGGAATGCAATTACGAATGATATAAATGGTAATGGTTATTTTACGAGAATCAATTGTTTATTTCATTATGCCACGATATCAAGCAATGTTAAGTTTTAAATTTAATTTACATTTCGTATATTGTATGGGGTATGTTTCAATATCAATTGAAAGTAAGTATTATTTATGGCTTCATAATTACTATTTTCTGAATTTTATGTTACATAGACCTAGAGATAAAGTTAGTGTATACTAAAATATATTTCCCCACCCTTTCTTTCACCAAAATTGTTGAAATCACAATTATGAAAAATTACGTGGCTAGAAGCTAACCTTGAATTTACGGGCAGACTAGAGAAATTTATTTTAATTTATAGTTTTTGAGACATTCACGATATTTTTAAGTCTAATAAAGCTATACCTAATAAACAATATATTTATTTGGTCAAATATAATATGAATATTTTTAAAGAAATTAATAGAAACAATATATACTCTTAAATGTTAATAAATGCTTAAGTCTACGAACCCTCATAGTAAAAATTCTTATCTAGTTTTCTTAAAAAAGGTTATTATTTCACTTGAAACGGCTAAGATATAGAAAATAACTGAAAATTTCTTTGTCTGGCTCGTCATGTACAAATAATATGCAGAAAACCAAAAGGCAACAAGGCAAGAACAATGAAGTGGTGAGAAATGAAAGACAAGGGCACAGGCGCCGCAAGATTAATGAACAGCGAAGTGAATGATATTATGAGATGATAAGGATGAGTTGCGCAGCCAAGACGTGCCTTTTATATATAGGGACAAAAAATATTACAGCCACGACCTGTCGGGTTATCGGCTAGCCTGTGGGGGCCAGAGGGAGAAGTTGCATTGGCATTCGCATTAATGGGTCTGAAGAGTTCATGTCGTTCACTTGTATGCCTGACTTCTTTTTTTTTAATATGTTTTTGAAGTTGGGGATATCACATCCTTTAAACTGAAGCAATTTAAAGTTATTTTTATATGACAAAAAGAACGAATACAAATGGCAAAATGCGGAACCGGAAAGTCTATTAATTCCTGCGTAGTACGCGAGATTGAAGCCATGGGGTGTAATAGCGAATAGTTTTCTCCCCCTTGCGTTTTCTTCTCACATTATAACTATGAAACTAAGAAAACGCCAAAAGGATGGCACCTCCATTTTTGTCAGAGAATTGGGACATACTCGTGGAAGAATGTGTACACTAAAATCTATAACAAAATATATTTACATTTACAACATATTTCAAATATTTTTATTTAAAAATTTGATTCTTAATTTTTATATAAAAATTGAATTGAGTTTTCGTTTGCACGATATAAGTCACATAATAAAAAAATAACTAAATAATGTACTGCTTACATTTTACTTCAACCAGTATGTATATAAATTAATTAAATACTGTAAATACAATCATAATCATATGATTGCTCTGCTTTAAATAATATTAATAAATACATTTTTGTTATATAAATTCCATAAATAAATGAAATATTAATAAAGCAATGTAATATTTAATTAATACGAATATTCGTGTAAAACCTACTATTGTGTGGTTATTCATCCACGACGACATCATATCTTTGAAAGTAAATTGTCCTGAAAATACAATGTTAATTTGCAAGAATAATATTCTGATGAACGGGTTATTAACCCGTATCAATTGTTTTTGAGTAAAAGACAATAATATTTTAGTAACATTTCTGAATTAACCCTTGCAAAATAAGAAATTAATTACGATATATTTTGTAAATTTTTTACGAATTTTATTCCTTTTATTAAGTCTTAAGCTAACATTTTGTGGTATATATTATTAAAAAATTCAAAGAAAAACTATTTCATATCAGAAAGAGCAGGGATTCATACAGTTCAACAGTTTTGACAGATATCTTGGTAAGCTTCAAATTGTTATTTAGTATTAAGCTATTCTATACATCATTATCAAAATTTCCGTTTTTTGTTACCTTTTTTGGAAATACATTTTCCAATCTAAATTGAAAATAAATCTCTTATTTCGCTTGTAAAATATTATTTGTTGTTAATCAATTCTAATCGAAAATTAACTTCAAAAATTTCTTTGGGAACTTTAATATTATATTAAAGTTATATGCATATATTTTTAGTGGGATTAGTATAAAATATATTAGCCTATTAAGAAAAAAGTGATAAATTGATTACTTTATCGGCAGACAGTTATAATGAAATAAAGGACAGTCAAGTTTTCAAAAGGATGTCATATTTTAAAATGGCCCACAACATTTAAAATTTAATTTTCCTTTCATTACATGAAATTGACGAAGGAAAGATATCACTTTATAAAAATTGTTAAGTAACTCAATATAATGTAACTAAGCATTGAGTACAATATAATTTCACTAATGTAATGTGTGATTATCAAAATTATGTTTTCGATGTGGAATCAATTTGATTTATTTTGTAACAATCTCCCGTTACAAAATTTGAACACTGTGTGTTTTAGGTAGTGATAATAAATATACTTTTCTGAGTGAATCACATACGAGTAATTACTCAATCCTGAATGCAGCTAATTTTTTTTCAAAAATATCCTTTCATAGGGTACTTAATATTTATATCTTCCACAATTACTTTGGCAATTATTAAAAAAAAATAAATTGCCACACCAATAATTTCTTCTTTTTTCAACAATTTTATAAGCTCATATATAAGACTTAAAAACAAATAAAAGCACAAAAATATTTCATAGCGTAGGGTTTTCCATTTTGAATACGATCAATTTATAATGCTTTATGAAAGTATATTAAACAAACATTTATTTAAAAATAATTGATATTTCATACATTATTTTGATGCAAGAAATTATCCACGATAAATGGCACAAAGGACGAATTAGTTTCGGCAAGAAACAAAGACTGTCACCTATTTTTTGTATTATTTTCAGACGATTATGTTCAAAAGTATTTGTCTATTTAACGATAATTCATCAATATACTGTCGAAACAACCATTGGCTTTAATGTCGGCAGCCATGTGATTTGGTGTAAATCTATCTAGATTCTTTTACATCTTGCTAGTTGTCTTGCTTCGCTTTTCCTATATGTTGTATACCAGACCTTTGGTGCTAAATGAATAGTTCTGTATCTGGTTTATTATTTGACTTTTTAATTTTTTATGGCATGCAGGTGTGTAGATTTTGCTAGTTACTCCAAGAAGTCGACGCAATTTTCTAGAAAATATATACGCAAATTTGTAAGATGGTTTCTTTATATTGATGATTTATAACATCAGTATAAATACTGATCACAATTAAATAAAACTACGTGATGTATTGTTATTTCTACTTTCTTTAAGTTCTTTACCAGGTGGTTTATCATATTTCCTAATAAGCCCCCAAAATCGTCAGAATTTATTTTAATTATGATTTTTTTCTTCCTATCCATTAATTTATTTTAGAACCCATAAGAACCGCAATAGGTACTATTTTTTTTCTTACACCCTATCCATTTATTTTAATCAGCTATTACATTGCGTAAGGAAGTTTTTGGTACAGCATATCGTACTATCATCGAAGCTTTGTTTGATTTGAAAAATTGGAATCAAACTTCAATGCATTTGTCGATTAAATTATATAAGTATTGAATTAAAATATACCTGCCGGAGACAACCAGTTCGCCGTTTACGAGTATGTGATCTAAATTCAAGTTTCGATAACCATAAGGTTATGCTCTAATTTCTGTGAAAAGTACCGCATTTCATTTGCACAATATTTTTACCTAAATGTAATTACCGATCGTTCTCTTCGATTTTGAAATTTAGTGAGGTTTTCGTTTCTGCATTTACCGGTCGATCACGTTTATGTCTCGTAATGTGTTTTCATATTTCCCAACACAAAATTTATTTGTGTTCACTTTTTTTCTTTTCTTTTTGAATAATGTGTTCATTGCATATATCATTTTTTGTAGAAGGAGTTGAGAAAGATGTGCTTTTATTTCTTCTTTCTTAGCCATATTCATCTATGTACTCTCTCCTCTCCAGACTTTTCCTATTATATCGTTAAGTCTCCCATAATATATCCAAAGAAATTTTCCTTAGTGTCCCATAATATTTTCATAATTTTGAGCTAATGCTAATGCATACACTTAGATGATTTTTAAGGTGCAATGTTATTAAATTGGAAGACACTATATATTACAGTAGCGAGAATCGCTGCAATTTATACTTTTTTGCTTCATAGATTTTCATAGTTATTCATTAATTTTATAAAACTTTTCTATTTGCATTTTATCCAAATATTGAAAATGTTACTTCATTACTTTGCAGTATTCTATAAAAGCACGGAAAGAAGCATATTTTTCCAGGAAACGGTGGAGGATAAGCATAAATCACATCAAAGTCTACGTGCATAAGAATATGTACTTTGATTCTCATTGGAAACTGTTTTTTTAAATAATAATGTTTAATGTTTGTAGATATATTTCATACTTCCATATTATTGTCACTCATAATAAACCGTTGCCAATCTTTTCAACATGGCACTATTTTCAAATATCTGATCGAGTGACATTTTTACTTTTGTTCGTTTCAGCAAAACGAATGTACAATTTCTTCAACCGTCTTATAATTTTTATTTACAATTTTGTTCATCTTAGCAAAACCAACTTTTAGTTTTCACTTACAGTTCTGTTGGTTTCAATGAAAATAATGAGAGTGTAAGTTCTGATTTCAAAAATCCGTTCGAACCTTGATTTAGGCCAAGAAAAATTTTCGCTATATTCTACAAAAACTAATCAAAAATATCGGTCCATGGATGATATAGTGATTGATTTTTAGGTATTGTCTATTGTTTATACTTAAAATAGACAAAGTAGTTCTGAAGATAAAGGCAAACAATTCCATGTTCTTCTTGCCATTTGTTACTAAAACACTATTACTTTGTAACAATTACAAAAATTGTGCATAAGTTATTGGCAAAGGAATAGCTCGTTTACATCGTTATTAAAGACCATTTTGATTAAAGTTTATATTAAGTTTTACACCAGATCGCTCGACTACAATTTTATATGTTATTACTATTTAATGTAATTAAGAAATCTCTTCAATATATTTTATCCATATTTTCCTGTTCTTGCCAGGTTTTTCCATGTATAGATGTTTTGATATTTTCTCCTATGTACATATTAAACAAGCAGATCTTCACCAAATATTTTTTTATATTTTACTTGAGTATTTATATCTTTATATTAATTTCTATTTAAATATATTTTAAATTTTATGGTATTGCAATACAAGAAATTACTGGCTGCCTTGGAATATTTTAGTAATTCTTAATAGTTTGTGTTATGATTTAATGTCATCATTGACAAAAAATTTATCAATTTCTCATGTACAAAATGTACGGTTCAAAATTTTCCAAAAATATTATGAAATGACAAGAAACCAAAAATATTTTTTCCAAGCAATTCTTTCATATCGTTCACTAAAATTATAGGAAGGTGTCGCTCGGTTAGAACATTTCTTTTCATGATGGGTTTGGAGAATTTACGCCTAAATTTGATAAACTCCTGATCCTCACTCTAAACAGACAAAAAGTTGGTTTCTTTTTGATGACATTTCGTAAATTTGGCAAAACTTGATTTAGCAAATTGCATCTCAAGCAGAACAACAAATTTTAAATAAGAAAACAATCTATCAATATTTCTTTATAGGAATTGAATAGAATGTGAAAAATAAAAAATCCAAGTAAATTTGCTTAACCTCAAATATTACGCAATGGATAAAGAATAACAAGTATGAATTATTAAACTATTAATCAATGAAATATTACATATTTAGTATAAAAAAGAAAATAGGAGAAAGGCTTTATTGATTAATAATATTTCAGTTATTTTCGTTATTTTTAGTAACGCTGTAACATCAATTAATTGATATATTTTTTTTATGTATAAATTTTAATACTTCAACCTTTAATTGAAGGTTTTCTATTCAAAGCTCTCAAAACCGTGGATCTTGTCACAAGGTTACTATTTTTATTTAAAAATATTGCATACTTTATAATAGTAGTTTTATTAGTGAGCGTAATGAATTGCAGAGTATGTAATAGAAAATTAAAGTTACGTATTTCTTAAGTGATAATAAATGCTAATTGTAATCCTAATTAAAATATAATTGTAAATTTTGGATGGACGGATGGATGGATACTTAATTGTTACTTGTACTTTATTTTTATCTTAATATCTGAAATAGTTGATAGAGACCGCACCCAGTTAAAAGCTTGAGAAATAGCATCAATATTTTATAGTATTTTATTTCCCTTGTATACACCCTAATCTCTCGTTAGAGACTACGGGAAGTTAATAGGAGGGATGGTAAGTGATTATAATTCTCATTTCCATATATTCCGCACATGTACGTATCTACGTATAATTACGTATTTCCGTATACTTATGCATTTACGCCCACAATGTACATGTGCGATATATAATACGTTAGAAATTTAAATGTTCATTACGTTGTCTAATTGTAATATGAGTGCCACCAAGTGAAGCGAATGAGACAATTCTCATTTAAGTTAAATATTAATTTTGAGATCACTTTTGCTGCTTCTATAATTTGCATAATTAATTTATTACAAAAATCAGTTCACTGGGGAATTGTAGTGCAAATATTTTAATACAACATTTTGTTTGATAACTCAGTCAGCTGCAAGAAAAAAATGTTTAGAGCTTATAAATAAAATTATTTTAGATTACACTGTTCGATTTTTTTGTTTTTCATATCTTTTCTTGATTTTATTATTCTTGAAATTGATTTTATTTCAACAGAGTGTAGCTAATAGATGGTATGAATCGAGAGCATTGACAAAGCAGATTTTATCAACTTAGTAGCCTGAAGGGAGAAACCATTTCTAATTTATATTTAATTTCTAAGGGTAAGTCTAATACATATTTGGTCTTTATATTTGCGCTAGCGTATATACACATACTTACATACTTATATTTTTATTATTTAAAATGGCTATAGCAACATCTAAAAAATAAAAATATGGCCGGATAGTGAGAAAGACAACAAGTGATACGGAATTAAGACAGCACATCTACTGGCAAAATAATTTTCAAGTTGTTAAAATTTCATTTGCCGAGCAGGATAAGTCTCTCAAATTTCGTTTTCTTGTTTCAAAAATAAATACAGGTAAAGCTAGTTTGATAAATATATTCTTTATTACTCATTGAATGCCTCATCAGATTAAGCTTGAAAATATTGTACCAAGTAGTAGAAATATATCTTTGAAAACTTTTTAAGGTCCCTTTAGTCCAGCTAGAAAATTTTATGAACAACGATGATTTTCAATAATAAACCTTTCGCCAAATATCTCGTCAATTATCTCGTCATGGGATATATATAGCCTATATAAAGTCGTAGTTGTTAAAAAAAGTTTAAACGGTAATCTTCTTACTTATCAATATCTTTATTTATTTCTAAAATATTTCTCTCGGGTCGTTGGCTCTAACTTATTCTGCTAGACCCTTTATAAAGCTCATTCCACTGTTACAAACATACGAGTAAATGGACCCAATACCGTTTCTTATTCTTTTTGTTCTTTTAAATAGATTTATTAAATAAACCTCCAAATAAATCTTAAAAATTTAAAAATTCCTGCGAATTTGAGTTTGGGTGGTTTTATCAGCAACGAATTCTAAACATTTAAAATTAAAAAATATTGAGGGCAAATTTCCAACTTGTAAGTAAGCTACTAAAATACGTCAAAGTTCTAATACTTGTTTCTTACGATTTTAATATAAATTCATGTATTTTTTTAAATACTATTTCCTAAAAAAATTTCGATATAACTATTACGTAAAACTCAGTTTTCCATGTCTATCGTTTCACTATATACTAATATTCCTAATATTATTCAGTAAATATTTTTTGATGATATAACTTAGGAAATTTCATGCTAAGTAGAAAACAAGTTGAAACTGGAGATAAGATTGCAAAAGTTTGGTTAAATTTTATAATGATAAGTTTCACTTTATTACAATCAATTTAATATATCGTAAAATTTAATAATTATAACGTTCGATTAGATTTTCAAAATTGTTTTTTTTTCACATAATTCAAGAGCTCTAGTAGTTGTAATATAAAACTTGCTATTTTTAAATAGTACTTGTTTTTTATAATATAATAATTTACTAAAAAGAAAAACACAGTGAAAATAAAATTAACTGGTTCGATGATTTCTAACGACAAATTTAGTAATTATATAATGCTTGCTTCGATTACGAAAACACGAATTTTTTTCATTACATAATTAAAATAAATAAATTGATGTCTTAACATATTAGATAATTTTTAGATTAGGTGCTGCTCGACAGTGGTCAGGAATTACATGTATAGCAGTACAATTATTGAAGATATTTCTTGCTTAATAAAAAAAGCTTTGCACTACGGAGAAATAAAAAAAACATTAATATTTTACTATTGTTAATAGTTTTATTCCTTTGTAAAATATTTTTCATTTGTGATTTATATTTATAAGTTCAAAAGTTAAAAATTAAGCCTCAGAGATCTAATCGCAAGGAAATGATTAAAAGCATCGTTTTTAGACTTTTCCTATTAAAATCGAATAAATTTTCATCTAAATTTTATTTTCGCATAAAATAATTGAAAAAAAATAAGGACAGAGCACTTTCGAATATAAATAAGATTTAATTAATTATTCCTTTGATACAGGACGATGCCTGTCATTTTCTAAAGGTTGAAGGTTTTATGAAATAATACGTAAAAGAATTAATGTACCTCCCATGAAATTTTATTTTTATAGCAGATTTATATATCAAAGGTGGTTTAAATTTATATAAAATTTGAAAGAAAGGAAATATAGTAGAGCCTTTGCTCACCTGGAAAGGATTATTCAACAATAATCAATATTCGTGACAGGGTGATCTTAAAAAAAATTACTTATGAGAAACGAAACGTGTAGTACAAATTATTTACCTTATTTTGCTTTCTTGCATAATATCTCATATTTTGCAGTCAGACCACTTATTTTTCACACGCATTAAAAGCATTTCAGATTGGTCAATGCATGAAATTTCAATTATTTGTAGAAATTGGCAAGTATTAAATTTGCCAACTTACCGATTGAATATTTTCCAAATTTCTAGCTATTTAAAACAGAAAGAAAAATTTATTACTTTTGCAAGAGATTTTCTTTAAATTCTGAAAAAAAATTTTTTTTTTATGATTTTGTTTAATGTTTTAGACACAAAACGAATATACTTTATTTCTAATAATACTTGGCTTAATTTTTACGAAGGTTAATTGGATATAAATCTGGAAATTGAGAATTTATAACAAACAATAACGGTATCATACTTATATAACTTTACTCTTCATAAAATCATATGATATATAATTATGAAAAATTATAAAAAAGTGCAGAAATAAGTTAAAGGATGACATGAGTAAAAACGTGGACAAAGTATGAATTTAAATGAATTAGACATTAAAAAATGTGAACTTATTCAATATAATTATATCAATATTGAGATTTAAGAAAATAAATATGAATAACGAAAGTAACTTAAGCATGTTTACAATATAAAAGCGCCACGTCTTGATTAACACCACGAACAAAGTTAATTTATATGTGATCAGAGAAAATAAATCTACTGTAAGGACAGCAACAAAAAACTATTATTACTTTAAATACACTGTAGTGAAATACACATATCATATTCGAAATAGGTTTATAAAATTAAATTTTCTCATGAAGCAACTTTCTGCGTTGCAAGTATATCGATAACAGTGTGTGCGAAGCTTAACACGCTATCCACGCGACATCCGTGCAACACCAGGCAAGCTTAGTTTAGTGGGCGCGTTTCAAATTCCTTCGATACATTTGTAAGAATTTGTTTGATTATTGTCAATATTATTTTTATATGATGTTGTTGGTCGATATATTTACAGCGTTTCGGTTATTTGCTGTATTGGTTTAATAGCCAACTGACATTATTATTAATGGATCATATTAATACGCGATATCGCTTTTACTGATGTTTTAAGTAACACTTGGTTAATATTTGCATTACTTAATATTATCTAATTTAAAAAATAAAAGTCCAAAAGTCTCAGGCTACACCTCAGGTAAATTAATCAGTAATAATAAGGAATCGCTAATTAGTTTCAGGTGATACTTACTACTCTGGTTATCATTAGATTCTCGAGACCCTATAGTAGTGAGAACAGTTCGATTAAAATGTTGAAAATAACATTTAAAAAATCGAGTAAAATTTCAGAGTAAAATTTTAGTATAAAAATGGTAAGACACACACACACACGAGCACAATCTTTTTACTGCATATAATATCGCCATTTTGTGGTATGTATAAGAATTCAAACTTCACGTTTTTGAAAGTACGCTTCAATTTTTAAAATAATTTATTTAAGGAACTACCTGTATGATATGTCTGTGCTAATAATATAAAGAGAAATCATAAATAATTATTTTTTATATTTCCAATTTTATTATCATCATTTCTTGAAAATTTTGTCTTATAGTTAATTTACAGATAAAATTTGTTTTCCTATTTTGAAAGGCTTGTTATCTTATAATTTCATTTAAAAAGGAAAATTTCATATATATTTTAAATAGGGTTCTTATAAAAATTATTGGAATTATTACTAATAAAGAATATAATTAAATAAGGAATTATTTGAGAGGTACATTTGTTACAACGTTTCAGATGCCGTAATATAATTTAATTATGTCTATATTGAAGGATATTCCTCGGTAAATTTTAAAGGCGGTAACAATTCATACTTATTATCTAATATAAAATTAACCGATATTTAATATTATTATGTGGGCGGAGTTAAACATAAATTTAAAGACAAACGGTAAAAAATTATCCTTTGCTTCATAAACGAGTGAAGGGTTAATTCACGGATGCCTTCATTGTCCTTTTTAGTTTGTCAAAGTGTCACTAGTGTTGAAATACAATTTTCAAATTTAATTGGGAAAGAACATTGTATAACATTTTATATATTTTGATGTGGATTTAATTGCTCGAACAGTATTCCATAAGCCACTTCGAGAAGACGCGTTATCAAAGTAACCAAATTTAAGGTGCAAACGTCATTTGTATAACATTATTTATTTTAATTTAGGAATATGACTTGAAAGAACGAATTCTCATTAAGACGATAATTATCTTTCTGCAGAACAATCTTATTAAAATAATTTTTCCCAACACTTTTTTTCCCCTATTATATAAAATTTGGTACTATTTCTGGAAACTTTAATTTCTTTAAAGATTCTTTTTTTAATTTAAATATAGCTCTGACGGAGTATAAAAATATTGAGAGTTTATTGATATTAAAATTAATACTTCTAACTTATATCAACGTTAGGCTGGCATAAGTTGGGTGATCCTGACATTTTATTTGCACGCCTAATTTATAAAAAAAAAAATTATTTATATATACATATATATATATAAATATATATATATATATATATATATATATATATATATAGTTGTTACTACTATACTACGGTTAAGTGTTATTAACTCCTGTGAGAAAAAACCGCATGTTTTTTTGTCTCTTTTGATTGTTTAAAAATACATAGTTTCCATTAAAAACTAATATTGGTATTGCTATATAAATTTCTTGAATATATATTTATTACATAGTAATATTTAAAAAAAATTAACGCAAACGATTTAACAGAATGTGTTTAAATAAAGCTTCAATTAATAATACAATAATTTTAAATGCAACGCAACCGGATTTTTAACGTAATATTATAAACCGAACTATTTCATATGCAAAGAAATTAATTTTACTATTATAGCAATAAAAGAATTAGGAAAACTGAAGTTAATTACTAATAACGTCTTTAAAAGTAATTTGAAAAAGATCACATTTTTTATTTTATCAATATTGACAGAGTACACAACTTATTTGATGACTCAAAATAATGGAGGATGAGTTTGGTAGGGATATAGGAGGTATATTTGCAAAACAAGAATAGGTGGTAATATACGAAACAGTACCAAACAGAAGTACCGGAATACATCAATGACGAATTTCTGAAAGGTCCGCTAACCTTTATAAAGTTAACCATAATAAAGTTAACAATTAAATATGCAATAATTGTGGATATAAATCTACCCCATTTGTCCACTCATGATTATTAATCTACCCTATTTGTCCATATTAATTAAGATTAGAGGAGTTACCATGTTTTAAACGTTTTATCCGGCAAAGTATCTAATAATATAACAGAAAGATCATCTTTCATATATTATGATTGATACGAAAGTATGCTTCGCACTAATTAAAATAGACTAAATATAAATACTTGGCCAACTTTATCTTATTCTTGTCCTTCATTCTCCGCATATATATTTTATTCAATATTAAGGAACCACCTCTACCGTTCTAAGATTTTTGCAAATATTATCCCCCCTCCACCAAGAAAAATATATTTTTGACGTAAAAATGGCTTATATATTAATTTTTTTTATTATGAAGTTTAGTATTCGAAACATAGAAATACAAAAATTGTTATAGAAAATAATTAATAGTAAATATTAATAACGTACTAAAAATTTGTGGGATAAAATTTCATAATCAATCATGAATTTATTGATATGCTTATATACGTCCAATGTAGCTTAAGTAAATTAATTAAGGAAAAAAAAATAAGGGAAGTATTACAGGCATATAAAGGGATATTCATCATTACGTAGGTAATTTTTAAAATTTAAAAATGATCTTGGGATTGGACCAAATAATATTAAAAAAGACAAATGTGATGTAGCGATTGAAGAAATAAATCTTAATAAAATGATAAAATAAAAGGTTATGTAGAAAATTGCTAGGTTCATTTGAAGCTATATTCTACGAATTTTTCCTAAAATTTGGATGGCTTAAGAAAACATAAATTCACAATTAAATGGAACTACACGAAATAGTATTATTTCTACTTTCTTTAATTTCTTTACCACGACCTAGGTTTCGTTGTATTACATCTTCAGGTGGGATATTAGCAAAGATTAACTCTTGGAACAACCAAAAGCATTTATATGTTTCAAAGACAATAGCGGAAGCCTGGTTTGTGCGGATTTTTCCATTGCTTATGTTAGTGAGTTTATTGCAGGGGCGCAATGTAGGTTTTATTATATTACCGAAAGTTATACAATATACCATTATTTTAGTGAGGGTAATACATTCAATTGTTGTTATTTTGTGAGGTTAAACAATGCAAACTTTACGGTGTATGTAATAAAATTAAATGGAAGTTATTATCGGTAATATATTTATACCAAAGAAAGGGTATTTGAAAGTAAGGACAAGGTAATACACTAATTCTATATATCTCCGGTTTTGTGTATTCATATATTTAATATTTAATTCATTTAATTTTTTATTTTTTATTATATATACTTATATTTATATATCTATTAGTACTGAAACAATTTCCAGGGTACTATAGTATCAATGTTGTATATTTATATTATATCTAAAACATATGAAGAATGGGTGATGATATTATATTTAGTCGTTCATTTAATATATTAACTTTGGTATCTGTTTTATGTCTGTTTATTTCTAATGTTTCTAGGATATTAAGTTTATTACCTTTTGTATTTATTTGTAATATATAGGGGGCATTATCAGTATGGTGGTGATGGTTATTTTCAATGAGATGTTTAGCAAAGTGAGATGTGTCTGGTTTATTATTTCGCCAGCTGGCAATGTGTTCTTTATATCTTGTATTAAAATCTCTTCCTGTTTGACCTATGTATACACTATTACAGTCGTTACATTTAAGTTTATAGATACCACTCTTTTTATGTTTATCTATTTTTTCTTTATTTTTAATAAGGGTTTTACCCAAGTTATTTAAAGTACTATACGTACATGTTATATTATTTATATTTTTATTATAAGTTAAGAGTTTTCCTAATTTGAGTGATGCATTACCTATGTATGGGATAGATTTATAGTAAATATTATTATTATTTGGTAAGACCGGGTATATTTCTTGTATTAGTATTTTTCTTAATTTATTATGGTACAGTTTAGTGACAATTGATGGGTCATAATTATTATTTATTGCGATTTGTTTTATAGTTTTTAGTTCTTTACGTAGACTAAGTTTTTCTAGAGGGATGGTTAAAGCTCCGTGAATCAGGGAATGGAAGGCTGCTTACTTATGGGACCAAGGGTGTTGAGATTGACCATTAATTATGGAGTCTGTAAATGTGTCTTTTCTAAATATACTAAATTTATGTTTATTATTTTTGCGTTCTATTGTTATATCTAAAAAGTTAAGTTTATTATCGGATTCTTCTTATAAAGTGAATTTGATATTATTGTGTAGGGAGTTAGCAAAGTTAACAAACTGGTCTAACTGTCGCTGTGTACCTTTCCAGCAGATAAGGATATCGTCAACGTATCTATAATAGTATAATAAATTGGTCGCTAATTTACCGTTTAAGAGGCTGGTTCCTAGATTGTTCATAAATAACTCGGCTAAAAGGGGACTGAGGGGGGAGCACATTGCAAGGCCATTGACTTGTTGAAAAAAATTTTTATCTATGCATAATTTAAAGAGGTATCTAATTTCCGATGCTTCAATGGGGTTTAACTTTTTCTTTTCAAGGATATTAGAAAATAAGTTTACTACGTCGAGTGATACTTATTTACAATTGGGTGTTAGATGTATATTTTTAATTTTATTACAGAGATCAACAGAGTTTTTAATGATATATTTAGGCGCAAATCCGGTTTTATTTCGGAAGATCTTATTCACGTGAAAAGCTAATTTTTTGGTGGGCGAGTTTGTGCATGAGACAACAGGTCGTATGGGTATATTTGGTTTATGAATTTTAGGTTGTCCACATAGTATTGGGCGTTTAGGGTTAATTTCTATAACTTTATGTTTCGCGAAGTCGTTAGGAAATATGATGTTACAGGTTTTAATTGTTTTACGTTATCTGCAAATGTCGTGGTGTAGTTTTGTGAAGTCATCTGGTTTAAGGAAATCGTACACTTTATTTTTATATTCACTTTGGTCTAGAATAACTACAGTGCTGCCTTTATCTGCTTTAGATAGGATGAGTTTATCTTTATTAATTTTAATTTGTAAATTACGTTGTGTCAAAATTTCGTGATTAATATGTGGAGTTAGGGTATTCTTTACATATTATATTAGCAGCTTTGTGTTTAGTAAATGCGTCCTGGTTACTGAATGCAATGGTGATATCGGCTACTAGTGATTCTATGTTTGGAAATTATGACATTAAACATTATACACTGCACTTACAAACTATGAAACTATGCTAAATTATACACTGCGCTTATAAACTTCAATTAAACTTTTTTTTCATTATCGATATTTTTACGTAAATAGCCTATTGTGATAAATCAAATATATAATCTCATTTATACATTTTCATCGTTATTCGTATTTCTATTTAAAAAACATATTAACCCATTAATTTCCAAGGGTAAAAATAAAGATATATTTATTGTTTTAAAACAATTAAAAGTTCATTATTACGTTCATAAATACATCCAAAAAGAGCAAATTATAGTAAAAAAAAATATGTTGAATAATTATTTTACATTCCGCAAAATGTTGCGTCTAAGGTACGTTGGGATTACTGAACTTCAATTTTACAGGCAAGTCTAACAACGCTAGAGTATTAGCGTAAGTGAAATATTTTAAAACAATCAGCATGAAGATGTACTTGACATTTTTTACACATATAAATTGTTGTACTTCTACACTGTCGACATCTTCGACGTTTACTTTCGTGCTCTTCTATGACATGACCAATATTATCGAAGCAAATATTGGAAGGTAATGCATTAATACATTTTTGTCTTCATCTTTTAACCAGTATAATTTTGCAGCAGGCAATGAATGATATCCAGTCAGTAATAATATACCAAAAAATCTTTTGAGTTCTGCTGTCGTGAGGGTAAATAAATGACGGTTATGGTCACAAGCATATTTTTTTGAAAAACTTACAATCTGTTCCCAAATTTCTTCACTAAAAAATAGGGAAAATACTTCAATAGGTCTTTCCCCACCTACACATTCTTCAATATTCTGTGTCATTGCTGTTTCGTCACTTGTAGGAAAATGTGTATAAGTTAGATGTTCTTTTTTCCAGTCTGGAACACATTTTGGTGTCTTTTTCAGCAGTCTTGGCTTTTTCGAAGTTGAAGGACCGGGCTCACATTGCGTATTTTCAGACTCTGTGGGTAAATCGGTGTGGATTTCATACGTTCCAGCGATATCAGTGGGCACAGTATTGTCATAATCACCTAGCGCGTCATCATTTAGGTTTTCCTCGTCTGTAAGATTGTCAGCCGTCGGGGGGATGTACACGGCATCGATTTGATTGACATCTTCTAAATCCTCTTCTTCTTCCAATATATTCATAATTTCTTGAGAATATAGTACTTGTTGCCAGACCATAATGTTTTAACTTATTATTTACTGATACTCACACTGATATATGATTCATTGATATATCCATAAACAAATAATATCATATATCAATGCATAGCCCAAATGGGTTCAAATTCGAAATTTTAGGATTTAAATAATACCATCGGTATAAATGTAACTAAAGATAAAACGTTCCGTATTTGTCGACTCCAATTTCATCAATATAAGCAATATCAACGACCGGTTGTGCAACTCATTGTGGTACAATATTGATACGAAAGGGATTAGACTCGCTCCAGGTAGCTTTTTTAAACTTAATTTCGTTGCTACTTTGCTTTGCAAATATACATCCTGGCTTTATTGGGACGTTCATAGCTTATTTCTGGATCGGCTTCTTTTCGTGGGCCCGTATTTTGATGCATATTTTTTACTTTTACGACAATCAATACTTTGTAACTTGTACCCAATTTTTATTAAATTAAACTTTACTATATTGATTACCTTTAAATATTTATAGTATCTATTGACATTTTTGATCTAGGTACGTTTTCAAAATTTATTTTTTAGTTATAGCTTTGAATTTTTACTGAGTTTCGAACACAATAAGGAAATTGAGAAATATAAATATTATTAAGGTTTATTTATTCTTTTGCATGAAGTAGCTTCAATGTTTTTAAGCTTGTTTTAATTACTTTATATGTACTTTTCACAAACTAACTTTATATGATAACGATATAAATATTAAGAGAATGATCACCTTTGAGTATCTTAGAACTTGCGTTAATTTTACTTCTTGTTTGTATCCAGCTTGCACAAGTTTATGTTTGCCTATTGGCATTTTAATGGCAAATGTATCTGTCAAAAACACTATTAGATACCACTAAAAAATAAACTATTCGTTTGTAGCAAATAAAACTAATGATTTCTAGCAGTCTCAACGTTCTTTTCATGCTCACGGCATTGTCTTTCTCTTGGCGAATTCTATCAGGATAAGTTTTACGTCTCTAAAGCTGAAAGAGATAATTGTCATAGTTGTTACATAGTGCCATAAGTGAATGTATTGTTTTTTGTATTTATTTAAGTAATAAATAATAGCATACTGCAAATGGTATTAGTAACTTAATTTTTTTTATATATTGTTATATTTACCAATAAATAATATCATTTATCCTAAACTTACGCTTGCCTTACTTTCATGATGACTCAAGTATCTGTACTAAAAACAATGTTCCTTTTCCGACCAAATTGGGTGTATTATGATTTTTTTCTGTTTTAAGATAATAGTTCAAGCAAATAAAGGTTTTAACTACAAAGTTCGATCTTTAATTTGCTAACAAAATATTATCTAATTATTTCCTGCATTTTCTACAATACAATGATAAAAAGTCACTACGAAAATTGATGCTAATACCGATCCCTATTTTTGACATTAATCGAAAATAGTAAGTTCGCATTGACTTTAATTGTTAGTTTGTTGAATATCGATATAAACACGGGAAATTTCTTCAAAGGCCCTAGGAATTATTATGACTTGAAGTAAATATAAAAAACTTGTTTTGTGGTTATTCATGTAGAAAAAAGATATCTACGTACACTTTTTTTCTTGCAGATCACTTAATTTTAAATTTGCCGGAATTCATTTTACTAAAATTATTAATTTATAGTTTTAGTTTCATTCACGATATTTTATTTCATTCTCTCGAGTTTATCACATACCCACATATACAAACGCAGGCTCGTGGGCCAGCACCCATCTAGGCATGTAAAAAACTTTCAAAACTGATTTGAACCGTAGAAATTAAAATTGAATCATTCTAATGTTACCTGTCCTTATGTTTTACAGTTTAACTAGGTCTTGCTACTGTAATTGGGGGAGTATTATTGGAGAAGTGATATTAATCGAAATAAAAGTGTTTTAAAATTTTAAAGTAATATCAAAACAATTATAATATTAATGTCAAAGAGGAAGTGTGCTATAAATATTGATAATATAACTAATTTAAACTGGTTTTCTCTATTATTTAGTTTTTTACCTAAAAACTCGGCTATTCAACCAATTAATTGCTTCCAAATTTAAGGGCGTTAGTTTGAATGAGTTACACATAAGAAGTATATTCGTGCTTTCGCTCGTTTGAAATTAATCGCATGAAAAGTACGTTTAAATATTTATTACTTAATCACGCTTGAATGGCTAAACAGATTTACAGAAGCGTGGAAGAAATATTTTCAATTTTATGGTTCGAGTTATTAAATGTTCTCATTTTTAAATAAAAAAATGGCATAATTTTTATAATTTTCTCTTAATTTGTGTGACTTAGGTATTCGGAATATTTTTATGAAATCATTTAAGTTATATAAATAATATATAAGTAAGTATAACATTCACCTTCTCGGTTAATATTTTATTGCGCTGTAAGTATTTACTTTCATACATATATAAAATTTTATTTGAAATGAAGTATGATGTTGTATTAGAAGATTGTTACAACTTATAAGTTAAAACGAAAACTGAATTTATTCTAATTACAAATCTCCTCCTGCTATTGTAATTTACTGATTATAGCGACTACCTTAAATATTTAAAATATCTTTACTGGCCACGAAATTTGAGCATCCAGTATCAAAAACGAAGATTTATAGGAAAAATATATTTTAATATACGATACGGTGGAAGAAGTGGAATAATTGACCAAAAAACAAGTACACAAACGTTACTCAGTTAGTTACTTGCTTGTACCTTCTATTATATAAAACATTGTCAAAACAAAAATGAATCGATAAAACCTTGTAAAATCTATCTCATCTAATGAATAGTCACAATCAGTGCAATTTAATTGACGTGCATACCAAATCTGAGGCAAATTATAAGTTTATCTTCATATATTAGGACACTTACGAAAAAGTAGAGTTATGTCCTATACAAAATAAAACTAATAAGTATGTATCAAAGGTACTGGTTGATACGTTTTGTATTTTTTAATTCCCTCAATACTACAGTGTGACAATCTCCACAAGTTTGCAAACAGAGTTATTGAAAGTTCGATACCGTGTGAAGAAATTGCCCAACGTTAACCTCGTAACAACCAGTTGTGATCAATGCACAAAAAGTATTTTGATGATATGGATGAAACACAACAGCTATGGAAAGTGCTCTAAAGGTTTAACATAAGCACAGCTAATTAAAAACAACCTACCCTCACGGTATTAGATGTTCATGCTGGCAGGCTAGGAAATAATATAATTTTTATAATCCCAACAGTAACAAAAAATCAAATTATTTCATTATCTTTGCCAAGGATATTAAACTTTTTGGAATGTTAGTCAACATAAATTAATCATACATAATTTTGGCGCAACGTAAATAAAACAAATTCAGTAAATAAGACGAACAGATTTATCTGTGCGCCCATTAATTTATTGACATTAATATCAAGTTCATATTGTTTACTAATTACAGCCTATAACAGAGGATAACATAATTCTGCAATACATGGTCTACGGATATGGAACATATTCATTGAGAGAGAAAAAGTTGGTCAATGAGTGTGGCATATAGATTTAGAAGTAGCACGACGGAACAAAGTCGAATAATATTATGGGAATAATTTAATAATATAAAACATTATTTACATGAAAAAAAGTACAAACAGATACTTAATTGGATAAATTTCAAATTTGTCTGATTTTTAATGCAATTGATAATATATTGTGTGACTTTCCTTTATGTACTTTTATTTAACTTCCCTCGAAAGCAGATTGCTTTCGCACGAGCAATCGTCCATAAAATATTAAGTTAATTTAATTTCATCTCGTAAGCATATTTAATTATCTCAAGATTCAATCAGAAAATAAATGTGTAAATTATCCACAGTACAGCTAATTAAAAACAACCTACCGGCATTTAAACACTTATAAACATTACCACACACGCATGCAAACGGGCGTACACCCAGGCGCTCACACACATGCACACGCACGTATGTGTGCATCCGTTCTCGCTGGTGTATTCATCTGCCCGCTTGCTTCTTTTTATTTTTGGATGCATTTTTATTGAAAAACGAAAATATATATAGCAACAATATGAAAATACATAAAATGACATGTGGCAATATAATTGTGGATATTAAAATCTTCGGAGTGTAATCTATGATGTCGGGTGAGGAGGTAATAGCATAGATATAAATAGAGTACAAGAAGTCCATATACATAAATCAAAAAGTTTTGGAACAACTGTGAAGATATTCAGCACAGAACGAGGTAGTTTTTCTTAACTGTCTCGCGAGCAAACACTCGAAAAAGAAAAGTCAGAGTGATAATCGTGCTTCAGCTATCTTTATTTCTTTTCACTCGGGCAAATCTTATATAAAACATCATTAAAATTTAAGCTCATCTCAGATGTACGAGTATAACGGACGGCATGATAAAGGGTATTATCGCGATTCTTGTAAAAATGATTTCCCAAGAGTGGGGCCGGAGTCGTCACGATCAATCTGGATAGGGAAAAGGTAACAAATTTACTGTCCATGTGGATGTCGGGACTCGTCCTACTAGCAAGTATTACTGCACCCTTACGATTATCCCCTAACTGATGGGATCGGGAATGTCAACCTGGCTAGCAAGTTTGTAATTCAATTAATAAATGACTTGACATTAAAATGCAACCTTGCTGTCGATCTTAGAATATGTTTATCTTTGAAGCGTCTAATATTCAAGTAATATAAAAATGTACACCTAAATATTGGTCGCTTAAAAATATTTTTATCATCTATGAAATAATGAAGAAAAAATATTACAAGCAGAATAATTTTAAATTAAAAAAGAGATTTGAATCTCGATAAAAATCCAATATTTATTAAGTTCTTCATCAAGAACTTCAGTATTATTACATTAATAATGTCGGTAAATAACTTGCGGTAGATTTTTAACAGCCTCAACACTGATTATACATTGAACGACAATTTTGATTATTCATTTTATTTCCTTTACAGGAACTTTATTGAAATTCATGTGGGTTAATCGTATTTTGTGCGAGCATTGAAGTAACATATTGTCATTTCAATTGATTGTTTTAAAAATCATTTTAGAATTTACCTGACAGTTGAATACGGTGGTATTGGAAACAATAAAATTATCATTTCTACTGACGGAAATAATTAATATATGTAAAATATGATTATGTTGTTACTATACGTTATATATAATGTTAGTATATGTAACAGATATTTTGAGAATTACACGATACCTCAATTTTTTTCTTTCAAAATAGTGATTTCATATTTGTATACGTATTGTATAGTTTTTCAATGAATTCCGATTATTTTGAGAAAAGCTTTATAGTTTGTATATAGACAATTTAAAAAGCAATTAAAATGCTGCTATATTTTCTGTTTTCGATACGCACTGTATACTTACTTAAGAACATTATATTAAGTGTAAACTTAGATCCAAAGTAAAAATTGTAGTCATGCTGAAAAGTAACATAAAAGATATAAGTTTATTTTTAAACTCAGGAAATCCTGAACAACACTATTTATATTTAATTTAAGAATTTCAATAATAGAATCGTTTTTATTTTTGTCTAAAACTAACTTAAATTTCACAAAAAAAACTGACATTATTTCAAATTTTAAAGTCGATTTCGATCTTCACAAATTTTTCCTGGTATTTCCAATTTAGGCGAATCTTGAGGCAGATAATTTGTGCATTATTATGGTAACTATAACTTTGCCAAATAATTGCTACTTTGACTTTGTTATCAATTTATATAATCATCAAACGGTCGGGTGGGGATTTTGAAATAATTGCAAAGGGAAGGTCTTCTTAGAGGTCGAGTATAATTCCGCCACCGACCCATAATGGTATTTATTACAGAAATATAAAACCTGATCATTTTTAAAGGTATGTGAATGCTTAAGCCAGGTTTTGCTAAAAACGTATGCATGTTGTCAATAAATTATTCGAAAACGCTTGGAATACTCTGAGCATTGATTGTATAGAAATCACGTTATTGAGTGTGAGAAAAAGGAGAGCTAAATAAATATTGTATTATGGCATTGAAGAAGACATGTTTAAACGTCATTTGAATTGAAAATAGAAAATGGTGCAAATTAAAACGGTTTTAAAAGTAACTCGAAATTTTTTGCGTCATATGTGACACCCTTCTGCAATTACGACGCACGTAGGATTTACGTACTCTGGTGATGCCACCAGATACGCTTTTTGCTAAATATTTTAAATTAAGTTTTTTTTTACAATATACCCGTACTCGAATTTGTAATAGCGGTAGGATTTGGATTTCAGAATGATGGATTGTTCAGAAGTCGAGTTATCAATGAATAGCTTCCGCCAAAACGGGTCCCCGGTCTTAATAGCGTACCCTAAACATTATTAAGACCTTTTGCGGCATCTTCATCAAATTGATCATATTAATAACATTTACTTTAATTCAATGCACAGTCTCATATTTCTGTACAAAGTAAACTTATTTGGAGAAAAGTTCATATTATAATGTTTGTAGAAGATATGTGTATTTCAACCTTGAATATTACAGTTAAATTAATAATCTTCACCAAGAATCCACATGAATGACAGAAAAAGCAAAGTTAGCATTAAATAATTACGTATGTATGGTGATTGGAATATAAATTCAATGGCGAGAGGTGACGTAAATATCTAGATTTATATTGATGAATAATTAAATTTCTCCCAATGAAATCAATATTAATAGAGGTTATATATTGCTTTAATATTGTAGTTATATGTTTAGAACTCTCTCTATTCTTATTAAACCTTCTGTTGCTCAATCTTTAGAACATCCACGTATTCTCATACAGCCTTTTACTTATATTACTGTTTTAATGCTAGTGTAATCTAATGTCAAAACTCATTCTTTAAGACCCAAAACCCATCATTTTTTTCTAGCTTCACAATAGTTTTATTCAGTTTTCTTCAATCTCATATAGACATTCAGTTCCATGTAATTTGTACTTTTCATTTTATCACCAAATATAATTGGGTATGCAATTATTCTTCTAAACAGCTTTGTTTCGTCTTTTTACGTGCTTTGTAATAATGAGGTTTCCCAAGTTTAATTTATTTTCAACGTGAAGTCGGTATGTGTTTATTCGATTGCATCTTTTGACGCATATCTTTTGAAAATTCTGTTTTTTGTAGAATCCGTTCAGTACCAAAAAAAGAAAAAAGTCTTGTAAAATAAATCAGGAATCTTTCCGTTTATCTGTGTGTCTGTCACAGCTATTTTCTCAGGAAAAATTTAGTACTTGGGATATTCTTAGAGCATTTGACTGACTGGGGTAAGAAAAATTTATAATAGTCAAATAAAATCATTTAAAAAACATCTTTTTTTTTATTTTAAACATACTTGTTGAATATCAATTGAAAGAAAAAGAAGGAAGAAGAATATCAATTGAAATAAAAGAGGATAATAAATCTATTTTGTTAGAATTTTTTAAATAACTAGTGTAGGTAACTAGTCAAAAAGTCCTGATTATAGGAAATAATTTTTAAATTTACCGGAATATTTGTTAATGATTCTAAATCTAATATTTTTTTAAAAATTCACGATTTTTGCTCATGTAAAGGTGCAAAATATGTCAACGCGTTGGAAGAAGTTCAATTTAAATATCATACACCTTTACAAATCTATTACAAACTTTTGTGTGTGTCCGTATGTGTGTGTGTGGGCACGCGCACGTGCGTACGTACAAATATAGAAAAACGATACACGCAATACAATATAATTGAGAAAATAAAAAAAATAAATAAACGCTGTTTGCTGAGGCTGATAGTAAGTTTTTTAAAGTGTGATTTGAGAGTTATTTCGGTGTACCTTTTACTCCAAACGAGAAATAGTAGAGTATGATAAACTTTGACGTGCCTGGAATGGGTTTAGTATACGTTTTCATTTTAAAATACTTCTAGAACTGTGGACTGAAAATGAAGTGAAAATCAAAGTCTCCATCTATACTTTGCATTAAAAACATCGTTAAACATTACTGTTATCAATTGCACAAACAAAGAGATCAGACGAAATAACTTGTAATGGTAATGCATCTCCTATTTGATAAAATGAAAGAAGACAAATAGAACTGATTTCGATTTGATATTAGAAAATGAAAATATTTGGAGTATGAGTAGATAGGAAAATAAAATCCAAAATTTGAATACAGAAAATAAAGCAAGTAATCGTAATAGGTTGTTTTGAGGAAAAACGATGTGAGACCCACTCCTGATTGGGGTGTTAACTTGAGCTGGGAGTTTTCGAAGTATCAAAGCATCGGGAAATTCTTATTATTTTATTTTATTTGCATACTTTTCAATATAACTTTCGTGATTTTTTTTTACTTTCACAACTAGTTGAGGACGTTTTCATTTAAGTTTTAAATGAACTAGTTTGGTACCAATAATTGTAATAAATATATTTCTCTCTTAATTTTGCATTCACACGTCCAATAGTAACTCATTAAAATATCTAAATACAACATAAGGTACTAAAAACAAAAGTTATAAAATTATTTCTCTCTTTTGACCGAATGTAAAAAAATATATGTGTTTATTATGGTACGTATAAAAATCGTATTGATGAAAGAAAACTAGCATATTTTTTAAACACTCATAATAGTTTTTATTTACAACTAAAAATTATTTATGCAGACATAATTCAGTGTTAATAATCCAAGTATTTATATTATGTTAATAGTCTAAGTTACTGTCTAGAAGTATATGATAATGTCACCGATAGATAAATATCTAGTTCTATGGATTTTTATCAACACATGTTTTTCTTTCTCTAGTGCTATTAATTCTGATCTAGTTTTAACACACATAAAATACACATGTAAACGCTGTCACGAACATCAATCGACCATGGCAATGAATCAAACAATACTTCCTTTATTACCTATCAGCTTTTACAGTACCTAATTCCCCATGTGGATGATACTATTGAATATAGCCAATATTTATTACGTAAAATTCAACCTTCCCTCACATTTCAAGCAAACCCATATAAATTTTTACGTTAACGAAAAAGTTATTCCTGCCAGACCATATTTACAGCTTCTCTATAATAGGGAATCAATGGCGAGTATTTACAGACTTGGGGTTGTTACATTGCAAATGATTTTGCTTTTAGTGCAGGCAGCTTTATGTGGCGTCTGTGGAGGGTGTTAACCGGTTATAAAGACACACCCACCGTATTTCTTACCATCTTGTGGCAGCTAGTTAAAGCCGAAATTGATGTGCCTCCAGAAGTAATATAATGTAATATTTATTCTTATTTAAATATTATAATTCAAATGATTTTAATTAACTGTTTGTGTTAATAACAATGTTATAGGCATTTCAGCGCCAAGTTATGTTATTAATTATAATATATAATAGTTTTTTAGCTAATAATTAAGTAATTTCGTGAGATCATTCATGGCTTACAGAAAATCGTGTTTCTGATAATTATAAAAACACTTATGATATATTTTACTAAAAACGTGCAAGATATTTCTAATGTCTTTATCTTAGCAATTACTAAAAAATATTTCAATTCCAACAAAGTGTGGTAGAAAAATGACAGTTAGAAAGTGTTTAATTTAATTGATAATTATGTCATTGTATTGAAATAAAGAAATAATGAAATAGTTGTCTTGTGAATCTCATATGAAATTTATTCAATATATAAAATGTTTTAATTTAAGTTACGAGATTAACAGTTTACACTGAAATTTTAAGGACATGAAATTTAAGAAAATATTGTACCAATGTTTTCCAAATTTCACAGTCTAGTTAAATTATTGGCATTATTTGTAGGAGGACATGCAAATATTTTACAGACTACTCGGCAGTCACAGCTGACAAAAACTGGATATTCTGTGCTATGGATATACTATGCTGTGGCAGTGCGTGTAGTCAAAGTAACCTACAAAGATGGTGAAAATACTTTCGAAGATAGAAAGAAGAAGTACTTTCGAAAAAAATCGAAAGCCACGCCCTCGCAGTAAAATTCGTCTTCATTACGACAATGTTTTTGCATACCTCCAGCCTTGTAGGATGCGATTTCTCTGGTTTGCGATAAATAAAATATAAGTCGTATTATAAAAAAATATAACACTGAAAATTTTAAATTAAGCCCAGATTTTACCAGTTCCTTTTTTTTGCTTTAAAGGACTTGCTATTAAAGGATTATTTAGAAAGAATATCACGCAGTCTTACATTTAAATGAATTTGTAAAATGTGCTATAGATCGACATAACTTTAAATTAACTTTGTTAGAACTTAATAACCGTAGCTGAAGACTTTCATCTCAGAAAAATAAGCGCAAAGGGCAATCATCAAAATTAATATTTTAGAACTAAATTTAAATGTATATAACATAAATTAAAAGAACCATTCTTTAAATTCAGCATGATGGTAAGTAGATTAAAACTTTAAAATACACTTTGAAAATGTACGTTTTTATCTGTAGTTTGTTAATATAATTATTATTTCGTTTTATATTGGAGGTAAAAGTATTATACAAAATTTATACAAAATGATGCGTAAGGTTTATATACGGAAATAGACGTTGGGGTTAACTTTTAAACAGTTTCAAAATACACGGCTCGTTAGTTATGGGGTCAGAATATATATATATATATATATATATATATATGTATATATATATATGTATATGTATATGTTTACATATATGATATATATTTATATGTATTACATACGTACATATATATTGCCTCATGTGGTTCGAAGTACACATTCTATAATAACATCAAAGATGTTATATATTTTACATTATTATTTAAGGTTTTAAGGATTTAACGTTCCGATGACGTTGCTTAATATCTTTTAGAATATATTTCAGAATGTAAAATCAAGTGTGTAGATAAGAAAACCTAAACTCAAATTTAAGCATTGGTTAGTGGTAAGCAAATTTAAGCATTTAATTTAATAATCGTGATACGTAATATAAATTCTGCTGGTTGTGAAAAATATTTTTCATAAGTTAATTATTTATTTTTTAGTTATTTAATAGCATGGTTGCATGACATATTTTGAGAAATAAATATATCATGATTTCGAAAATATATTTCCGGTGATGTTTTTAAAAATAAGTAGTAATAACTAATGGAAAGAAAAAAAGGTATCTTTATTTCGTTTCATGTTAGGTATAAATTAATTGGTTTAAAACATTTTAAATGACCTATAAATATCAGGTAAGATTTAAATTATATTTTTACATTATTAGCTTTGCATAACCTTGGATGAATTTGTCGTTCATAATTTGAAATATTTTGACCCTTCTTTCTCATAACTCTCAGTTCATATATTCTGTAGAAATTACTATTAACTTTAACTGTAAAAACATTTTTTCAAGCATTAATTCAGTCTCTTTATTTGGCAATTGTTAATTTTAAAGAAAAAGGTAAAGCCTCATGTTATATTGACCAATGAATCACAAAAGCTTAACTTCACGTTTTAAAAATAAGACTTTAAAGTTTCAAGAAAATAAAAAGTTTAAGCCTAAAATTCTGTTAGTAAAACGAAAAAAGTTAAAAAAAACAGTTAAAAGTCTGATATTAAGATGAAAAAAGTTAAAAAGCGGCAAAAATATTATTGCTAACCAAAAGAAAGAAAATTAAAAAGTTGTACCGCCAAGATTGCCAGACAGAACACGTAGAGTTGAAATTATGAAGAATGCATGGGTTTCAGAAGAGAAAATACAGATTTATGATTATTTATTATAGTAGTTGATTCCTTTCTTAAAAGTTAGAATTTAGATTTAAACTATAATTTCTAAATACTCGTTTTGTGGGTAATAATTTATTTTATTTAATGCACATAGTTATGTGATGGACCCTATTATAAATTAAGTTTTCTAATAATGCCAATAATTGAAGTGTTTACAATGGGCTATTTTAAAATGAAAATGCAATATTACGGGGGGTTTTTTTTCTATTATTGAAACCATAAACAAACGATGTTTTTTCACATAAAACCAACCACCAACAAATAACTTATTGCAGTTTTTATTAATTACGCATTTCCTTAATTCTGCGACCATTTTCAAAAAAAGTGGACCATTAAGCGATTGACCTTATACCGAAAAATATTCGATACCCAAATGTGACTTCGTTACGATTTTCTTGTGGATATAGATGAATAAATATTTTATTAATAATATAAATCATTGCTGTTTTATTCCTTATATAATTATTAATATATATTGGGTTGACTAATAAGTAACGCAGAATCTTCACTCTTATAATTTGTTTGTTTTATTTCCAATTTAAAAATTAGTTAAACATAACAAAACATACCTATAAACATTTGTTTATAGGTATCATTGCCATTTTTAATGAGACCAATTAGTTTAATATTGCTTACCTTTTAAAAAAAATTATCTTTTTCCCAAAATTTTAAAGAATTTCGTTTTACCTAAATTTATTATTTTTCCCTCGATATCTTTATACAACATGAAACGATGTATGTTTTTCATCGACTTTCAACTGGTTTTCCTCAAATTTTCCACACTTACTGTGTACTCCCTGGCAACAGGTCTCAAGAAGGTGGTTTCTCCCACCCCATTCTTCTACCATATGGATGGGGGTGGGTAAGGATTCAAAAAGGAGTAACAAAATTCAGTAGTTATTTATATTAAGCCAAATATACTCTCATTACGACCAACATTTAAACAACGGGCGAATATTATCAATCGTGCTTTGCTTCCGCTATACAAACGCTAAAACTGGGAATGAGACAAAATATTCGCGTATTAATTAAACATAATAATCACTATCATTTTGTAGTACATGTCTCCAACGCTTGATAGTAATTACGTAAACTTCAGATGGCTTGTAATAAAACATTGGCCTATGAATTTTCATAGGTTGTCTTCATCATCAAAGTTTTATTCGCAGAAAGCGTTGCTGAACGATATAAACCAACAATAATAAATGAGTGCTAGGTCTAGGGAATATGGCGGGTGGAAAAAATGTGTTCAACAAAAATTCAAAACTTTGAGGTTAAATCAGTAAGTTCATGTAGTACACACGCACGGAATGATTCTTTATATTTCCATGGGAGCATCCAGTCTCACAAGCTAGCCAGCGCGTCGTTCATCGGCTATCTTCTTCAATTAACAATTTTGATCTGTTGACATCTAATGCCAACGGTCGAACACAACGTGGTTGATCACTCGGGTAATAATCGTTGCTGTAAAACCGCAGGGACAATCGTTTTGCAGTAACTTGAAATATTGTTACGCGTAGCTAGTCAATGTTTTATGCGTGTTAATGGTGCAGCGTCCTAGTTACCACTGAAAGCTAGAATGTTTCCCTATTTCTTAGATAGTTTTCGAAAAAACCCTCATTACTATTTAGCAAACCCAATAATATAAATAATTCAAATATGTAAAGAATTAAATTACTAAATATGTACATTCCTATTCGTGGATAGCTTTTCAAATTGTTTACACAGTAATAAATTTATTCATACAATACACACTTCGGAATTGCGGAATTTCAGTTCTATATACCTTTTTGAAACCGATTGTATTCTACGCTGTCGAAAACAGCAGTCGTTGGACTCGCACGGCTCGGAGCGCCTCGATGCCCGTTCCCCTTTCCTCCACCCCACTGTAGCTACTTGCATATTTTTCCTGGCGTCTATCTACGTCCTAAATACTTTGTTACGCCATGAAAGTACTATTTAACTTCTGGAGGCAGAACAGGTGCGAATAAAGTGTTTTAATTTAATAGTTAATAAAAAAGTGGCTTTTTCTGCCATAAATTCTATAGAGAACTTACTCCCATTAAGTTTTCTTCTAAAAAAGAACACATTTGACTCAAGTTTTCTTTTAATAACTAAAAAAAGGAGTTCAAATTTAAATGGAAACGAAGTGTCAATATTCACCTTGGTCTTGATATACGCTATTGTTTTGCAAATTATTATAAAAATTAAGTTAATTAAAAATGTACATTATATATATTTTTTTATGGGCAGCTCCACTTCTCCGAAATTGGCATGGATATCATTTGATATCTCAAGGAAAAATTACCTCAATTTATATATTTTCGTTTTAGTAAGATTTAATTTTTATTTCGAGATTTAATTTTTATTTTCCGCCCATGATCGAATGCAATGTTCCCATATTTTTAATTCCATTTAATGTGTTGAAAAATCCTCACATTTTAAATTATCTTAACGGCAAATTTAAAGACTTCTCTGTTCCCAAATTTGGATTATGCTCCAAAATTGTATTTAGTGTACTCTTTTCTAAACATGCTTATACCTTTAACAAAAACCCTAATACGTTTTAAGTAACAAAACGTTGGAATCAACTGGATCCAATCAACTGGACTATTAAAATATCCTCAGTAAAAATCTTCCAGGTTCAAGTGAGTAATTTCCGCGTCTATTAATCTAGTCCTTCCGCGCTTTTATCTTTTCCTTTTTCTATTCTAGTTTAATCCAACAACTGATATGAATTTTTTTATAGCGAAAAGTAATAAAATTTAGCAAAAGGCGTCAGTATTTTTTTAATTATGTTGTCTTATTACATTTTATCGACAATTAGTGTAATATCGACAGTGAAATAAGTACTATTAATAACTTAGGGTGATAGTAGCAAAAAATCTATTAAGTATTAATAGAACTTTCAGTACTAAAATTCCTTAATCGTTTAGGCAAACGTAAACATTTAAGGGTACATAAAACTTCTATTAAACTATACACAAATATAAACATCATTTTGAACCAAGTGAATATGGAGCCTAGTTACTACCATATAATTTGCCGTTTCAATTTACACAGTTTTTATTTATTTAATTATTCAACTAACAAAATCCAAGCTTATCATAAAGCATTCGGTTAAATTCATTTGAGAAATTTGTTCGGAAACCAAAAGATTTACATAAATGATAGGTAAATAAACAATGAACTCAGACGTAAATTTGACTTGGGTAAAAAGTAATGGTTCGGACGCTATCTATCTTTAATTCAGAAGTTTTTGATGTATAAAATACCAGCAAAAATCAAAATATATATGTATAATTAATTTTTTATACTTTTATTGAAATACAATTTTATATGTATTTATGGAAACGCTAAGAGATAGTTTTAAAATAGCTATAATCACATTCTGACCTCTACTGGTCAATTTGTGTAACCATTTCCATAACGTTGTCTATATCAATGTGGAAGGCTCATGCTAGTACAAATATAATGTTGTATCGAAAATATTTGTGTCTCAATGAAACAAAACTCATTATGTTGCGTTTAATAAATACATTGAAACAAAAGAAAATATCTAATGTAAGACTTGAGAACAAGCAAATATCGAACATTGAAGTGGAGTATTGTCATTGACACACATTTTTTTCATATTATTTGAAATATCATGTAGTGTTTACCTTTTTGTTAGTAGTAGTGAATCGATTTTTATATGTGGCGCCCGGTAGTATTGTGTAACCAATAATCACTATAAAGCTTTTAAAATATCATCTCATGTGACTTTAGTAGGTTTTAACGGGCCTACTATTACCTACGTCAAAGCTGCTCAACCCTTTTGACAATGGCACAAGAAAAAAAATTAAAAAAAGGTAAGTGGGGAACGCGTGTAAAATTAGGGTTTCATAACAGTTTCAACCTTACACGTGCTAGAATAGTGCCAATACGAGACCTACCATTGAATCGATAACTATTATTTCCTACATTATCTTATTGTTTTACCCAAACTATCAATTCTATTTGTTTTTGGAATTTACTCTTTAAGAATCGATTTTAATATGTAGCACCCGGTATGAAGTTTTATGAGGAATAAAATGTAAAAAAAGTGTAACCATCAGGTTCTGATCGTATGAGATTCAGAGCGATAAAAAAGTGTGACCGTTAGGTAGATTTGTTTTATTTAAATAACATATTTCTTGCAAGAATGAGATTTTTCGGAACAAAGTCTGTATTATTACTTGATCCACTAAAATCTCTGTGCAAAAAGTCACGTCGATCTGTTGCTCTGTCGCGTCATGAAAGAAGGGAAAAATATACTTTCGTATTTAAAATATTAGTTAGTATTATAATATTAATTACGATGAAATTTTACGGAACGAAAATTAATCTATATCCCAGCCTACCGCCTCTCTCTGTGTAAAAAATACTTCGATTCTTTGCTCGTCTTTGGCGTAAAAGAAGGACAAATATATTTTTGCATTTATAATATTAGTGAGGATGAGATTTTTCCAGACAAAAATTAGATTCCGTTATTTTGCGACTCGCCAACTACTTCTATGCAAAAAATCACGCCGATCCATTATTCTGGTGTGACGTGACAGAAAGAAAAACAAGCTTTTTGCCATTTAACATTAGTCTGTAATGAAAATACCATTTAGAATTTTTAATATTAATTGGGATTGCAATCTTACTAAAAATAAGATTTCTTGGATTGAAACGCAGCAATTTTTTGGCTTATTATCTGTAGGCGTGCAAAAAACTACGTCTGTCCGCAATTCCTTTGTGACTTATCAGAAGGAAATTAAACACAATTATGAATTTATAATATTATTTAGGATGAAATTTTACCGGATGGAAAGCAGCCGGTGTTACCTAAGAACTACTTATAAGCAAAAAATAACGTCAATCTGTTGCTCTATTCTGACGTAAAGGAATAAACAAAGATATTTTCGCAATTTTAATATTTAATATTATTTTGATATCATTTAGTACAAGGTGTATCAGATTAAGATATAGCCTATTTTATTTCCTGGCATGCCAACCATTTTTAGGCAAAAAATCGCTTTGATCCGTGGTTCCATTGTAACGTGACAGAAGCAGAAATATACACACTTTTCAATGCTCAATATTAGTTGGGATTGTTAAATTAGTTAGTATATTACTTGGGTTGAAAATTGTCTTATATAATTTCCTGATCCACTAAATATCTTTCTTAAGAGTGCAAAGCAACTTAGAAAAAATATTATTAGCAGCTTTGTTTTACTTACAGATAATTACGGTCAAAGATTCGTGAGTGTTTTAGCTGCATGTATGGGCAAAGAATAGAATATATCCGAAGGCACACAAATATTTTATTGAAGGTTTTATTAAAGCACAATTGTATTTTTTAATAGTCGACATGTGATGCCTTTTATTGGAAAAATAGTTGATAGGCGGCTTTAAAGAATTAAAACATACAATGTCGTATTTGTCGCTCGTGTAATGTCCGTTTATTAAGATAGATTGTCACCAATTATTAAAAGACATAGTTCTATTCTAGGACATATTAGTTTACAACAGGCTGGCCCTAAAGTAACTGGACTTTTAATGTCACACTTATTATTGGTATTTCATTCAATTATTTTTATTAAATATATCCTAAGTTTATTATTTTAAGACTTCACTCCTTTTGGAAAAGATGGGTAATGCAAGCACGTTAGCGGCTTTTGAAAGTATTAGAGTCTTTTTTACATTTATATCTCATGCACGTAGAAGGGTGATAAAAAGTACCTGTTTATAATTTGCAGACAGAAACCTATTAGACCAACCAAAATGCATCTGAAAGGACGATAGTATAGTAAACATTAATTAGTAGCCCCAGTTATTGCTGCCTCAATAAAGACGCACGTGCGCAACCATTATAGTTAGTGCTTGTAGGTATATATTCATGTACACAGCAAAGTAGTGAAAATATACAAAATGATGGTCACTGCAATAAAGCGAAATATATACAAAATTTTTTTGAAAACTTTATTGTAAAAAAATTAAATGCCCGACAATATCCCAACATTCATTCAACGTCATTTCGTTTTGACCATTGTGTATCTATTGGGGTCCTGCGATTCATGATAATCTGACTAAATAGTCTTTTTGTTTCCCGCCCATCTTAAACAGAAAACACATATGCATAACACAGATCTTTAACATAAAAAAACTTAAGCCTTTATCAAGTTTTGGCTAGACTATGATTCTGTGTTAATTAGAAAATAAAATAAAATTTTCATTGTAATACAAAAGCTTATTAAGTTTCTATCAGATTTAGACTAGATGGAGCTACACATAATTTTTTATTTTGTTGAAAGTAATGAAAATGTACTTTCATATGTATTTTTTTTTCTTATTCGTCTATACCTAAGGGTAAATAAAACCAATTAAGTTGCAGAAAAATAGGTCAAATGATATAAAGTATGCTACGAGCTGTTTATTTTTAAAGCTTATTTACCAAATCTTTTAAGAAAAAAAATACGATTGGATACCGTTTCACTATAAAAACGAGAGTCAAATATGAATCTATTTCTGTAACAAATATCTGCCTACTATGTTATGTTGCTTCATTATAATTGGCTGAACTACAGTTATAATATTTCTTACAGCGTGGGCTATAATATTTTCTACATATTTCTGAGAGGAATTTCAAGAAAATATATTTACATAATAACCTATTTGTGTGGAATCCAAGATATAATTTTATTAATTCCGAAGGAGTTATACGCATCTAGGGTTTTGGTAATTTATAATGTTGCGAGGCCGTATTTTCCGAAGGAAAGTCTCCAATTTAGCTCTCTTCTATTGTTAACATATAGATAACACCAATAAACAAACCCTATGGCTCATAACCTACTATAAGATTGGCTTGCGAATCAAAACTAAATTATCGTTTTTAACTTACGACTGTGATATGATGGAATGACCCGATCTCATGGTGTTTTAAACGAGTTTTCACGGTCTTTTCGTCTTCTCGCATTAAAAATTCTGTTATATTTTTATTATGTACATTATTTGTTACATAATATTTACTTATTTAATATTTAATGAAACTGTTTATTTTGTGGACAATCTTTTTCCATTTTAAAAATTTATATCAGATTGTAAAAAAATATCTTGTCATTAGTCAGATAAGAGTTGGAATATATAAACAAATATTAAAATTTACTACCAAAGTGACAAATTTAGTATCAACATGGAAAAAACAGTCTCCTTGTACCAGTGCTCTCCAAATTTCAATTAAGAAATCATTATAATTATGGAACCACTTTAATGTTTATGTGTGTTTAAATATTATTAATTTCCTACTCAAAAGTCTTATCAATTTACCAAATTGCCATAAATAAAACACGCTAGTTATTTATTACTATATAATTAGTCTATATAATTAGTCTTTATTACTATATAAATAGTCTTTATTACTATATAAGATTTATATATGCCTACACTAACGCAAATAGAGCAATTTTTACACGTTATAACAAGTTTATTTTGATAATATATTATTTGGATAAAATTGCTCAATATCAAATATCAACCTCCAATGGTCAGATTCAAGAAAATACTCGAAAATTTCTTTATTTGTCTCGTGATATGAAGATAGAACCGATAATTTCTGATTTATGTCATTTTACTTTTGCCAAAGCTATATATAATATATAATATATTTACACCATCAATAATATTATTATTACTTCCTTTAAATAGTTTAATAATGACACTCTATAATGTTTATACATGTCTAAGTACACGTAATCCTTGAAGAGCAAATTTTACTTATCCTTTATCAGTTTAATTACATAATACGATCTTTGTAAAAAATTAGATAAACATCAAATATTAAACCTGAAATGGTTAGATTAGAAAAAATTGGTGCATGAAAATTTCTCTATTAGGCTCGTCATACACAAATAATATCAGGAATTTTGCATAAGATGAGAAGGTGATGCGGTAAGAACGATGAAGTAGCGAGAAATGAAAAACAAGAGTGCAGGCGCCACAAGAGTAATGAACGGTGAAGAGAAAGGTATTATAAGAAAACAGGGGCGTGTTGTATAGCGAAGGAAAAATATTACAGTGGCGACCTGTCGGGTTACCTATCGGCCAATATGTAAGGGGAGAGACATTGCATTCGAGGTTACTTTAATGGATCTGATGGATTATGTCCCCCACTCGATAAACTGGTGTGCATAACTCGTTTTTATTATGAAGACATTTTTTTAACCTAGGAAATTAATATTTTCTAAACTGAAGTTTATACAGTAATTTCACTTAATTTTTTTAACGAATGGCAAAGAAACAAAACCGGCATGTCTATTTACTCATCGGCACATATCAGCATCATAGCTCTTTCATTCTGATCGTAATAAAATTTTACACTCACCCGTAATTACGCTAATACAAAAAAAACTAAATTTTTATTTTTTTTAGGACCTACGTTACATCAAGCTTCTAAATAAAAATGTTATTTTCATTTACCGCATCCAATAGATATAAGAAAAAAATTGTTGCGAAAGTTTATATGCATTTTCATAATACGACGTCTTGTTGGAAAGATATAAGTTGCCGAAACTTTGAAGTCTTTACGCCTTCTTTCAGACTTTTTAACTGCCTAGGAGGAAAATTCGAAACCAGTGACAATAACTGTGTTCAGTAAAAATGCAAGAGAAATTTTATTAACCTGCAATAATCTATTAGAGATATATTTATACAGTGAAAATAATTCTGATGTGAGTGCTTACACTTTTGCAATTTTATAAAAATATATAGGAAATCCTCGTAGTCTGGGTATTGCTTATACTTAGTAAGTTTCGTATTCAAATATTTATTTATTATGGTCTTATCTATTTATTATTCAAAGTTTATAAGACTTTACGATAGAGAAGTACAAAAAAAAACAATATATATATATATATATATATATATATATATATATATATATATATATATATATATATATATATGTATATAAATGCATAGCCTAAAAATACATGTTTTATGTTGAAATTAGCTACACGCTTTTATTATTCCTCAATTGTCTTTAAGTTGTTTCTATCACTATTTTAGAAAAGCCATAGAAGTGTAATGATCATTAAAATTAATTTCAACAACCCAGTATTTTCTAATGTCAAGGATCGAATATTGAAATCTGCCTATTTGATTATTTCGCTGGATCTTTTCTGTTATTTTTTCTCTCATTTCTGTTTCTGTAATTTTTTATGAAATCTAATATATGACTGTAATGTATGCGCCAGTGAATAAACAATACAATTATAGAAAAAAATAAGATTAAATAATATTCAACAACACAGAAAACCCTTTGTAATTTACAAAACAATTAATCCTATAAAATTGCTTTAATGATAGTAATTGTTATTCGATTGATCATCATCAGCCGGACTATATCCACTGCTGAAGATAGAATTGCCCTATAGATTCTTAGAAAGATGGAACCATCTCATTTGTATCCAACGTCCACACGTGACTTTAATCAGTCATACTTCTACCCCGCCAGGGGTCATCGCCCCACTCCGCGTCTTCCGGTACATGGTCAAGTGAGGCCCATTAATCTCCCAACCTTTGTTGGTTACCTTGGTTCTCATACATAGCTGCTCATCACAGACCATATTTCATAGAGAAACTCCGAACCATTTCTTATATCTTGCTGAGTAACTTGGAGTTTTTTTGTTAGGGTGTCTTTGATCTAAGACTTTCTCCTTCAAGCATAGGGAATATTTTGGACGAGAAGATATGTTGAAATTTTCCACATGTTTTACAACCAAGTTAGATTTGTCGACTGTCTTTGCTTCGAAGTTGCATTTTTTAGAAGTAATGTCTGCTCAGGTCCTAAATATTGCGCCAAGGTCTTCCATCAAATCTGCTATAACCATTATATCGTCGGTAATCGAAGCTTTAAATACAATACTTATCCTTAAACTAATACTTATGTTTTAAAATATCCTATAATAATACTGTTTAAAAGATTAAATAACAAAAAAGTTATATCTTCCCTCATTGTTTTTTTTCGAAGATATTTAAAGATATGATCGAATTTTCTTCATGTATTTTAATTGTAAATAATGCTATAAACAATGCGAAGTATCAATCTAATTTCTATTAAAAATATTGGGAAATATTTAAAGAAACAGGAAACCTGAATTTTGGTTTTTAGTTCAATATGCATTTAATACTTTATAACTTGGTACATCTTTTTTATTTTACCATTTTATCAAATAAATGTAAGGACCAATATTAAAATCTGGTCAAATATGCCGGTTTATATTTAAATTTAGGACTAAAGCTCAGTTGGAACAGTTATGATAATGCTAGTAAACATCTATTTTAATATTAACTAACATTAAAATGGCAGCTCAAGAATGAATTATACATAATAACAAAAGTCAGGTATGAAATATTGATATTTCGTACATTCGTTCTTAATATTTTACACAAAACACTTAGCGTAATATCTTATCTTGTTTTAAACACCTTATTAAAAATACCAAAACCCAATTTACTAAAATTAAAATTATTTAAAAGGAGCGCTAAGATGTATCTTTCTAATGTTAGTTTCCTTGAGAACAATTGTTGTAGCATGTCGTCGTAGCATAATGTGAAAATAACAGAAAAGTTTTAAACATCTTTATATACAAAGTAAATAGCTGGATTTAAAAGAAAAATGTATTCTTTGACGTAACAATTTTAGGGCCGATTGAATTTTAAAAGTTTTCTCTCACTAATTTATTAGAAAAATTAACCTATCGAAACTAATATCAGTTAAATGGAACCGGATTTTACTGAAGCTTTAAAAACCTTTATGACCAAAATATAAATAAGTAAAACGGTCAATAGAATTATAATTTTATCAAAATTAAGTTGCCATTATTTTTAGAATTTTGGACATGTTTAAAATTTAAATGATTACTCAATTTCCTTAATCGATGTAATTACACACAATAATAAAAGTCAGGTATATACTGCCTATACATGAATAGATATATGACCTAATTTTGCTTTGGTAGTTATAAATTATTAATGTGAAACTATTTATTTTGTGTTATACGTTCCAGCTACTCCAGCCAAATAATGCAGTGTATACTGGAAAAGATATATTTCTGTGCTTTACTTAAAATTTTTCTTAGTATCTCTAATAAATTAGAAAAATGGACTACTAACGTAACCACCTCGAAATCAATCACTCTCTGTTTTTATGGGCCACATTTTTCTTTTAGAAATATTTTTAAATAAAGTGCTAATATTTGAGGTACGATACAAATTTAATTGGTTATGACATTAGAATTCACGTGGGCTTAAATGTCTTTTGTTAGAAGCAAAGTAGTCAAACAAAAATCAAATTAATTTGGCCCAATTTATTTTTAAAATTTCAGCTACCATTAATCTGCCAATTATAATAACTATCTTATTTTCCACAGAATACTGTCAGCTTGTCATATTTCTATCTATGTAGTTGGAGAAAAAAGCTGTACTTCTTAAAATTTCAAATTTACACAACTGATTAGTCAATGGTACAAAGCCGACTTCTCTAAAATATACATTTTTACATTCGTGATTAAACATTATGAATAAAAATAATGAAACGGGTGGCTGCGTCGCGGCAAAGTTGAACTCTTTTTGCTATATCAGAATTTAAATCAGACACGATAAGTGAAATTGGTGATGTTATATCGACCACGTAGACACACAATACTAAACTAAAATAAGCTTGCATACAATACCACTATTTAAATAATTTCTATGTTTTTACTTTCTTTTGAAAGTAGAAGGAAGAAATATATTGAAGTTTTGTAGCGAATATTTCGATTTGTAAGAAACAAATATGTTTCCGAGATGATTATTAATACTTAATACAAAACTAATAAATTAGGAACTTAATAAAATTTTACTTACCAATTTCCAAAAAGTGCAACATTTAAAAACAATATTCTATTCATTTTAAAAGAACCTTGTCCACATTACCCTTATTCACAGTCTTTCAACTCTCCTTGTTGTCGATTTAGTCTACGAATATACTTTATTTATTTATTAGTAACCTTGATCACAAAATGTCTTTATTTTTATTAGCTTACATTATTGATATTTATAGTCAGACCCATTGGCCTCTAAAAGACTCGCATTTGCACAGAAACTTTCCATATTCTTACAATTTAGCACGTAGGAAGTCTTCGCGAAAGGATGCTCCTTCAAAAGTAATTTGAAAACTTTTGTATAATTCTGGTTTACATGTCTCCATAGAAAAAATAAAAAAAATTTTTGATTGGAGCCCGGGAAGTGGATTTTCAAATTTTCCCTTCTCAAATATTTGCTGTCCAACTTCCTGGTAAATTATGATTTTATTTTATAAGCAGGCTAAAATTTATATATTTTATTAACAGTAGTTACAGAAATTAGCTTCAATTATCCATTCACAGCAATGTTTTGCACAGGACTATCTATGGATGTGAAGTAAAAAGAGACAATTAATTAAAAATTTACATTTTTTATGTTGAAATGTTGAATAGTTAATAAATTCCTAATCAAATTTTTCTAATCTTCTATTGCCGTGAATAAATACATTTTTATGGATTTAATACTCGTACTATTTTATTACTTATAAAAAATCCTATTTCTATTCTATTAGTCAGTATATAACTGATGAAAATTACAAACCTTCATTTTATACAAATTTGATTTACTCTGCTTATATAAACTAACACTTTGACCCTGATTAAACTATTACATAAATTTTATCAAAGAGATGATTTATTCTAATTAATTTCTTCAAGTAATAAATTCATGTTTTCATAAGTTTATTTCATGTTATCAGATTGGGCTGGAGATACGGAGGATCTTCAGAAATATAGGATCCTAAGTGTTGAACAAGATTTAAAAAATAGCCGATTTTATTATATAATAAGAACATAATGATGCAATAACAAATTCCTAAAAATTCTGCCTGTTTTTTGATAAATTTAAATCCCGAAATAAATCAGTTTGGTTTCTTTGAGTTATCAAGTTTGGCTTGGTTAGAATTTCTTTTAACTCAGAATCGTCGTCTTAACCAATACATTGTCTTGAAGTGAATTGTTGTGAATTTTCAATCTCAGTGGACGCAGATACAACTGGTATAGTCAAATCTTCACTATAAGAGACTGTTTTTATGTGTGAATGTAAACTAGGATAAATGACTGTTTGTTTTTTGCTTGAAATTTATAACATTTATGTAAGTTAGACAAAAATAGCAAGTTCGAAACATGATATTTTGGTTCAGTCCAAATTATTGGTATAGCAAACGGCATTTGAAGAGTCCTTTCTTCCAATCGGCTATATTCTTCACACACGTTATGTAAAAAATATGAAGGTTGATAGGTGATAGAGAAACCAAAATACCGATTGTAACTCTTCAAGACAAGTTTTGTGAAAGTTCGTCTTGGTTTTTTGAAAGTTAGTTCACCAGAAACACCAAAATCACCAAAATAGTTAGGATCGTTACTACACTTTCTCGACATATGAATGCAGTTAATAAATCACCAATTTTTCTCCGCGATCGTTGCTTTTATTACCGTAGTACTAGTTATGGGTATTACCGTATCACACAAAATATGAAACTAATTAAAACAAAACAACTGTAGGTTAATAAATATAGTAGTTTGTTAAAATAACATTAGTTATCGAAGTTCGTGTGGCATGATTAGTGTTGACCAGTAATTATAATCTTACTGGTTTAAGATTATAATCTTGCTAGTTGAAAAATATATTTTTCTCAGTGCGGTAAACTAGCAAGGTTAAATTTATTTATGGACGAGGTCTATAGTCTTACTGTCGCCTAAAACGTGACTGCGCTTTGCATATGATCTAACGTCTGGTCTTTACAAATAAATTCTGTTTTGAATTCATATTAGGACCAAGTATTAAAAAAAGGTAGACGCTTGTAAAAATTATAACGTGAATTACTAACGAGTTTGATGAATTACGAAACACATCCGTCCAATTTTCATACCGTCCAACTGGTCTATGAAAGTACTGGCAGAATTTTGCGCACCCACCTACCCGACTATCATTCTCTGCTAGAAAAATATGTAGCCGTAATTATTGATTTATTTCGCGATTCATTTGATAATTCACTTTTCGCATACACACCCCAAACTCCGGATAGGGATTGTGGAAATTTAATTTGATGGGTTATAATCGATTATATACCTTAGTTTCATTTACTCAGCGCTTCTACGCTTGCTTTTATTTTTTTTATATTTCGCGAATATTTAGAATGCTGCTCACAAAATGCTCGTGCGAAAGTAATATTTTGGAAATGGAAGTGTTTACTTACGTCATCTAAATGAACTGCTAGACAATTAGAAGAGCATTATTTCTTTATTTCATTTAAATTACATATACAATTTAAATATTTTGCTACTCCCATTTTTTTCATACTTAATATATTAGGAAAATAAGACCACTAGAGAAGTAGAGAAAGTACAAATATTTTGATAAAATATTTTACTTGGTCACTCAGCCAGTCAACTACTCACAAAAAATATTTAAAATATAAAAACATTGTTATTTTAATGAACAATATGTAATTTTTTTTAGTTAGTTAGATGTCTTGATGGTATTACTATTCTCAAAATTAATTTTAAGAAAGCACTTTCAAAGAGTGCAACTAAAAGTTAACCTAGGTTAAGACCATTATCTTAATAAATTTTATATACACACACACACAGGCACATATATGCAATGCTTATATAAATATATATATATATATATATATATATATATACATATATATACACACATCTATATGTATATATATATATAGATATATATATATATATATATAAAAATTTTAGTATATAAAAAAGAAGGGCGCGGTCTAACAACAAGAAGAAAAACTAGTGATGAAAAATCAAGATACGACAATTATGAAAAAATATTTATCAGGTAATTAGGATTAAGTTTTTACGCATATAAAACACGCACGTACTTAATGTGTAACTATTTCCATTCAAAGTATTTTTATCTACCTGATGTAAATTATTTCTAATTTTACAACACTAAAGTTTTTAAGTGTGTATTTTTCGTTCAAGATAATATTTACGGATAACTTATTGGCACGCGATTAATATGAAACGAATTTTCCTGTCCCTTTTATAAACTAATTACTGTTTAAATCTTGCACAAGTTATCTTTAAGTACATAAACGATTTAAATTCAATTCAACATACCATCCTTTTACGAAATACATAGCGTGTTGACTTTTAGGGTAGAGAATGTTCACGGAGCAGAAACATTTCCTTGCATCATTTACAGTAGAAACGGCATTTTATTGTCAATTCGACTTACGACTTGAGCGTCTGTATCGTATATTACAAAGTCGACGTCCAGCGATGTACCTAAGGCTAAAGTTATGTGATACTAAAGCGAACAGCTTTCTCTTGTCTCTTTATATTATCGATCGAGTCAACTAAAAAGTACACATCAGAAAATACGTTTGTAGATATCTCTTTTTCTTAACTACTTCAGTGTACACACCTAATTGTGGAATTTTCTACCGCATATTTCTCCATTAAGACTGCTAATTTGATGTTTAATTCTCTCGACCTAGCCAATCTGTTAGCTATATGTTTTAAAAATGTTGACTTAAAATAAATTTTAAGAATAGTTATGTCTTTAAGATATGTAACGATCTAAAAGAAATTGATTTTTTTAAGATACTATGAATTATTAAAGATAAAACTGTGCGTATGAATTATTAAATATTAACTTATCAATTGAACAATACGTTTGAACACTTTAAATGAAAAATATATTTTAAGTTTCCATAACTCCTCAGCGAACTGGTTTTATTTAATAGATTCATTATTGAAACAAGTGGGATCAGAAAAATTGTGCCTCTCCAAAAAAGATTCTCTTTTAGACATATCTGGTGAACTTTATAAAATTGCACATAATGTTTTTTAAATTTCCGAATCACAATTTTTAGATTTTCCAGTTAATATTGCAGAAGAAATGGAAATAAGACCAATCATTTTTTTCAGTTTTCTTGAAGTGATTATTTTTGTTTTTACTTTTATTATCTATAGTTTTACATAATATCGGGTTAAATTTACAAAAACAAACGAACCATAAACTCGGGATAAAAATTATTAGATTTTTGTTAAGGAAAAAAATTGTGAGAGACAGTCGAATACACAGAGATTTGAGTCGAGTCGGTAACTCAGATTAGAATATAAATTAACTGTTTACATTAAAAACATAAAGAAATAAAGATGCCCTTTACATGTTATCTCGAATTATCATAATGCAGCTCATTAGAGCATTTTCCATCAATTTTCTCCGTTAAAGCTAATGAACCCTCTGGTATTTCAAAATTGAACTCTATTCTGGGATGATATTATGAAGTATCATTTTCATGGTAAATATTTAAATACCTTCATAATGAATGTTAATTTTATACATTACAACTATTGCAGTTCTGATCGCATATCGAATTTTTTGAAATAATAAAACCGTATCGTTATTTTCCGGCCTCGTCCAAGCAGATGTATTCAGCTGAATATAATTTCCATTGCTTATAATATTTTAAATTAAAGCGAAATCTTCAACATTTTACATTATATATTAATCAATAGGATAATGAGTTAATTTAATGAAATATAATAACTCCCTTTCCACGGATGTAAATCAGTTTCATTTTCAAATATCAAAACGATGACTCTGGACCACATAATAATTTAGTGACCTGCTGGAACTCTCTTCTTTCATCATATATATATATATATATATATATATATATATATATATATATATATATATATATATATATATATATATAATGTTTATTTACGAATGTTATTATTTCATATAAAACATTTTACAATTAATGGGAAAATCGATTGAAAGATAAAAATCTCGGCCAAGCTAATTGTTAAGATAGATATAATAATCTATAAATCTAGACGTAAATCTCTAAGCTATTTATATTTTTATAGAAGAATTCTGAAAGAATTAGCTTATCTCACTACTATTTAGTACTAAATTTTCAATTGGTAATCTGGTCTGTATACAATAATATTTGAAATGGGATTCTTTTTAGATGATGTTTTAAAATTTTAATGAAATTTATTTAGAATCATGAAAAAAATTAAGGAAATACATCACTTGTATAATGGCTCCAAATAATTTTGTATATATATATGCATATTAATATACCTATTTGTACAAATGGATGAAAACACACCTTCTGGCAAGCGAAATACCTGCATTCATCCGGTGAGTGTCTATTTAAATATTTTTCACTGCCAGTTACTAAAATATTTGTGGGTAAATATACTTAATTTCCTTTAAAATTGCGAGAAATATTGCATTGATCGATGGTCAGACGAACAAGTAAATGTACTTACAAGGGGTCTTTTCCTTTTGTGGTACGGAAACCAGTTCGGCAGCAGAAGAAATAATAGGTTTCAGAGGTAATTTGTTTTTTTTTTGTTTTATTTTTGATATGCAAGTAAGTCGTTTTTTTTGTTGATTTTTGATATTCAACTTTTTTTCTTACGGGGCATTTTTCACAGGCTACATGAGGAATACGCTATTGTCGAAGCCTTTAAATGGACTGGTAAGTATCAAAATAATTAGAATTATAAACGAAATGACCAAATAACTACAGGCTGATTAGTAAATATAATTTATGTTTCCTAATAATTAAATATAATTTGATTAAACGCGGATTTAATTAAATTAGGTAAAAAGTAGAGCATTTTTCATCAGTTTACCTTAGTATTTAATTTTGATAAATATAATACAATGCTAAATAAAAAAAAACATCCAAACAAAAAATTATGAACCCAATTTTTTATTATTAAACATAGTTTTTATTGGTGAGTATTTCAAATGTAAAAAAATTTAATATTTTATTTTGTTTTGACGATTGATAAATCAGACGAAAAATTTTAAATAAAAATCTAAAGATAAATATAAAAGTATCGTTTGGAAGCTATATATGATGAAACTCAACGATAGGTCTTAGTAGCAGTACCTGCAATAGTTGAGAATCTAAAAAGTTAGGTTAAGTTTGAAATACATATATGCAAGGATAGTATTGAATTGGCGATTGGTGATATGGAAAAAGGGATACTTGAATCATATTTATCATACATTAGCACATTGTTCGTGATTGTTTGTTACTTAGTTGAAATAAAAAGTGACATTCTACCTCTTTGAAATATTAACAGATATCACATGAGCTAAGAACTATATTATTATGCGCCAGACATATATATTTACAGACCACTACAAGCTAAATAAACTCGAATACCTTTTTTTAAGCATAATAAGGCTATATTGAATTTCTGGGAACATAAAATAAGGCAAGTGGCCCAGAGACATGTTTTGAAAATAACTTGTATTATAATATTTGGAAGTAAAAGTTTACACACCTTCAGCTTCTGATATTTACGCGTCCTTCTGGAAATCGACCATATCTATTTCGAAACGGATATTTTTAAAAATCAATATATTTAAAAAAATATTTCAGCTAGGTTAATGAGAAATATTTGTTTTATATTTATTTTTTTAAACTATCCTTATTATCAAATAAAAGTACTTAAATAAATTTTCTTGTTTTTTTTAAATTTTGCGCGGAAGTATAATCATATAAAAAAATTATATAATGTGGCTTAATATGTCCCATACTTCATATTTCTCATTTTGAATGACATATAGTTAATATTTACATTCAAAATGAGAAATATGAAGTATGGGACCTTTATTCAAAGTGTCGTAAAAATTCCTGCAAAATCCATGACATAACCGTTTATGGTGCAAATTATAAAAGGTTTACAAAGGTGAATTTCTGTGTGTAGTAAGATTTTCTGTCATAGTAATTATTTTGATTTTTCTCAGTTTGTACTCAAGTTGTATAAGTTTTTGTTGATGTTTGAAGACAGCTTATGAAGGTTTATACTCTATCACATTTTTCCAAGTTGTAAGAATGACGTTTTAAAGTTTTTCGTTGCTTTCTTATTCGACCAGAATAATCTCTGAAGCAAATTATTTTCAAAAATACTATGGCGTGTATATGGTTAATTATCTCAAAGACGCGTAGAGATCAGAAGCTAAAAATGGGTAAATGTTAATCTTTTTCTTAACAATGTCGTAACCACGTTATTTTCAAAACATCTCTCTGGGGCTACTGGCTGCGCAACCAGCAAACTTCATCCTGCTAGATCCTTTAAATAGTTCATCCTATTGATATATGCATAAGAATAATTGAACAACTTACTACGTAAGTAAACATTTTAAATATTTAATGCAAAGATCCGATAATTCTTTGTAATGGCTGTAAAATAAACTCGGCTGTAAAATAACTGTTTCCGCGATTTGTTTCTAAAAACAGACCGACATGACTAATATGAAAAACTCACAACTATGGGAAGTTGTGAGTTTTTCTGTCGCTTCATAAAATTCCAATATTTTCTATTCAATGCCCTTTGATGATATAATCTAGGGAAAGTGATTTGAAGTGTGAAATATTTGGAACGTGGAGATGATACTGCGAAAATATGTTGAGTTTCCCTAAATTTCGTGGTCTTTGTAAGTAATATAACAAATTTGCTAATTGTGGACTGAAGGGCGTGATGATTATATCGATTAAGGTGTAATATTCACCACATTTAATTAGGTAAATTGTAGTTATTTTTATCATTGTAAGTTTATAATTTTCATAATTTTTGTTTAATATCAACATAATGAAAATCACGTTAACTCATTTCTTCAGAATGATTTCTAGCAAAGTATTTGATAATTATGTAATAATATTTTGGTCTCCAAAAAGGGATAATTTTCTTCAAATAATTAAAAGTATTAAATCTATATCGATATATGTACAATAATTTTGAAATTAGGGTTTCCTGATAATAGTCAAGCATTACAAAGCAAGGCAAAGAAAGATTAAATGATAAGCCAAATTAACTATTTGTTTCACTACTAAAACTTATTAACTTTTAAACTTTAACTTTCAAAATATTAAAATGTTTAAAGAATATTTCATGTTTTTCATAATTTTTTTCCTCTGTTTAATATTTTCCGTCCACAATTTGTATTTTGAAGTTATAACAAGTTGAAAATTTGGGCTCAGTGACTCGATCGCTAGAAAATGATAAATTCTGCTTAAACTTTTTTAACAATAAAATGTGAGCAAATTTTGTTAGTAATATAATGCAGGTAACATTAATTATATCTCTGAATTCTTAATAACGTACTGAATTTTCTTACCTACATAGTAACAAAAGGAAAGGTGACATAAAATAATTAGTGGTTCTACCAACGAATCATTTAGAATTTTACCAATGTAATTTCAATATTTTATCAATCCACTGATTCCTCCAAATTTTTGGTATTAGTTTTTAATGTACCCTTAACAAAAGTTTAAAGGAGCAATAAAAACAAAGTGTAAAACCAAAGTATTCCTGCGGTATAGGCTTACCATCATCCAAGTTTAGAATGTTTTATGAAATAATATTTATGTTATCGATATATTCCAAGTCAGACGGTATTTTTATAACATATATATGTACTAAATGTAAATTATATTTGTAAAAAAAGTTGAAAATACAAGAAAAACAGTTGAGCCTTTGCCAGAGCTGCCCCGTTTCCCGGTGACTTTAATACTTATTTCTGCCAGGTAGATATAAGGTAAAAACGAATTATGTTTCTTTTTTTTGCCAAATATCTGGTAATCTGCATTTAACCGATATTTCTTAAATAATTGGGGGTATTTTAATGTTATTTGCACGGATTATAATTAGAATTAGTTTTTTAAATTTTCCAAGAAAAAGAAATTATTTTAGAAATTATTTACAAGAGATTATTTTAAACCCTGTATTTTTTAGAAATAAAACAAATATAAATGATCTGGATTAACAATTAACGTTTAAATTTACGAATACTGATTTGATATAAAAATGGATATTGATAATTTTCAACAAAAATTAATGGTGGTACGGTCACCATTAATATAATTCATCATATCGTAACAACGCACAATATTTATTACTGGAAAATTATAAAAAGTATAAAAGTGAATCAAATGACGATATAGGTGCGAGCATGGACAAAATAGGGTTTTATATAAATTATACTCTACAAAATGTGACCTTAATGAGAATTAACATTTATAAGGAAGAACATGAAGACTGAGTAGAAAGAATTAAATATGTAAATATGGTCGCTACTAGCAATAAATGTTAGCAATTAAGGAAACAAACATATGTTTAATATCTAAGTATTATTTTTTATTAAAACTATGATTGAAGCTAATTTTTTTGCAATCGCAGAAAATAAATCTACTGCAAGGACGGTAACAAGGAAACTATTATTGCTTTATTATATTGTAGCGAATGAGACATATAATATCTAAAATGACTTTTTGACATGACGTATTTGCTCTTGATAACGTTTTGCGATGTGAGTACAATGACAACGATATGTGTTCGCGCGTGCGAAGCCTAACGCGCTATCCGTGATGTAGGTGTATAATATCCCTACCAAAACCCAACCGCCAACATAATATAGCAAGCGAGCGAGTTTAAAATTGCCAGTTGTGTTTTTACGTGATATTTGGCTTGTATGATGGTTTCTAGATATTTTACCATGATATGGGTATTTGTTGTATTGGTTTTAAACCTACCTAAGATCTTGTTAACAGGCATTATTAATGGATTATATTAATAAGCTATATTTGCCTTACGTATTGGTTTACCGATATTTTTACTGCGTTGCTACTGTTGCATCACTTAATATTATAAAATAAAACGTTTGCCAATGTTCAAGTATCTGCAACTCTCAGTAGAATGAGATACTTGCATGATGATATAATGATGTAATATTATATGAGTTAGAAAAGCGCAAGTTATTCAATAACCTTCAAATCAATATAATATTTGAGGAAATCAGTTTAATAGGGCTAAGTTTATATTTGATTCAGAGGTTACTTACTATACTGTTCATTATTAGATCCTCGTGGCATACAATTGCTAGAACTTCCCTATTAAAAGGTTAAAAAAGTCTACAAAAAAGTTTTTGTTCTAGTAAAAGAGTTCTAGTAAATAGTAACACACATACATCTCTTAGTTTAAAAGTATATAACATGGCCTTTCTGTCGTTTGTAGACACTATTCAAATTGCATATTTTTGAGAGTACACTTAAATTTTTCTAAATAGTTTATTTAATTTAAGGGACTGCCTGAACGACATGTTTGCTATATTATTAGAAAATTATGAATAATTTTTTATTTCTTCAATTTTATTAATTTTAACTCTCAAACGTTTTATTATGTAGTCGAAATATACATTAAAGATTCTATTTAGTTTTGAAAAGCATGTTATGTTTACTATATAATTTACAAACGAAGACCTAATATTTATTTCTGGAAAGCGTTATCGCAAAAATATAATTATTACAATCGACTTACTAAAATATTAAATTGTTTGAGAGGTACATTTATTATAATGTCTCATACGACGTAATATCATTTAATAATGCCCATATTGAATTATATTTCTGGGAAAATTTGAAAGACTAATATTTCATATTTATAACATAATATTAAATGAAACGATGTATAATATTATTACGTAGGCGGAGTTAAAAATAAATTTAATAACAAACGATAACAGAGTTATTGTTTGTTTCATAAACGAGTAGTATTTTAAAAGAGATTAAGTTACATATGACTTCATTGTTCTTGACAATTTGTGTGGGTGTCACCGGTTGTATGTTCTAATCTTAGTATATAAAGAACACTGCATGGAAACTTTCAATTACTTTAGGGTAAATGTAATTATTCAAGCAATATTCTATAATTGTTTCAAAAAGACGCGTTATCAAAGTCACTAAATTAAAGTTGGCTTTAAATGCCGATTAAGACCAAAATTCTCAGCGAAATATATTGCCAGGCATAAAATTAGATCCGTATTTTGAGAGTAATATAATGTATGTAAATCTATAATTAAATATGTTGAACATTTTTATGTAAATAGTATTACTTGTATGTATGTCCTTTTACTTAAACGCATGGCGCAAAACAATAAATTGTCTTTATGACGGTAATAAATTTCGGGTCTGACAATCTCCTTAAAAGCATTTTTTCAAACACTTTTTATATAAAACTAAATTTGGAATATTTGTGATAATCTAGGTAAAATTTGTTGTTACGTCATCAAATTGAATATTTTCACTCATTTCATAATTAAAAAGTCTATAAAATGTAATTTAAATCAGGAAAATTCAATAGGTGGAAAATCAGGTTTTATGTCAGTGAAATCAACTTTGATAAAAAATTGGAAAATTATTTCTTAATTCAGTGTTTTTTGTTCAAGATCAAACATTTTATGTGTAAGGAATGACAAAATTTTTCGTAAGTTGTTTGGGTAGTACCTACTTCATATTTACATATGTGGCGTAAAATTTCTTTGAGTTTAATTAATTTAAATGTAGCTGAAGATTTTGAACCCAGCACGGTTCAGATTTATTTCACTAACTTTCACTTCACTCAATTTTCACGATTTTTTTACCAATAGCTGCTTTCGGTTTTAAATACAGCTCTTGCTTTGCAATGTTTTAAAATCAAATTTAGGAGGTTACCACCGTACTCAGAAAGATTGCGATGCAGATATAATGAGTTTAATCCAACGTCTCCCCCTGTCTCCGGAATTTAAACTTATAGCTATCATTGACCTTATACGCCATGAACTAAAACCTATCTTTTGGTAGTTCTTCAAAAATGACACTGTGTAACCTAGGGTATTTTGAAATGCGCAAAAATGACTAACGTTTGTGTATTTGTCTCACTCATACATACGTATCAATTATATCGAAAAGAAGAGTCTCTTTGTATTATATTTACAGAAAATTAAAATAAATTCGAGACTGGTGAAAATATTAAAACCACAAGTAATTAACAAATTTAATAATTATCAAAATCATCAGCAGAGATGTAAATAGAAGCTATCGTTTTCAGGCGGAAGTAGTATCGTCGAAGAAAGTATATCTTTGAAACACTAATGCAACCACAATCAAGTGGTTGAGTATTTGATTACCGCGGGAAACTGACGAGTTCCGATATAATTAGTTTCTATAGGATAGTATGGCACACAGCTGATGATTGCGTGAACTCAGGAAATTTTTTGGTATGAAGAATCAAAGTTTGCTTAATAATACAGGAAATAGAATTTTTCCTTCTAATAACTGAATGATAAATTTTATTTGCGTATTACGTAAATTTTTTTGCAGTTAGAATTTAGCAGTGTTGTAATTCACTTTAAAAAATCACAACGTATGACAACATAAAACTATATAGTGTTTAAATTTTATATCACCAGATAAAAGAAATAAAATTAACGCAGGCCGTTCCCACTCGAAAATATTATTTTGATGATTACACATTATATAAGTCAAATTATATTATACTCAGTGTATTGCTATATTACATTGAGTAATTTAAGAATAGTTATAATCACATTTTTCTTTCACTATATATAATGATTAAATTTTAAAAGTCGTTGGCTATTTTAAAATATGACAATGTATTGGAACTCGATCGTCCTTTATTTCATTGCAGCTGTCTATTGGTAAATTGACAAATTTGTAACTTATTTCTTAATACACATTTTATATCAATACCATTAAAGATATGACTATTATTTTGATTCAATACTAGTGTTGCCAAAGAACATTTTGAAATAAATTTTTAATTAAGGTTGATCGATAAATACAGGTAAGAAAGCACAACATTTTTCATGCTGATAAATTGAAACTCTTAAAGCTAAATAACAATTTTGAGGAGTCAGGTGGTACATGTGAAAACGGATAAACTCTATGAATCTATGTACTTTCAAATTTAAAATGTTTTCTTGAATTTTGTAAATATTATGTACCACATAATATTATATTTGGACTTAATAAAACGAATAATTACTATAGCGTCGAACGTTAGCTCCAAAAATTTCGATTAAATTTTATGAAATATATGGTAATTCATTTGTTACTTTTGAAAGAATTTAGTCAGAATAATTTATAAAATAAAACCGTACTTTACCCAATAATGGATAATCCATGTTAAACAGCGTTCAGCACAATATAAATCTTGGAACTGAACATTATATTTGCCGGAAAAATTAAAAGGATAGGTTAAAATATGAACCCACCATGGATGAATAACATTAAAATAGTTGATTCTCTAGAGATATTTACGTTAATTGAATATTGTATTTTTTTATTATTATTTCGCTTTTAAATGGGATGTAAATACAATTGGCAGGCACGGCATAATTTACAATAGACCAATAAAATTATTATATTTGTACGTAAAATATTGAATTTAATATTTATGTACATACATACTATTTAGCGCAAGATATAAGCAGAACACTGCGTTACTTAATTAATTCCTTATCATGTCACAATGTCTTCACGAAAATACGTAAATTTTGATATGAACAAAATTTCAAACGTAAAAGCTTTCTAGAGCTTTGTAGGCGTGTACCTCACTAACGAGGTCGCTCTTATCTAAAGTCGACGAGTGAATTATAAGTTTATGCAAGCGCAGCTAGAGGCGGACTAATTAACAACACTTCACTTGACGTATGATGCTACATCGCATAGAAACATTAAATGATGCATAAGTGGAAATATTGAGATCTGCTTTTGAGAAGCCCGTATGTAGTTAATTAGCACCGACAAGAAATTTAAATAATCAGCAAGAGTATTTGAATATATTTATTGCCTTTACTTTTGTATTTCGTTTAGTTTTTTTTCACTTTCTGTACAGTGGTTAAATTAAACCACACTAAGGTTACTTTAGGCCGGAAAATTTCGTTAGTTCGTATTTTTTAATGCTTGGTCTGAAAAATCTCATGGACTTGAAATTACTGTGGTATTAACCGGTACTAACGAGAGATTAACTTAATTATGAACTAACAGAAGGCAAACTCGGAATATATAGATAGTGACCGATAACAGTTTTAGTGATGGAAATCGATAAGAGAAGTGTGCAGTTTTTTGTTAAGTTTTAACTATTAGAGCTGATTTTAAATAATGGATGGAATATTATAAACTACAAGAATATATACAAATAAAGTGAATAGTGTACATTGTAAATTGTTGCAAATTGTGTTTTATGAACCATTTTCTTTCAGATAATCAGATTATAAAAATATTTGTCAGTTAAACGTGGCTAACTTAAAATAATATTTCAAATATTTGTACATACGTGACCGATAGATAGTTTATAAAATAAAACAGTGAAAGCTTTTACAAAACGTCCATACGTGGCCGATAGACAGTTTATACAATAAACAGTGAAAGCTTTTACAAAATTCCACTATTGAATATCTTCACCAACACAAACAGAGTAACCGAATAAGAGAAGCTGGAACTCAAAATATTTCATTTCACATTAGCAATATATACAATCAATCCAGTTTTATTAAGTTTTTCTTCGAAAAGAAACCAAACATTTCTTCATTTTGAAATTAAATCAGAGAATAAAATTCTGAATGAAAGATATTTGAATTATGTTACAAAAGTAAATATATTGTGATGTAAATATGAGTGTACACATCCTTGTATGTACCTACTCTCTAACGAGAATGGATGTGCCATTTTTCTGGTTTCTTCTTAGTGTCATCCTAATAAAATGAAGGAAACGGGAGTTGAAAAAACTATTCGCTGTCATGTCCCCTAGCCTCGATCTCACGTACTATACTGGGCTTTGCTTTTAATATTCATCGAGGCATATCTGCATTGTAACAATTATAAGAAATACTCTAAAGGTGTATTACAAGGGTGGTTTTAAAAATATATCTACAAAATTGAAACACACGTGTAATCTATTTAAATTAGGGTGTAAAAACTTGGTATTACGTTAAATTCATATAGGTAGGTGTTACATTCTAACCAATATGGTAGCATAATAAAAGAAATAACTAGTCTGCGTTTAGTACATAGATAACGACAGCAATTTATGTGTTTCGTAACAGAGTCTCATGTAGGTTTTTACATGAGACTTTTTACAGTAATTTACAGCATTTTTTACAGTGCTTTAGAGGTTTTTTACAGTCCTTTACAGCATTTTACATTTTTTTTAAGGTCATCGATAATACATTTTTAAATCTACAGAAAGTGCTGTAAATATAGCCAACATGTTACTTTATAAAAAGTTTCCTAACGTTTCGATGAAGCGATCAAGGTTCGAAAGATGATCGGAGATAATTCCTATACAAAAAAAGGGTTCCGTCGGAAAAGTAACAGTAACACGTGTATCGGTGAAACTCATATTTAATTTTTAAATTATTAAAGTTGTAAAAGGGAGAAAACGATCAATACAATTATTTATTTTAAAACACACCTTAAAATGGAACGACCGACGTTATTGGTTCTATTTAATCTTAGGTATAAACGGGGCAAGTATTGAAAATATAACCGATAGCCAACACCGGTGGAAAAGGGGAATTACATTGAAGAGGCAATAGAATAACTACATTGTCAAGGAAAAAGTATTAATGAGATATGATACAGGTAAAATATATATTTAGCATTTATTTTATCAAAAATTATTTTATAAAATAGAAAAAATAAAAATAATATACCGCTCCACGTGGCATTTACATGGTTTTTCAAATTTTATTTTATTTTATAACACAATATCTTCATGTACCGTAAATATTTGATAAAACTTTGATTTTGCTTAATAAGATTACATTTTTTTCTAGTTAAAGTAGCGAATAAAAACAAGTAATTAACTGGTTAGCGAGCTTTTCGTTAATAGATGCACTAAAATAAAGAAACAAATGGACCGTTTTGAAAGACTAAAGGAAATTATATTTTAGGGAGATGTCATGAGCGTATAGGTTTAATATATAGGTTTAATATAATATTGTTTTGGGTTATTATTTTTACGAATAAGTCACGAAAGAAATTAGAAGGGAGTGTTTTAAAAATAATTTTGAATTACATACGTTGTGAATATTTTTGTTAGTTGCACTTTTAGCGATTTAATTTAATATTTTAAACCGCTATCATATTCATTCATCAAGCTCATTCTGTGCACAAGTATCAGTTTCAATGAGATCGAACAAAATAATGGCTTCCAGAGTGTGTAGAAATTTTCGCTATATTAAATGCACATATAAATATATATATATATATATATATATATATATATATATATATATATATATATATATATATATTCTAAATTTATTCTCATCAAGAATATATTAATTAAGTAACAGTTACTTCATATTATTTAGATGAAACTTCATAGGTTAATAAACTCAGGCCGTCTTGGACGTATATCGTTTTTATAGTTCGCCTTGTGAATATTGTTTTTGTAATTAATCTGATGGTTTAGAATTGTGTTTTTGGTGGTTTAGAATGATCCATTTCTGATATATTAGAATTTTGGTTCAATAAATTAATTTTATTACAATCGTTAAAAAATGTATTAGTTATTGTATGAACTCGATTTTACTAAATAACAGTGTTTCTTACGAATGTACATAAGCAACTGTGTTATTATATATATATATATATATATATATATATATATATATATATATATATATATATATATATAAAGTTATTATATAATGTTATGTAATACCCCTTAAATATAAAGTTAACGTTGAGTATAGTGTGACGAATCACTTGTTTATTTAAACTGCAAAATAAAATTTTGTCATGGTAAATATTTTTTATTATTTTAATTTCTCATTTAGAATTCCTCTTATTTGACAAAACAATCTTAACCACAGCGTTCCTAGAATTGAGTAAACGCACTGAATTTACTTTTTTATTGGATGTGTTGAAAGCTGAATAATTATTCAGTCAATTAAATGTAGTTAAACATGTTCCAAAATTTCCTAAATTATGTTGAATAGACTAATATTTACTCAAATTTAGACTCAAATTACTGACTTTCAACACGGCTTCTGAACTAGATGTTCTACTATTAAAAACTTTTCTTTATTTGTTGATTTTGTGTTTTGTCAGATGGATCAAATACGCCAGGCTGATTACTTTCGTGTTCTTTGCTTTTCTCGAACCTAAACAAGCTTTTTATCTAGTTAACAATGTCGTTCTCCTAATATTATTACTCGAAGTAGAATTGTCATTCAATTTATTTCAGTTATTTATGATCTACTTTTAATCTTGGACGTCTTTAGTAAAGTACAGAAATTTTAGATCCAATTTTTGTTACTAGATCGAGCTTAAGCTAATATAGTGGTTTAGGTCTTGTCTTATTCGTATTAATTAATTTTAAAAAACACAAAAAGTTTATTAAATTTCTTCATTTTAAAAATTATTTATGTCATGCTCAAATGTACCAGTCACTTAATTTTTGGCATGGGTGTAGATAACTCTCTCTAGAAATAAGGGGAAAATTGCATCTATTCCTCTATTTATTAATGGTCGTATTAAAACACATCAGGGTTGGAATCGATATCGTTTTTCGTATCGGACTGTTTCCTACCAATTTCAAAACATCCGATATTTTATATTCCGACTCCACATATTAACTTCCGTTTGCAATCTCCGATTTTATGCGCGTTTGAATTGCTCAATTAGAGTTTGGAGGCGTTGCTCTGTCTCGATTTGTTTCAGTGCTCAATTTGTAACTTCAGAATCAAGATAAAACATGTGGGTAGATTCCGACCTGTTTATTATTTCTGACATGTTAAATGCAGGTTTTTATTCGTTATTTGTTTTATTGCTTGTGATTTCATTATTATTTTAATTCCACAAAAACTTGCTCAATACGTTAACAAAATGTCAATTGAGCTGGAGATTTATTTAGTAAATAAATAAATTTGTCTTATTTAGGTATTAGTTGAAAAAGCACGCTGTAAAAATTTTAAATTATTCCTTTTTTTTAATTTCCTATCAAGTATTTTTGATGTGTTGTTGAAAATTTATTTCCAAAATATATTCCCTCCCTATCTCCAAAACAAATTAAATAAAAAATTTGGAAAAAGGTTATTAGTTATTCAAAGTAGGTGCTATATCCACATGATGCAAATGAAAACATATTTGTAAACAGTTTTAAATAGAATATTTGTAACTAATAAAATATTTGTAAATAGTTTGTTGGGAATGCTCTATAGCCGTTAACAAAATATATATACCTCAGTTTATATTTTATTCAAATAATAAAAGTTTTATTTGCAGTCAAGAATTTTTTTAATAATATTACACTAAATTATCAAGAGTACTAATTTCAGTATCAATTTTAAAAATCGTTTTCCATATATCGTAATCAAACTATAAAAGTGAAATTAAAAATAACTGGCACGTGGCGGCAAAAGTTGATTAATTGTCGACGTATTCAAATAGAAAACAATTATACTAAGCAGAATTAGCTATCAGTACTATATAATTATGACAAAAATTGACTACGAAGATACTCGGTACTAATATAAAATACAAGACATGGTAATTTACGCGTTAATTTACGAAAATCACATGCAACAAAGTTTTTAAGATGTTTTATATATCTTGCTATCAATAAAGAACTTTCGATTTGTCACGCGTATTGAAATAAAAAATTTAAGTAAATGCTTATAAAAAATTAACATTTAAATACTGACTTTATTTAGAATTGAAAAAGGAAAAGTTACGAGTACAGGTTGTTTAGAAAAAGTAAAAATTCCTTATTCGATCCTCGCACTTTATCAAGGATATTTTCTTCATGGCGATATCAATTTTATTTCAAAGACTTGATATTTAAATAGTACATTTTCCGTAAAAGTAAAAGTATGTCTGGGAATGAGTAGAATGAATAAAATGTCAGAACGTAACCAAAAGCCTTAACCGGATAAATCTTTAAATCTCCCAGTGACACATTTTGGATGTGAGGATTTTTATTACTTTCAAGAAAATGTGAAAACATATTAGACGACGATGACATCAATCGCCAATCGAAGTATTAATTCAATCTGATCAAAAACGCAAACGAATAAACTAAAGCGCTTTACCTTTGAGATATAATTAAATATAAGTCGAATAAGTCGTTGCCAATTTTGTAATAGTAAAGTTCTTTATAAAAAGTAGTATACAAAACTTGAATATTTTGAATTAATTTTACTTTTTAGACCTACTTAGGAAGTAATACCGTATATCGAACTTCAAGTTAAAAGGTACCTAATATTTTGTTTCCACTCATTTGTTTATTTAATAATGCCATAAATAAATTTTAAATCCACTAAGCTTTTGTAGAAAACATGATCCGAATAAGTTTATGACATTAATAAATAAAATAATTTTTTTTTTATCAAAATATTTAAAGGATCGGTAGGTAGGACTTAATCTTAACAGAATGAATAATCAGGTTTGTAAAATAGCTGCATTCCTTTTTTAAAATTTTCAGTACAATTTCGTCTCCTAAACTCTTGAAGCAAACTACTTCCTGGGAAATAAAATTTCATAAAAAATTTTGTAAAAAATTCATCATCGATTCTAACTTACCATTGACCAACTTTATACATAATACGTATACATAATACATTACATTTTTATAATTATCGGATATTCGTATATACAATTTTTCTAAATTTATATTTTCGGAATTATTGATTCTTAATTTAACTGTTCCTAAATAGGTATTAAATGAGAGACGGGTCAAAAGTGACTCGAATTTGTTCGTGTTTGACAGAAAATCTCTTACATGTATAGATCACATTTTTAAAAAAGACATAAAATGCTGCAGATTTCTTTTGCAGCAATTTATGTTTTAATTTGAAAGGTAAAACGGTTTATATCGGTTATTAAGTGACCAAACCTAAAACTAAGTGCTAATCATCACACAAATAATGTTAGGACATAAGAATCAAATATTCAATAGAATCAATCTATTAAAACTGGATATAGTTCTATCCGGTTTTTATAGGTTGATTCCAACTTAAACTGTAATCGACAGAAATATGTCATAGGGAGATAAAATTAGGAAGCCTATCATTTTCTACTTATTTGGAAGAGAGACAATTTTTTTATTTGTATCAGGTTAGAATTTAACTCGCCAATAATAAATAAAAAAATATGTTAAGAATTTCTGACTTGGATTAAACTAGTGTACTATAGGTTACATCAACTAAACGATGTAAATTATATAAATTTACAATGATTACGAGGCATAAAATTAAAATAAAAGAATATTTTTGGAATTATTTGAATAATTATAATGGAATAAATAATTTGTAATAATAAGTTTGCATGGAAACATTTTTTTTCCTTTTCTCACAATTATATTTCCCAGCATATACTAACATCATATAATGTTAAAAAATCTAGAAGAAATGGTCACGTATGATAAAAAACAATAAATTTCGCAAGAAAAATAATTAGTATAGTAAAACTATCCAAACTTTTAGAAAAATATCGAAAGAAAAAGCGATATTTTGGGTTAGTTCCGCTGACAGGTTATATCCGTTCTGAACGTTACATTGTGAAGCGTACGAATACGTAGAACTTTCATACGCAGAGCTTTCATTTATTTTAACAGGCAAAAGATGGCAACAAATAGGTAATCAAATTTGTCAATTTTATTTCCGAATGTTAAAAAAATTTCGTTTTGTTATTCTTCCTTGTGAAAAATTTAATTAAAGTCGATTGATAAAAACTATTTCAAAAATTTTATTCGGAGAAAACACATCACGAAACTAAAAAAAACACGTGTGGTTGAAATCATATTGTAGTGAGAAATTCTATTCAAATATTGTTTTTTTTTGGTCTTAACTTCTGATAGAGAAAAATTTTATTTATTTACTTTAATCTGTTAAAGGATCCGCTGTGTTAATAGGATCGGAAGGATCGGCATAAAAAATGTAAAACCATTCAAATAGGAAGAGCGTTATTACTAATTTTGTTGACAGCTATCTTTGTAGTATATATGAAATGAGCGCTAAGAGAAAGGACGGTCAAAATATTTAAAATTCCAAACGGCCAATTCACTTGTGATACCACAAAATGTTATAACGTTTAAGTTTAAGATTTTAACTATATATATATATATATATATATATATATATATATATATATATATATATATATATATATATATGCATATTCATTCATCATTCATTTGTAGAAAATATATATAATTAGCATATTTCTCAACTTTCAGGCGCATTTTCTCAATTGTTGCACATATTTCTGAAAAATTCAAGCCTAAACGTCTATTTTCGAATACAAATTTTTTTTTAAATAAGTTAACCTGTAATAAATGCTGAAAAAAAATTCAAAACACATTAACAAACTTCAGAGAATACATACATAAATTATCAGAAAATATTTCAAAGTTTTAATCCCTTTACCATTCCTGATTATAACAACTACGTTGCTACGCCAGAGTTGCCACTGAAACTATTTAGAATATCGAAGTTGGAATTTTTTATAATATCGAAGTTGGAACTTTAAAATTATACATTTATTTATTTTTCTTCAACGTAACCTCCGTCGCAATTTATAAAAATTTCATTTGGTGGAACCACTGAGAGAAACCGTCGACATAATTTTTGTTGGACTCTCTTTCACCCTCTTTTCAAAGACAGTCATTATTTCTGTTGCGTCCGCGAATTGTAAACTTGGCAGTTTATTTTTATTGTTGGCAAGAAATAGAAATTGCATTATGTAAGGCAAAGGCAATGCAAAAGCATTATCGTGATAAAGGCAAGTTACACTGCGAGGCCATGGGAGATTACTCTTGAAGTTCCCCAAAACACTTTTTCTTTTTTTCAAATTTGTAAGCAACACTCACTACACAGACTATCTCTTAGGTTCAGATTCTAACAGTATATCAAATTTGCATCAGCCGTGACTGCGTCCAATTATCTACACAAAAATTTAAATTTAAACACAGCTGGGAAATTTCGTAAACGTTACTATAATCTTCTTAATATCAATTTAGTCTTTCACTGAAATACAGTGCAGACTTTTAATCTCATGTTTCCAATTAAATTATTATAATTAATCTATAAAATTTATGTAAGATTTATAAAGCTACTTTTTCTTATCCCTTCATTGCAGCAAAGTGACATTATTATTAATTAAATTAAAAACACTTATGTGCACTAAAACTAGGTCTGGATCAATAGGGACTGAAAAAGATATGTAGGTTTTGCTAAAAAAATTATAGAACTGGATGTTTATCTATCAGTTTCACACAGAAATCAGAATCGCATGCTGCAAGGCTGGACAGAATTCGCATTGTGCAAGGCTGGGTTCATGCAGAAGATTTATCTTGATGACGGCGAAATCTGATGAGGACGTTACTCTCAAACTGTTTCGAAAACGCTTCTTCTTCTTTTCTTCTTTGTAGGTAATTCTCGCTCTAACGGCAAAACTAAGAAGCGTAAACTGCGTGTTATTTTTAAATTTACAACATTATATCCAGTTTTCAGTTTCCAAACTTTTATCTAAACATTACTGTATAAAGGCAATATTTAATTACGCGGAATAATTTGTGAAATGTTGATATAACATTTTCTAAAATTTTACCGTCCTTAATCAACTTTAATATGTAATTAATAATACCGTGTAGAATTCACAAGACCATTTTCTTATTTTTTTATTGAAATAATGTCACATTAGTATTGATTACGTTAAAAAATTCCTTGTTGTAATTATGCTGCCATTATATAATAAAAAAAATAAAAACAAATCAAATATTTTCAGCATAAAATCTCATTTTTCTTTTAGTCATTAATATCATGATTCTTTTCGGCCACAAAAAATATCAACAAATTTGCTTATTAAAAACCGCTAGAATTAAAATACACATATTTTTTTAATAATATGGAGTTAATAGTGTTCACTTAAATGGTAATTTTTTAATAAAAGTGTATGTTATTCTTCTTGGAGGCTCGTTATACATCGACTATGTGATTAACAATCTACCACAAGATGGTGCGAAACACGGCGGGTATTTATTTATTGATCAATATCATCCGTAGATACCACATAAAAGTACCTACAATTAGGGATCTTCAATATAACCCCTCTACTGTGGACGTACACGCCATTGATTCTTTATTATAGAGAAGCTGTAAATGTCTCGTGGCAGCAATAAGGTTTTTTTCGTTAACGTAAAGTTTATATGAGTTCGCGCGGAATGTGAGTGCCGGTTGAATTGTAGGTAATAAATATTAGTTGAATTAATATTTATTACCAGCATGTGGGAACGGGATACTGTGAAGGTTGATGGGTGATAAAGAAAGTATTTTTTATTTTATTGTCTCGGTTGGTTGACATTGGCGACGGGGTTTATGTGCGTTTTTATATATGTGTTGAAACTTAATATAAATCAAGAGGCACCAAATATTATATATTATCATCCAAAAAAAAAATGATGGAATAAAAAGATATTTTAGATACTTATCTGCAAATATCATTGTGGTATATTTTTTCTATTAATACAGATATACAAAGCAAAATGTTCCCCAAAATTGTATAGACTTGAATAAATTTTAACCGTGGGCAAAAATTATTTAGTAACATTTCTAATCTATACTAATATTATAAAGAGGATAGATTTGTATTTTTGTATGTGTGTATGGATGTATCTAATGAATTGAGTAAAAAATTACTGAACTAACTTCAAAAATTATTTCCCTATTAGAACGCTACATTATCACTCATCAATATAGGCTATATTATCTACAGGAAAAGTATAAGGACCCTTACTAAAACTACAATAATGTAACCTAAGGTGTAAAAAAATGCCATGAAATGTCTTTATCGCACTAGCTGCGAAAACTATTAATGATAGAACAAAAAAAATGGTCTGCAATATTAAAGAACATATTAATATTTACAAAAAAATTTGCAATAGCAGATGTCTGACTATTGTAATTATGTCACTATAACTACTTTTTAACATTTTAAAAGTTAATAGAAATTCCGACCAAAGTCAGACCAAGTTATCCATATCTTTGCATTGATTTTTACACAGGTAAATTACTTCCTAAGCAAGACTGTTTTTATAAATATAAAATACTTTTTAGTGTATTCACACTGGACATTCCATTCAAAATATATTACGAATTTAAAATGTCACCGCCGCCGTTATAGCACGTAGGGGTGGCACCGAAGTGCGGGAGAGGGGCGTGCACATTTATAAAATAGATAGCCGTGTGGCTATCTATTAAAACACTCAACTTGCGTACGAATATCAGAGCACATTTAAGTGAAAACCACGATGGAAATTTTTCACAAAAATACTTAAACTTGGCGACGGAAAATTACCATCTCCAATCGCAAATAGCCTCCAAGTATTGGATAATGAATTGGCTCAAATTGTTCACAGTCTAGAAATACTGGTAGGAACAATCTATCCTGACATAGAAAATCTTATAGAAAGAAATTTCAATCGGCTCTGTTTCAGGGCAATAGTGTTACCGAGAAACGACTCAGTAAAGGAAATAAACAAAATAATTATGGAAAAAGTACCCGGTGATTTTAAATGTTACAAATCTATTGACACCCTGTGCAACATCGAAGATACAGTGCACTACCCACAAGAATTTATAAATTCTCTCAATCCTGCCGGCTTATCACCCCACGAACTGGTATTAAAAGAAGGTACTCCCATTATGCTATTGAGAAATTTAAGCCCTCTCAGTATGTGTAATGGGACAAGACTTTTGACAAAAGAATTGCAAGACAATGTGATTGTAGCTACTATCATCACCGATCTCGCGGCCGGACAGCTCGCTCATATTCCGCGGATCCCGATGATACTGACGGATTTGCCCATATCTTTCAAAAGATTACAGTTTCCTGTAAATATATCGTTTGCCCTTACAATAGATAAATCCCAGGAACAAACTTTTTCAAAGTTTGGCATCGATCTAAGAAAAATGTGTTTTTTTCATGGCCAATTAAATGTTGCACTTTCTCGAGTAGGATCTCCTGAATATCAATATGTTTTATTGCCATCTACAAGTACCACTGCTAACGTAGTATATAGTGAAGCATTAAGGTAAAAATGGAAAATTAAACATTAAAAAAATATATAAATCATTCTAAACATCTTTTTCAAAAAATATTGAGGTGAAATGTTTTTCAAATTATCCCATTCATGTCTTTCGTTCTGTTTCAAAAACTCTCATTTAGAAGACATTATCGGGTTACTAATTTCATTTTGGTGTTAACATTTTTTTAGTATGACTTTATTTTTAGGGTTCTGTACCTCAAAAGGAAAAATAGAACCATTATATGATCACTTTGATGTTATTCTGCCTGTCTGCCTAGGTAATCAACTTTGCTTTTCGTTGACCTAGAATCAATTTTTTCAATCACCAAGTCCCGTACCCATAGGGAGCCAGAGAAACCCTATTACTAAATACATATTATTTAGTTATGTCCTGCATTTACTCTACGTTTACTCCAAAATGTTTAAAAAATAAATGTCTTTAATATTTAGAAAAGCAACATCAGAAATAATTAGATTATTCGCAAAATTAAATGTGCTTAAAAATTTTAAGTAACAAATGGAAACTCTTATAAAATTAAATTATTCAAAAAACCTAGTTGGCTTCCATTATTTTACTTTTTGAATACAATATGTTAAAATCATTTTTATTTTAGAATTTGTTCAAAAAATTTAATTATTTTCATAGTTTTGTTTCATTGTTTTTCTTGTCATAATTATTTCGATAAATGCGGATTTCGAGGAAAAATAAACTTGTTACTATTATTGGTGCATTCTAGGCTGGTGCATTCCAGAATTTATATGAAAAAGTTCTGAGCTACGACTAAACAAAAACAAATTAGTAAAGGCGCATTAAAAGGTAGACAAATGGAAGGAAATAATAAGAAGTTCCAGAAGGTGTCATACTTCAAAAACTCACCGCTTAAGTTGATCTCAAAAACGGAATGGGTCTCGCATCGTTTTTCATTAAAGTTATTTGCTACAATTGTTTGCTTTGTGTTTCTTGATGTATGTTTTAGATTGTTTCTTGCACCCCAAAGCATATTTCATTTGTTTCTATAGATACATTGTAACGCCGAAACTAATTCAAAGTGTACCTTTTTATTATATCAAACGAGAGATGCATTATTAATTGTGGTTATGTCATCTGATATATTTATTTGTGTTCTTGTTAGAAATAAATTTGAACGATGTTTTTAAAATCAATGTAGACATTGTTTCTAGCAGGAAAACTAAATTTTAATAATTTCTTATACTTATAAAAAAGTATTAATTTCTAAATGGACTTTCACATAAACCGTTGACTGCATTTGAAAGAAATTAACTTGTAAATTGTAAATTAGATATTTAAGTAAAAAAAATGAATACTCGTTTGAACGATTCGTGACAAAGTTTGGAAAACAACTTTTGTCTGACGATTTCAGTTGACTTTAATGAATAAAATGATTAATATGAAAAAACAAATATTCATGAAAAATATAAAAAAAACAAATATTAATCGTGACTTTGTTTGAATAAATTTTGCATCGTTATGCATAAATTTTATGATGGTTAATATGGGTATATGGACAATATGAAAATAAACAAAAATCTTTTAATTTATTGCTATTTTAGTTTTCAAATTCTAAAGAACCGAAATTTCTACAAACGACGCTAGGAATTTTTTTGTAATAACTTAATTTTTTAATATATAATCGTAAAAATTTTAAACTCTGTAACAACTAAACAAAAACATTCATCTTTTAATCATGCAATTATCGAAATTGAAGTTGGTGATTGGGGCTAAATAAGTGTGTACATATATCAGTACTCACGAAAGAAGGCAAGCACGAATGCTCATCCTTCTACCCGCACGTACGCACATAGGCACACATGAACGCCTCCCGCACGCACACACCGTAAGCATGCACGCACGCACGACCGTCTGCCAACCCACCCGCCCGAACGAACATACGTCCGCCCGCCTCAGCGCACGCACACAGGTAAGCACGTCCTTCAGACAGCCCGAATGCATGCACGGGCAACCGACCGCCCGACGGGCGGGTTTTTTTGGTGAGGGAGATTGCGTGAGTGCGTGACTTGTCCGGTCACGTCCTTGGATTACACTCCAATTGCTTAGTTACTCTACTTATTCCGAAACATACTTTTACATCAAAGAAATATCTTTTACTATCCAAACAGCAAAACTTGAGCGTTGCGAGTAACTGGATTCTAAAAGGGGGGAAATATTTTAAACAAGGTAAATGTTTTGAAGTATCGGGAGAAAAACTGTCCTAAATTCTAGCCTTTCTATAATATTGTCTTTGCTTCTTCAATTTCCCTCATGCCAATATTTGTGTTTAACTTTTTCTCATCCGTAAAAATGTTATTTTATATGGCAACTTTTTTACGATCTACCAAACAAACTATTGCTTAAAAAGTATTTTTAGGGTTGACGGGAAACGATTGCCACCCTAGCAATTACTTCCCCATTTGTATTTTATATTATTGTTTTATAATAAATAAATAAAACGTTATTTGTCTATATTACACCATTTTTTTAGTTTTATCTTTTCAACATATTTATAATATTATCAACGTGAGTCCAGAAAAAAGTTGCAGTAATACGGTAAATTTTTTTTCCGTAGTGACTACTTAGTATATTTTACCTGGAAAGTGGTATAAAGTTTAAATGTAATATAATCCGAGAAGAGCCTAAAATACTTATTGAATAATTTGTGCTACAGTTTTCGGTTAAAGTTTAAATCGATTCCAAATCCGCTGTTTTTTATAATTATCACTATTTTTTTTTATTATCACCGTTTCACAGATTGAGCAGAAAAAATATTTTTGCTATTTTTTTTCAACACAATCTTATCTAAAATTCTAAAAAAGTAGGTTAAAAATTCTAAGAACTCTCCCCTTCGTCCAATTTATGCTTCATAAGTTTTTTGAAGTAAAAAAATTACGATGTATGGATGTGGACGGACAATTAATTTGCATACAGTTTTTTCCACTTTTGGTGCACGAAGCCTTTAATAAACTTCGACAGTCCTGTCCTGAAATTACGGAAGGCGAGTATATTCTACAAGCCAGCAGATGGAATTGAATATTCACACTCCGCAATCATTTTTAAAATAAAGAATCTCAAGAAACTTTATAAACTCTGAAAGGGTGACCAAAAAAAGAAAGGTGATTGTAAGAAAGATGATTGGACAAAGTAAGTCTGTCTAGCCGAATAGCAGTACAAATAATTTATCCAGGAGAGGAAAATAGATTGCATAGAACCGAATGTAGATACTAGACATAAAAAGACTGAAATAATTTTGTAAAGCCCAAAAAACGAGTTTTTCCCAAAAAAAATCGTTGTTTCTCCCAGTGATCCGTGCTATATTATAATGTTGAGTATCGGCTTGTTATAAAAAAAAGCCCAATTAAAATATTCTTCAAAAGCATCTGTGGTGGATCACCCGAGAACGTAAATACATCGCGATTTATAGTAAGAGTAACTCTCTTATTGAAAGGTTTATATTTAAATAAATTTTGAAGAGTAAATATATAAAATGTATCAAAATTGAAGATATCAGATGCAAACATATTAAAATTATTTATAATTAGTTAAAGTCTTTTCCAAAATAATCGAATTTAATTGAAAAACTACACTGTGTATACATACACGAAATCACTTTCGGAAATAAATATACAGTTGACATATAGAGTAACCAGAAACATTACATCTATTAATAATATGGTATATTTACAATTTTTATGCATATAGATGGCAAATTATTTACTTCAATTACTTTACCACTATTATCAACTTACAGACAATCACTTAAATTGTTTTTAAAAAATTCTATTGAAGTAAAAATCTTGTGAACATGTTTGCATGGAATACAAGCAATTCACATAAATTTAAAAAAATCACACCATTGTATATATTTAATTATATGAACAATCGAAAGTTCAGTTCATTCTGAAAATAATATTTAGTCACGTGTCATGAAAGTTATTTAAACACAATCAACTTCACTGGAATTCCTAATGAAAAGAACAATAAATGTTCGATTTTTATCTGGATTATATATTTTATATTTCCTATTTTTATCTAGATTCTAAATTAAATAATACAGGACTTAACAGAAATTACATAACACGTCTTCATTTACAAAAAAAACTCCGATTTTTTTGCCACCTTATTTGGCTAGCGAAATGTTTTCATCTTTGCTTTGTAAGTAAAGATTTAAAAACAAAAAATAATGAATTCATTAATATAACAATCAAAACCGGAACCAGATTATAATATTACATGAAAATTAGAAGACTCAAATACAAACTCGGTCTAAGACCGATGCCAAAATCGGGCTTCAACGTCTAACCATAAACAAATTGAATTACAAACTTTCTGCTAGATTGACACTAACACGATCCCGATAGTAACATGACGATCGTGTGAGCGCCGTAATATTGTGAGTAGGACGAGTTCCGACTTTGAAGTGGACAGTAAATTTGTTACCTTTTTCCTACTCAGAATGATCGTACGCCACCGGCCACCACTCTTGGGAAATCATTTTTGCAAGACTCGTGATAACAGCCTTTATCCTCCAGTCCACCAAGTACGCGCGTCCGAGACGAACTTCAATCATAACATTATCTTATGTATGATTTGCTCGAGCAAAAAAAATTAAATATAACTGAAGCACGATTATCGCTATGACTTTCCTCTTCCGACTCTTTGCTCGCGTAACTTAACTATCACGAGAAAGGAACTCTTTCTGAAGTGATACTAGATGTCCATAGAGTTATTCTAAAGTTCTTCGATTTATGTATGTCAAGTTTGTTGTGATATCGTTAATATTGAAATCATCATATGATTTTTTTTACACATATTTTGTATTTTTTAGACAAGGAAATTTATAGTCACCGTGTATAGAAAATTAAGTTTCTCAGTAAATCGAATTATTGTACACTTAGTTTTGTTGTACATATACAAATTAAATGCAAAGTTATGTTACAAATGAAATCTAAGATTATATTAAATCTCTTACAATATTAATATTGTCATATTTATATATTCATAATATTGTTTTATTTATTTCTAAATCATTTCAATTTCTTTTAGGATAAAAATTGTGTTCCTCCAAAACGAAATATTTTTCTGCGGATATCACATTATTTTTTAAACCTTTTTGTTAGATATAAAGAAATACACAATAGAACACATTTATTGAAAAAACAAACAGTGGGTCACTGAGAATTTATGACCTTCACATAAATAGATTTAGAATTGGAAAAACGAGATTGCGTTGAATAGTAATAGGAAATTAACTTATATTGTGATTACTTACATAGAAAGAAGTATCTATTGGTTATATGTTTTTTGTAGTTCACTGCACTTAAAATTTATGCCATTGACAATTACATGATTATATAAGATTTGACTTGACTTTTTGTTATATAATGTTATCTGACATCTCTCGAGATCAGATATCATCATTGGTTTTTGCTTCGGCAAACATACAATAAATATTACAATGATTTATATTTATATCGGAAAATATTTTATTCTCTCGAGATGCATAGAGAAGAGAAAAGTGCAAGTTACAAATCCACATTCAGGCTTGCACATACGTATGAATATTAGAATGCATGCATGGGAATATGCATACTCGAAGGCACACACGCATACAAATATATGTACGCGCATGCACATACGGATTCGCTCGCTTACGCACGTATGCCCATTTGCGCGGTCCCTTTTTGCACTTTTAGATTTATATTCATTTGAAAACGAAAATATGTGTTATAGCAATAAACAAATGCAAAATTAGAGCATACGGATGCCACAAGTATCACAAAAAGATTATTTTATGGAATAAAAAGAAATCTAAGAGTGTCATAAATTTGTTTTTATGGTCTCAGGATAAAAATGGAATAATATAAATATAAATAAAGTATTGTACTTATTGAAAAGTTATATGCCGATTGCATTTGACAGATGTAACGTTAAACCCGACAAAAAACCTAAAGAACTCTGGAACAACTACAAATACATCCAGAATCATTTCAGAAAAAGGTCGCTTCTCCTTACGATCACGCGAGAAAAGTGTCGAAAGGAGGAAGTCAGAGTGACAGTCGCACTCCAGTAGCTTTTAATCCTTTTCGCACTAGAAAATTACACATAAAATATAATTATGATTTAAGTTCGTCTCGGACGCGCTGGCGTTGGTTTGGGTTAACATAAACGGTATTATAGCAGGCCTGATAATAATTTACTAGGACAGAAATGGAAAATGCCGCAAGCCTGACAATAACGTTAAAATAGAAATAGTACAGGTAAATATTTTCTTCGACGGAAATAATTTCGAAATGAAATGAGCTTAGATGTATGAACTTCGCGCTACGTGGATACAAATATATTGAAATATACATTGATATATGCCTGCACTAAAGCATGTTGGGAGATAATTAATTTTAGGGAGATAATTATTCTGCAAAGATCTCTTATCGTTACTTTATGAAAAGTAAATACAATATGATTAACGTAAATGTAATAGCATTTAACCTACGATGGGTAATTATAAAAATAAATCCTTATATCAACGTCAGAAACCAATTAGATCAACCAAAATGTATGTGAAAGGACGATAGTACAGTAAATATTAATTAGTTAGTCACGAGTTGTTGTTGCCTCGATTAAGACGTACGTACACAACCATTGTGGTTAGTGCTTGTATATAGCAATGTACACAGCAATGTAATGATAAATTGAAATTTATACAAAATGATGGTCACAGCCATTCTGGTTAGCTGGCTCGGTCAGTAAATAAAACTCGAATAAAACTGCAATAATATCAATATTTATAATTGCTGAATCTATGTAATGATGTACGAGTATCTAAGTTAATCACGAGGAACCTATTAACAGTAAAAAATGTCGTTACAAAGACATGAGTATCGTTTCTAGGTTTACAATTTTATTAATATAGATATTTATTTTTTCGTGTTTGTTCATCTCCAGAAATGAACGCATGTTCGCACACACGAATGTACGCGCACGGAAGCGTGCGCGCAGGCACGACCGCACGCATGCACGCCAACACGCCAGCACGCATGCGTGCACCGCATGCAAGCATGCATGCACGCACGGACGGACGCACGCACGTACGCACGCATGACTTGTCAAATTGGATTATTACGCACGCACAATGTATCAATTAGATGTTCAAAATGTAAAAAAATACAAATTCAACTACAAAAAAGGAAATTACTATGAATTGATTTCAAAGCTTAATTACAAAAAAAATTAACGCCCCACGATATTCCAATATTTATTCAACGTCATTTCGTTTCGACCATTGTTCATCCATTGTAGTGCACCGATCCATGAAAAACTGATAAAATATAGTCCTTTATCTTTCCCGCCCATCTAAAACAGATATGAAAATAACCTGGTAAACCAAAGTTAAGAATTTATGAAGTTTTTGTTAGACGATGATTCTGTAATGATTAGAAAATTAAATAAAATTTTCTTACTTATTAAGTTTCTATCAGATTTAGACTAAATGGAGCGACAAATAATTTTTTATTTTGTTTTATTTTCATTACTTTTATATGTATTATTTTTTTCTTGTTTTCATTGCCTTCCTTCGTCTATACCTAAGGTTAAATAGAACCAATTAAGTTGCAGAAAAATAGGTCAAGTGATATCAAGTATGCTAGCAGCCAGTTATTTTTTACGCTTATTTACCAAATATTTACAGAAAAAAAATAAGTTTGGATACCGTTTCTTATAAAAACGCAAGTCAAATATGAATCTATTCCTGTAACAAATATTTACTCACTATGTTATGTTGCTTCATTATAATTGGCTGGACTTCAACTATGATATTTCCTACAGCGTGGGCTGTAATATATTCTACATATTTCTGAGAGAAATTCCAAGAAAATATATTTACGCAATAACATATTTTGTGAGGAACCCATAAATATAGTTTTATTCATTCCGAAGAAAATCATACGCATGTACAGTTTTGATAATTTATAATGTTGCGAGGCCGTATTTTTCGAAGGAAAGTCTCCAATTTAGCTCTGCTATTATTAACATGTGTGTAACATCAGAAACAACACACTCTATGGCTCATAACCTAATATAAGATTGGCATGCGATTCAAAACCAAATTGCCGTTTTCAACTTACGGCTGTGACATGAGGGGCTGACCCGATCTCATGGTGTTTTAAACGAGTTTTCACGGCCTTTTCGTCTGCTTGCATTAACAATATAACATAATTTATATTGTTAATGCAAGCAGACGAAAAAGACGAGGAATGTTCATAATAAAAAATATAACATAATTTTTATTATGAACATTATTTGTTACATATCATTTATTTATTTATTATTTAAAGAAACTGTTTCTTTTTGTGGACAATCAATTTCTATTTCACTCTTATACTTTCAAAATTCTTATTTTGAAACTCGTGAAAATTTATATCAGATAAAAAAAAATAATCTTGTCATTCCTCAGATAAGAGGTAGTATATATAAATAATTACTTAAAATATATTATAAAAGTGACCAATTTAGTATCAACATTGCGAAAACAATCTCTTTTTACCAATTTTCATACCATAATAGTGTACAAAATACAAAGAAACATATTATTCGTTTTTCGTCGATATTCAGCTTAAACCATTTTAATCCCTCCACATTTTAATAAAGAACTCATTGTAAATATGGTATCACTTTAATGTTTACGCGTGTTTAAATATTATCAATATCCTATTCAAAAGTGTTGTCAATTTGCCACATTGTAGTAAATAAAACACGCTACTTATTGTTATTAAATAAAAAAATTGAAGGTTAAAATTACGCATTGTTTTTATAGTACAATTTGTTAGAAACTTATTAATTTATTGAAATGGATATATTTTGTATAAGACATCAAAAACTCTCGTTAATACTGAGGATATTTCAACATTTTAACATATAAAAATATTATTTTAGAATACAATATATAAATTTGTTTAGTTAGTTAGATGTCTTGATGGTATCACTATTCTCAAAATTGATTTTAAGAAAACAGTTTCAACGAGTACGACTAAAAAGTAGCCTAGGTCAAGACCATTATCATAATAAATGTTATATACATACACACACACACAGGTTCATATATGCAATGCATATTTATAAATATATGTATATATATGTATGTATATATATATATATATATATATATATATATATATATATATGTATATATATATATATATATATATATATATATATATATATATATATATATATATATATTGACATCCAAAAATATTGTTGGAGGATATAAAAAAGAGGGGCTCGTTCCAATAACGAGAAGAAAAACTAGTGATAAAAAATCAAGATATGACAATTTTGAAAAAATATTTGTCATGTAATCAGGATTAAGTTTTTATGCATATAAAACATATACGTACCTACCTAATGTGTAACTATTAAGCATTTTCTCCCTATTTCCATTCACCGTATTTTTATCTAACTGATGTAAGTTATTTCTAATTTTACAACACTAAAGTTTTAAAGTTTATATTTTTCGTTCAATATAATATTTACGGATAACATATTGACTCCCGATTAATATGAAACGAGTTTTCCTGGCCTGGTTTTATAAACTAATTACTGTTTAAATGTTACACAAAATTATCTTTAAGTGTATAAACGACTTAAATTCAAATCAACATACCATCCTTATACGAACTACATAACGTATTGACTGTTAGGGTAGAGAATTTTCACGGAGCAGAAGCATTTCCATGCATCATTTACAGGAGAAACGGCATTTTATTGTCAATTCGACTTACGACTTGAGCGTCTGTGTCGTACATTACAAAGTCGACGTCCAGCGAAATACCTAAGGCTAAAGTTATGTGATACTAAAGCGAACAGCTTCCTCTTGTCCCTTTATATTATCAATCGAGTCAACTGAAGGGTACCGGTCATAAAAATGTTTGTAGATAGTTTTTTTTTGTTAACTACTTCAGTGTATATATCTATTTGTGAAATTTTCTAGCACACATTATACGACATGAAAAGAATAATAAAAAAAAATTAATACATCCCTCAGAAAATTTAATCTAAGATCTTTTCTCCATTAAGACTGTTAATTTGATGTGTTCTATTTTGCTAATTTTCTCGACCTAATCAATCTATTAGCTATATTTATTTAAAGTAAAAACTTAAAATAAATTTTAAAAATAGTTGTCTTGAAGACAAATTAAAAAAATCAATGGATTTGATTTTAAGAAACTATGAGTTATTAACTAACTTATTAATTGAACAATGTGTTTGAACACATCAAATGAAAAAAATATTTGAGTTTCCATAACTCGTCAGCCAACAGGTTTTATTTAATAGATTCATTATTGGAACAAATGGGGATAGAAACATTTTTCCTCTCCAAAAAACGATTCTCTTTTAGACATATGTGGTGAATTACAGAAAATTGGAAGTAATGTTTTTTAAATTTCGGAATCACAATTTTTTATATTTTCCAGTTAATATTTTAGAAGAAATGGAAATAAGACAAGCATTTTCTTCATTATTCAAAGTTTTCTTGAAGTGATTATTTTTGTTTTCATCCCTCCAGAGGATCGTCCAGTACTGAAGCTCTAGAAGAGGCTATATCAAAAGTCAATAATGAGGAATTAGGTGTCAACCAAGCCAGCATGACGCATTAGTATGACATTTCTAACCAAACTCTAAGAAGACATCTTAAATCGGAAAATGGAAATAACCTATTGGGTAGATATTTAGAACTGGGGGTAGAATATATAAAGAAATTCGTCAGACATATTCAATCTCTTGAAACAATTTGGATATTCCCCCGACAAAGACGACGTCAAAAGTATAGTCTTTGGTATAGCTGAAAAAATATATTTGGTATGCCATTTTTCGAAAGTAAAACAAATAGCTGTTGATTATTGGTACTATCTGTTTAAGCACCGTAATCAGGAAATAATATTACGAATGTCTGAACGTATATCTCTAGCTCGGCACAAGGAATGAACCACAAAGATGATGAAAATTACTTTAAAATATTGTATATAAAATACACAATGTCGATGAAATTGATATCCATGTTAATAATAAAGCCGGTGGATTCTTGGCTACCAAAGGTGCCAAAGAAATTTACATCATAACAAGTGCTGAAAAGGACGAAAACCTAACCCTTATTACCTGTTATAGTGCGGAAGGAGACTTTTTGCTTTCCGTCCCTATTCTTAAAGGAAAAATTAAAAGACCAGGGTTTTCTGAAGAGCTACAGCTTAAACCTGACTAATGAATCAGAAGTTATTATATATTGACAGTAACATGTTCTACATGTGGTTCGCAGATCATTTTATACCAAAGAAAGGCACAGGAGAAGGGCTATTGCTTTTGGATGGTCATGGTTCATACAGCAATTCGATTGATTTGTTTGAAGCAGCTACTGCAAATAATGTTATACTCCTTTGCTTCCCTAGCCACACTACACATGCTTTGCAGCCGTCAGGTCTATCATTTTTTTATCCCTTCACGATATATATATATGATTATTTTTTACCCCTTCATGAGATATTCTACCTAGAAACAAAAGTAGGAATGGCAAATCACAAGGAAAGAAAGCTGACTCGATACCACATGGCTCAGTTAATTGGACACGTTTGGTTTAAGTTTGATACTATATCTACAAGTATACCGGTGATGCGGTGCACAAGAGTGAACCCATTTAATCTTTTCGTTAATACCCGATTACTTATTTTGCATAGACGTCTGTAATAACAACTTCCCAGAAAGTTATTCATCAAATAAATCAGAAAGTATACTAGCGATAACATCTATGATTGGTTACTTTTGTAAAGATATTACAACAGCAACTTTTTATGAGAATAAAGAGCTCTCATTTACTAGCCCTTCAATTGAAAGCCCCCATAAAAAACTGGTGCCGTCGGTCATTAGCCCTGAGCCTTCAAAGGGCAATCTAAATAGCAGTTCAAAGACATCAGTAATCAGTTCTAATTCCAGACTTGGATCGTCAATCGTAGCCCTAATCAAGAGACGCCATTCAACAGTCATTCTCAGAAAATTTGTTACTCGGGTCCATACGTACTAATTACATTTAAGTCAGTAGCTCAAAAGAAAGAAACGTCGTCGAAGATATTAAAAGACATTCGAACCACTGTTGTGATACCCCAATATCAGGTCATAAGCAAAAAGTAAAAGACAACATTATTTATACCTCCCAAATTTATAGCTAAATATGCTATACTTATGGAGGAGAAACAAATACTTAAACATCTTGGAAGAAAAAGGAGAAAGTGTCGGAAATCGCATTGCAAGAACTATTAAAAAGAAAAATACCGCCTTCGTTTTGTTCAGGATTCCGAGAATAAGCATAGATATAGATTCATCTAGTGAATATATTGACATCGAAGAAAATGCTTGGAAGATTATAACATAACGAAGAAACGAGCAGACTGGATACGGTGTGTAAGATACTTGGAATGGGTGCCTGAAGATTGTATGATGTATAAAGATTTGTGTGGCTGGTGTAAAGTGCGGCATGAGAAGAAATAATGTTTCAGAAATAATTTATTGATTTTTGTTCCATATGCATGTTTTTTTATTATTTTTTTCTTACGTGGAATTTTTCACAGGCCCTTTCTGAAGCTTTTAAAAAGACTGGTAATTCTGAAATTATTAGAATTATTAACGACATGAACAAATTATTAGACTAATTAGTAAATATAACTGATGAAACACGCTTGTATTCAAATATAATTTGAATACAAGCGTGTTTAATTTAATTAGGTAGAAAAGTAGGGCATTTTTCACGTTTATCCTAGTATTTAATTTTAATAAATATAATCCAATTCTAAATTAAGGAACATCCAAATTGAAAATTATGAACCGAATTTTGAAATTAAAAAACATAATTTTTATGGGTGAATATTTGAAATGTAAATATATTCTATATTTTATTTTGTTTTGACAATTGATAAATTGAAAGAAAAAATGTGAAGATAAATATAAAAGTGGTGTTTGGAAGCCATAAATGATAAAAGTCGACAAAAAGTTTTAGTAGAAGTCCCTTCAATAATTGAGACTCTAAAAAGGTAAGTTATGTTTGAAAAATATATTCGCATTGAATAGTATGGAAATAGGTATCCCTATTTCCATACTATTCATATTGATCATATATTAGCACATTGTTCATGATTATTTGTTGCTCAGTTCAAATGAAAAGGGACATTCTACTTCATTGAAATATTAACAGATTTCATATGAGCTAAGGACTATACCATTATGCGCCTGACTCGTCTTATTGACAGAGCACAATACATATCTTACCAAGTAAAGAAACTCGATTACTTTTTTTTAAGCAAAATAAGGTTATATTAAATTTCTTGCAAGATAAAATAAAGCAAGTGGCTCAGAGATATGTCTTGAAAATAACTTCTATTATAATATTTAAAAGCGAAAAGTTTACACATCTTCAGCTCTGACATTTACGCGTCCTTATGATAATCGACCATATACATATATATATGAGAACGGACATTTTTGATCAAAATATTTCAAATTTTTAAAGGGAAATATTTGTTATATACTTATTTTTTCAAAACTATGATTTTTGTTTAATTAAAATATTAAAAGAAATATTTTAGTTTTTTATTATTGTTTAAGTCATTTTCAAAATAACTCTCTGAGGCTGCTGGCTCTGGAGCCAGCGACGCTCATCCTGCTAGACCATTTATTTAGTACATCGTATTGATATTTATCTAAGAATAAATGGAAAACTTACGACGTAAGTAAACTTTTGAAATGTTTAAAGAAAAGGTCCGATAATTCTTTGTAATGCCTCTTAAATAAACTCGTGTATGTTTTTATTTCCACGGTTGGTTTCAAAAACACAGCGTCATGACTGTTATGAAAAACTCACTACTTCCCATACATATCTGTCACTTCGTGAAATCCTAATATTCCTAATGTTACCTATTCAATGCCCTTTGATGATAAAATCTAGGGAAAGTGATTCGAAGTGTAAAATAATTTGAATGTGGAGATGATACTGCAAAATTATAGTGATTTTTTGTATTTATAAGTTTCGCTAAATTTGGTGGTCTTTGTAAGTAATATAATTGCAAGTTTGCTAGTTATGGTTTGAAGGGTGTGACCAATGTATCGATTAAGATGTAATATTCACTTTATTTGATTAGGTAAATTGTATTTATTTTCATTATTGTAAGTTTATAATTTTCATAATTTTTGTTTAATATCAACATAATAAAAATCACGTTAACTCATTTCTTCAGAATGATTTATAGCGATGTATTTGATAATTATGTAATAATGTTTTGATCTCCAAAAAGGGATAATTTTCCTGATATAATTAAAAGTTACAAATGTATATCGATATATATTCGATTATTTTTAGATTAGGTCAACACTGACTGATTAGGTCAATACAACTGATAGTAGTCAAGCATTACAAAACAAGGCAAAGAAAGAGTAAATGATAATCAAAATAAACTGTTTGTTTTACTACTAAAACTTATTAGCTTTTAAACAACACTTCGCTATTTGGTTATAAGCTATTTGATTATTTATAAAGAGATTTTAATTTTGGTTACTATGGAGGACTACAACCATTAAAATGTTTAAAGAAGATTTCATATTTTTCATAATTTTCTTTCTCTGTTTCATATTTTCCGTCCACGTTTTGTATTTTGAAGTTATAATAACTTTAAATTCGGGCTCTGTGACTCGATGGCCAGCAAAATATAAGTTTGTCTTAAATTTTTTTACCAATAAAATGTGAGTAAATTTTGTTAGTAATATAATACACGTAACATTAATTATATCTCGGAATCCGTACTGAATAACGTACTGAATTTTCTTACCTTCATAGTAACTAAAGGAAACATGAATTAAAGTTCCACGAACGAATCGTTTAGAAGTTTACTGATGTAATTTAAATATTTTGTCAATACCACCAGATCTATTGATTCTTCCAAATTTTTGTTCTCAGTTTTTAATGTACTCATCATATATGAAACAAAAAAAGTTTTGCCTAAAAGGGCAATAAAAACAAACGGTGAAACAAAAGTATTCCTACGGTTACCATTATCCAAGTTTAGAATGTTTTATGGAATAATATTTATAATATCGATATATTCCAAGTCATACTTTATTTTTATAATATATTTATATACTAAAGGTTGGTTATATTTGTAAAAGAACTTAGAAATACAAGAAAAACAGTTTAGCCTTTGCTAGACCTCTCCCCGCTTCCAGATGAGTTTAATACTTATTTCTGCCAATAAATATACGGTAAAGACGCATTATGTTACTTTGTTTATTTTGCAAAATATCTGGTAATCTGCATTCAACCGATATTTCTGAAATAATTAAAGGCATTTTGAATATGTGTATATATATGTATATAATTTCAAATATTATGAAAATTAGCCAAGTACTAAAATATGAATTATTAAAATATATTCAAAAGAGTTACGAGAGATTATATTAAACGCTATACGACAATGTTTAGCAGTAAAAGAAACATAATTGATCTGGATTAACAATTAACCTGTATATTTATGAATACGGATTTGATATAAAAATGGATATTGATAATTTTTCACAAAAATTAATGGTGACTAGTATAATTCATCATATGTAACAGCGCTTAATATTTATTACTGAAAAATAATAAAAATTATAAAAGTGAGTCAAATGACTATATATTATTTAAACTCCATAAAATGTGAACTTAATCTTAATTAACATGTACAAATAAGAAAATAAATGTTAGTAATTAAAGAAACAAATATATATATAAAATATCTAAGTATTTTTTTTTATTAAATCAATGATTGAAGTTAATATATTTGCAATCGCAGAAAATAAAGCATGGACGGTAACAAAGAAACTGTTATTATTTTAGTATTTTGTAGCGACTGAGACATATAATAGTTAAAATGGCTTTTTGATATGACTTATTAGCTCTTGATCCCTTTTTGCCTTGTAAGTACAATGACAATCCGCATGATGTTCCTACCAAAATCTGACCGCCAACCTTACTATAGCGAGCGAGTTTAAAATTGCCAGTTGTATGTTTATGTGATATTTAGCTTGTATAACTGTTTCTAGATATTTTACCATGATATGGGTATTTGTTGTATTGGTTTAATACCTACCTAATATCTTAATAACAGGTAATATTAATGGATTATATTAATACGCGATATATGCCTTATGTATTGGCTTACCGATATTTTCGCTACGACCTGTTTATTTGATGTATCGCTTAATAATATCTAATATTAGAAAATAAAACGTTTGCCAAAGTTCAAGCCTCTGCAACTCTCAGTAGAATGAGTTCCTTGCATGATGATATAGTGATGTAATATTATGTGAGTTAGAAAAACGCTAATTATTAATAACTCTCAAATCAATGTAATATTTGAGGAGTTTGATTCAAGGGTTACTTATTATACTTTAGGTAATCGTGGCATATAATTGTGAGAAATTCTCAATTAAAAGGTTAGAAAATTCTACAACAAAATTGGTTTTCGAGAAAAATAGTAATAGATATACATGCACACGCATACACGTATGCAGCCACACAATCATAATCTCTTAGTTTAAAGATATATATATACATGGCCGTTCGGTCGTCTGTAGAAAGTATTCAAACTTCACGCTTTAATGTTTCCAAATAGTTTATTTAATTTAAGGGACTGCCTGAACGACATGTTTGCTTTATTATTACAAAGAGAAATTAGGAATTATTTTTTACTTCTTTAACTTTATTAATATTAACTCTCAAAGATTTTATTATGTAGTTGAAACATAAATTAATTTTTTTTGTTATTTTTAAAAAGAACGTTATATTTACTATATAATTTAAAAAAGTACACTTAATATATATTTCTGAAGAGCGTTATGGCAAAAATATAATTATTACGATCAACTTACTAAAATAATAAATTGTTTGAGAGGTATATTTGTTATAACGTCTCATACGACGTAATATAATTTAATAATGCCTATATTGAAGTGTATTCCTGGGAAAACTTGAAAGACTAATATTTCATACTTATAACATAATATTAAATGAAAGGATGAATGATATTATTACGGAGGCGGAGTTAAAAATAACTTTAATAACAAACGGTAACAGAGTTATTGTTCGTTTCAATAACGAGTAGTATTTTAAGAGATTAAGTTATATATGACTTCATTGTTCTTTACAATTTGTGTGGGTGTCACTGGTTGTATGTTCTAATTTTAGTATGCTAAGAACGCTGCATAGAAAGTTTTAATTACTTTAGGATAAATGTAATTATTCAAGCAAACATTCCATAATTATTTCAAAAAGACGCGTTATCAAAGTCACTAAATTAAAGTTGGCTTTAAATACCGATTAAGACCAAAGTTCTCAGCAAAATGTATTGCCAGGCATAAAATTAGTTCAGCATTTTGTGAAAAATATGATATATGTAAATTTGTAATTAAACATATTGCAAATTTCATGTAAATAATATTACTTGTTTGTATGTCCTTTGAAGAAAATTGTACTTTATTTATTCAATCGGTGAAAAATCAGGTTGTATATTAAAGAAATCACCTTTGATAAAATATGGAAAACTTCTCAACTTAGTGCTAAAACATGATAAAATTTTTCGTAAGTTGTTTGGGTAGCACCTACTTTATATGTGGTACAAAATTTCTTTGAGTATTAGTTAATTTTAATGTAGGTGAAGATTTTGAACCCAGCGCTGTTCAGATTTATTTCAGAAACTTTCACTTCACGTACAAATTTCCAACGTCATTAAAACGACAAAAATTCACCGTCTGAAAATTAGTATGGAAAGGCCGTATAGCATATATACGTGCGATAGACTCAAGTCGGTTTAAACGACGGTTTCCAAAGAAAGTTGCAGACTACGATTTTTTTATCGTTTTAATGTCGCAAAAAATATTGGAATTTCGTTCGAGTGCGCCAATTTGTGTATCGACGATTCTCAACCTTAGTCATATTGTATTAAAAAACTTTTATATTTCCATTTTTCTAGGACGAAAAGAAGGACGACGATTTCCTTTGGAAAAAGATTTCTTATCGTTGCATATATGAAAGGTAAAGTTTGCTTGTCTGTATGTTCGCTTAAAGTTAGAATTTTAATCAAAGAATTTTTTAATTTTTATTTTAGTTTAGTTTAACGTATCTGATTAATACATATGGCGAACTTATTGCTACAAAAGCAATCTCTTACAACCAACCAGAACACCAATTCATCCCCGCTCGATGAGCGGCCGGGAATCGAACCCGGGTCCCCGTGGTGCGTTCGGCCGTCAAAAGCCTATGATCAACCCAACACACCAGGGCGATGATATTTTGATACAGTTTTCATCTTAATAAAACATATTTATACGGAATAACTATACAATTAAAATATTACGTAAGAACATTTAGGGGACAGAAATATTAATATCTGTGAAATATGTCATTAAACACGAACAGGGCGAAGCGACGATAGTAGCAACATTGGGAAAAGGGGAATTTATTTATTTAGGGGGGCAGTAAAATTTAATCGTCAAACGTGGAGGTTGTGAATTTTACTACTTCTACGTAAACAGAGCCGCAGAAAATGACTAATAATAATATATAAGGAACTTAAATCTAAACTGCACAGCTGTTACGTAACTTTGACAAATGTCCATTTAAGACTTTTGATTTCCATACATCTGCATAAAAGAAATAAAGACGTTTTAAAATTCAACAAGGAACTCAACGAATTTCACTACGATTAATTAAAACAATATGAAATTAAACTATTCATTTGCTATCGTAACGAATTTATTATAACATAGGATAGGTAATCGGATACTTTAAAAAGCTCTGTATCGATTTAGATACAATTGGTTTAAAAATCTTTACACGGAAATATATTATGTTCGTGAGAACGTTACGTGATGCTTTAATGAAGTTATGAACAAGAGATATAATATACTCTGAGGTGGTTTCATGAAATATTTTTGCTTGCTTGGCTGAATGGATTATTTATTCAGATTAAGCTATGATCAATCAAATTTAATTAATTAATTCGACATGTATATCAACGGCATATTAACTATTTTCTACACATTAATTCTAAAGCTATTCAAATAAAAAAATTACATTAATACATCTAAAGAAAAATATAATACTTTTATAATGGTAATATCTATATTATATTAAATATTTTGAATGTTTTCTGCGCATCGTGGTAGTTCTTATTTCATGAAAGGGATTTCCTGAAATACTAAAAATATAAATTATTCAGTGCCAAATAAAAATTTAAGAAATGGTTTTCATTAAATTCTAGAAATATCTGATTAGAAGCAAATGTCTGAAATGCTACATTTAAGAGTGAAGTAAGAGAAGTAGCAAGGGGTAGAAGAATACGGCTACCTTTCATTAAAGCCAACTTTGATTTCAACAATATACTGATTAAATCATCGGTAAATATAAAAATATTTTTGAAAATAAACGTCTCAAGATATCAAGATCTATAGTTGACAATTTTTGTTACTTGCCCAAACTAATTCGTCCATTGTGCCAAGTTACACTTATTTTCCTTTAATATGGATAATTTTTCCATAAGGAAAATGTATTTCCAACAGGAGAATGACACTATTTTCAACTAAATATTCGTTTAATAGGATTCAATAACAGTAGCATAAATTGACTACCATTAAAATGGAAAGTCTGCAATATGGCTTGTAATTGAAGTCACTAGAATGGAAATTTGTATGTTTTTTCACATTTAAATGAAACTTCGTTATGTAGTATTATTTAGACTTTATTTAAATTCTTTACCCAATCCTAGGTTTTGTTATATTACATCATGTGGGCAATTAGCAAAGATTCATGTGGGCAATCAGCAAAGATTAAATGATAGGAACTTCCAACCGCATTGATATATTACACAAAACAATAGCGTAAGCCGGGTTTGCGCGGGTTTTCCCACTGCTTAGGTTATTAATTTTATTGCAGGAGACCGGTGTAGTTTTTAGTATATTTTCGAAAAGTTGAGCTATTATTATGTTTTCGTTATTATACAATATTGAAGTATTTTAGTAAGGCTAATAAATTAAAATGATGTTATTCTATGATGTTATAAAATGCAAATGTTCCGGTGTATGTAACAAAATAAAATGGATATTTTTATAAGTAATATATTAATAAAATACCAAGGGTATCTGTTGGTTGTGACAAGTTATATAACTAATTAAATATATATCCCATTTTTTTATTTCTTTGTGATGTATCTCCTTAGATGTGTAACCGGGCTATTACAATTTGAAGTGTACTGCAGTATCAATGTTTTCTAACTATATTTTGTCCAGAATATATTGAGTATTGGTGATGATACTGCATTGAGTTGGTCATTTTGTATATTAACGTTGGTGTATCTTTTATGTCTTTTTATTTCTTATGTTTCTAGGATGTTGAGTTTAATGCCTTTTGTATTTATTTGTAATGTGTAGGGAGCATGTCGGTATGCATAATGTTAGTAGGTAAATCAATGGTGTATTTTTATGAATTTGTCAGAATTCATGAAAACTATAAATAAATCATAATTTTGGAACATTGAGGGAATTATATATTTAATAATTACCAAAATAATTAGCAGAGATGTAAATATAAGGCATCGTTTTCAGGCCAAAGCAGTGTCTTCAAAGAAAGTAAATTTTTGAAACACTCTGGTGGAACCACGATTATGTGGTTGAGTATTTGAATACCGCTGGAAACTGACGAGTTCCAATATAATTTGGTTCTTTAAAGTAGTATAGCACACAGCTGACGATTGCGTGAACTCAGGAAATTTCAAGTATGAAGGACCAAAATTAATAATACAGTAAATATCATTTTTCTTTTTAACTGAACGATAAATTTTATACGCATATTACATAAATGTTTCTGCAGTTAGGAATGAGTAGTGATGTAATTCACGTTCAAAATCATAACGTGTGACAACGTAAAACTACATAGTGTTTAAAAATTATTTCAAAATAAAAAAAATGAAATTGACACGGGCTATTCCTACTCGAAAATATTATTTTGATGATTACTCATTATATTAGTCATATTTTATTAAATTCAGTGCTTTCTTTATTACGTTAAGTAATTTCAGAATAGTTACAAACGCCTTTTTTTCTTCCACCATGTACAATGATTCAATACGGCAGTTGCCTCATTTTAAATTTTGATATTTTTCGTAGAATATTGTGAAAGATAAGTTAATTAAAAACCAGTATTGAAAAAAATTCAAAAATTTATTGAAAAATAAGCCAGTTATAGACTTCTAAATTTGAAGATATGGATAGAGTTGGGTCCCTGTCTCTTTTCCTCTCGTATAATATAATGTGCAATATTAAAAATGATCTCACAACACAGTATTGCCGTCCTTCTCTAAAGGTTAAATTTAAACTTTTATAATTCGGTCAATTTTTAAGATTATTTAAAAAAACTTGAAATTATGATTAATGAAATAAAAAAAAATTGCCTAATTTAAAATTAAATTTTGAAAGTCGTTGGCCAATTTAAAATATGACATTTTGAAACTCGACCATTCTTTTTTTCATTACAGCGGTCTATTGGTAAATTCACAAATTTTTAACTCATTTCTTGTTATATATTTTATATCAAGGCCATTAAAAACGTGTCTATTATTTTGATACTATACTGATGTTGCCAAAGAACATTTTGAAATAATTTTTTAATTAAGGTTGATCAATTAATACAGGTAAAAAGTCACAAAATTTTTCATGTTGATAAATTGTAACGCTTAAAGCAAAACAATAATTTTGAGGAGACCAAGGTTTTCAAATTTTAAATATTTTTCTTGAATTCCAAAAATTCCGATTAAATTTTGCAAAATATATGGCAATTCATTCGTCACCCTTGGAAGGATTTAGTTAGAATAATTTATAAAGTAATACTATACTTTACCCAAAAACGGCTAATCTAAGTTAAAACAGCGTTCAGCGCAATATTAATTTTGTAACTGAAGATTGTATTTGCCGGAAAAATTCAAAAGAATAGATTAAAATATGAGCCCATCATGGATGAATAACATTGAAATAGTTGGTGATCTACAAATATTTACGTTAATTGAATATCATATAGCTTTATTATTATTTAGCTCTTAAATGCAATGTAAATGAAATTGGCAGAATCAACATAACATAATTTACAATATGTAAAATTATTTTATTTGTAAATAAAATATTTCAGTAGATATTTATATACAGACATACTGGTGTAAGCAAGATATAAGCATTACACTGCGTTATTTAATTAATTTCTTATCATGTCACACTTTGTTCATGATAATACGTAAGTGTTTATATGAAAACAATTTCAAAAGTAAAAGCTTTCTAGAGTTTTGAAAGCGGTTACCTCACTAACGAGGTCGCTCTGATCTAAAGTCGACGAGTGAATTAGAACTTTATGAAAGTGCAGCTAGAGGCAGACTAATTAATACACTTCACTTGACGTATGATGGTACAAAGCGTACAAACATTAAACGATGGATAAGTGGAAATATTGGGATCTGCTTTTGAGAAGTCCGTACGTGGTTAATTAGCGCCGACAAGAAATTTGGATAATCAGCAAGAGGTCTTCAATATTTTTATTACATTTTCTTTTGTATTTCGTTTAGTTTTTTTTAAACTTTAAGTACAGTGGATAAATTAAACCACACTAAAGTTATTTTAGGCCGCAAAATTTCGTTAGTTCGTTTTTTAATGCTTGGTCTAAAAGGACTCATGGACTTAAAATTACTGTGGTATTAACCGGTACTAACGAGAAATTAATTTAACTATGGATTACCAGAAGACAAACTCAGAATATATGGATAGTGACCGATAACAGTTTTAGTGATGAAAATCGATAAGAGAAGTGCACAATTTTTAGTTAAATTTAAACTATTAGAGCTATTCTGAAATAATGGATGGAATATTATAAACTACAAGAAAATATACAAATAAATTGAATAGTGTGCATTGTAAATTGTTGCAAATTGTCTCTTATGAACCATTTTCTTTCAGATAATCAGATTATATTTTTATTTGTCACACAAATATTTTTATTGGTCAGTGAAACATGGCTACGTTAAAATAATAATTAAAATATTTGTACATACGTCGCCGATAGGTAGTCTATAAAATATATTATAAAACAGTGAAAGCTTTTACAAAATTTTACTATTGAAGCAACACAAACAAAGTAATCTAGCAGAAGAAGCTGGAACGCAAAATATTTCATTTAACATTAGCAATATACACAATCAATGTAATTTTATTAATTTTTTCTTCGGAAAAAACCAAACATTTCTTAATTTTGAAATAAAATCAGGTATTAAAATGTTTAATTAAAGATATTTGAAATATGTTACAAACGTAAATATATTGTGATGTAAATATTAGTGTACACATCATTGTATGTCCCAACTCTCTAACCAGAATGGAATTTTGCTTTTGATGTTCACCGAGGCATATCTGCATTGTAACAATTATACATTACGAAATACTCTATAGGTTTATTATAAGGATGGTTTAAAAGATTAATCTATAAATTTGGAAACATACGTGTAACCTATTATAGATATAAAAAATATTATGTTAAATCCATATAGGTAGGTTTTACATTATAATCCAATAGGCTAGCATAATAAAAGGTATAACTAAAATAGGTATCTACTTTTTGACACGTAAATAACGACAGCAATTTATGTAATTCGTAACTGAGTTTTATGTAGGTGTATAGTATTTGTTGAAGGTCGTCGATAATATATTTCTAATCTTCAGAACATACTCTAAATATAGCAAACATGTTATTATATGAAAAGTTTCCTAACGTATCGATGAAGCGATCAAGGTTGAGAAGGTGATCAGAGTTCATTCGTATACAAAAAAGGGTTCCTTCGGAAAAGTAACAGTAACACGTGTATCGGTGAAACTCATATTTAGTTTTTAAGTTATTAAATTTGTAAAAGGAAGAAAACGATGAATACAATTATTTATTTTAAAACACACCTTACAATGGAACGACCGATATTATTCTTATCTATTAATCTTAGGTATTAAGGGTTACTTAGGTTCTATTTAATCTTAGGTATATACGAGGGAGGTAATGAAAATATAGCCGATAGCCAGCACCGGTTGTAAAGGGGTATTCCATTGAAAAGGCAATAGAATCACTGCCTTGTCAAGGATAAAATATTACACATAACACATACTTTGTATCCATTTTATCAAAAATGCGGTTTTGCGATTTCGATTAGCAAAAAAAACAGTAAAATACCAAAAATAAAAAGAATATTGCGCTCCAAGTGGTATTTATTTATCACCTTGGCTTTGTTTCCTGGGGATCTTATCGAGACACGATCAATAGCTATACTTATATACTATTCCCAATAAACGCATATACTTTGCCAATGGAAACTATCAGGTCTAAATAACTTTTCACAAAGTTGTCAAGTCTACATGTCTTTCTTTTTAAGGTTTTAAATGACTTTTTACAGTTCCTTTCTACAGTTCCTTTGCGATACAAATTCTATTAAAATTTTGTTATAATTTAATTATTTTCATGTATATAGAAATGTATCGGAATTTCTATATAGTAGCCAAAGACTAGAGTAAACTTTTTTATGTTTACCTTTTTTTTACTTCATGTGTATAAATGTGTATTTTTATCACAAAGATACTATCGATTCGACAAAATGTGACAAGTCTTGTTTTCAATCGAAGTATGTAATTACTAGAAATAAATGGTCGAATTTATATTTGAAATGTGTAAGCAAAACCCATGCATTTAAAATGAACTCTTTCTTTATGTTAATGGTTTATTTAAAACCAATTTAATTATGCATATGTACTCGTCGCAAATTCTTTGTAAAATTATGACAAATAGTTTTATTAAAATTTTATTACGTGATGAGAAATTCTCTTGCCCGGTTTTTTAATGAAATGGTACAAGAAATTTCTAAATTGTATGCTCATCAAATGAACATCAAAAATATAGTAATTAAGTAACAGTTACTTCGTATTATATAGATTTAACTTCATAAGTTAATAGACTCAGGCCGTCTGGGAGGAACATTATGTTAACAATTCGCTTTGTGAATATTCTTTCTATTATTTTTTTGTTGGTTTAGAATTGTGTTTTATTTTGCTTCAAAAAATAATTTTATTACAATCGTTAAAAAATATATTGGTTATTGTATGAATTCATCAGTTATTGAAATAACGGTGTTTGTTACTAATATGGCTAAGAGTGTTATTAAAATATAAATATAACCATATTATAGAATCTTATGTAATGCCCCTTAAATATTATGTTATCGCTGAGTATAATATGACTAATCGCTTGTTTATTTAAACTGCAAATAAAATTGTATCATGGTACACGCATTTCTTTTATTGTTTTTACTTCCCAGTTAATATTCCTCCTATTTCACGAAACAATCCTGACCACAGCGTTCCTCGAATTAAGTTCAATTAATTGGTCTCTACATGAAGTAAGTTAGGTTAAGTCCTTGTGTTGGAGAAAATACAAAATGTTCATTAAATTTCATTATCTTAAAAATTATTATTACCATGCTAAAATGTACCAATCACTTTTAATTTTTGGCATGGGTGTGTATAACTATCTATAAATAAGAGGAAAATTGCATCTATCCCTCTATTTATTTAATAGTTAATAGGTTGTACTGAAAACACATCAGGGTTGGGATGAATATCCTTTTTGTATCAAATTGTTTCCGGGGATGGTTTGTGGGATATGTTATTTTATATTCCGCCTGCACATATTAACTTTCGTTTGCGATCTCCGGTTTTATGCGCGCTTGAATTGCTCAATTAGGTTTTGGAGGCGTTGCTCTGTCTCGTCTTGTTTCAGTGCTCAATTTGTAACTTCAGAATCAAGGTAGAATATGTGGGTAGATTCCAACCTGTTTATTATTTCTGATTTTTTATTAGTTGTCTGTTTTATGGCTTACGATTTTAATATTATTTTCGTTTCACAAGAACTTGCTCAATACATTGACAAAATGTAAGTTGAGCAAGAATTTTACTTAGTGAATAAATAAATTTGTCTTTTTTAGGTATTAGTTGAAAAGACACGCCGTAAAGATTTTAAATTGTTTTTTTTTCATTTCCTATCAAGTATTGTGTACGTGTTGTTGATTGAAAATTAACTTCAGAAATATATTTCCTTCCTATCTCCAAAACGAATTAAATAAACATTTTGAAAAAATTTTAGATGTTTAATTAAAGTTATAGCAATGATTCTAAATCCGATACTTTACAAGGTATTCACAATATTTTTCTACCTGTGAGAAACAAAGTAGGGGCTATGTCCGTGTGATACAAATTAAACCTAATATTTGTAAATAGTTTGTTAGGAATGCTACGTAGCCCTTAACAATATATATATATATATATATATATATATATATATATATATATATATATATACATATATATATATATATATATGTATATATAAATATATCAGTGTAGGTAGTATTTATATAGTAACCGTTTTATTTGCAGATAAGAATTTTTTATATTATTGCAATAATTATCGAGACATGGTAATTTACGCGTTAATTTACGAAAATGACACATTTTATCACATGCTATAAATAAATAACTTTCGATTTGTCACGAGTATTGAAATAAAATGTATGGAATGACACTTTACATAACAAACTTACACACGTGATTACTTAAAACTTAAAAAGGTACCAATGCGCATAATTCTATGTCTATAATTTTGGTGAAAATACATACGAAAATATATTTCATTTATTCAGGTAATAATCTATGTAATATATGCTACATTTATGTTATTCATTATTGGCTGGGCAGAAATAAAATATTTTTATTTTTATCTATAGTTAACTTTTTCAATAATATAGCGACTAGAGTTAGGATTAAATAAGCTTTAAACTGAAAAAGACTTGAACAAACTGAAAAATTATGTTAATGTTAAATACTTGCTAATCTTTAAGTAACGGGAATTACGCTTTATCCTAACGATATGCCTAACGAAAAAATGAAAAATTAATTTTATTTTATTTACTAGCTTATTATCAATATCTTCCATTTAACCATAAAATTTTTTTTCAAAACAATATTTTCCTGAAGAGCGTAAGTGATGTTATTATATAAACAGGATGTATATAAAAAGAGATAAAGAAAATTTTAGTAAATGCTTATAAAAAATTAACGTATTGACTTTAGTTAGAATTGAAAAAGGAAAAGATACGAGTACAGGATGTTTAGAAAAGGTAAAAATTCTTCATTTGGTCCTCGCAATTTATCGAGGATATTTTCTTCATAGCGGTATCAATTTTATTTCAAAGACTTGATACGTAAAAAGTACATTTTGCGTAAAAGGACAAGTATGTCTGGGAATGAGCAGAATGAATAAAATGTCAGAACGTAACCAAAAGCTGTGACCGGATAAATCTTTAAATCTACCGCTGAGACATTTTGGATCTTGAGGATTTTTATTAATTTAAAGAAAATGTGCAAACATATTAGATGATGATGCCATCAATCGCCAATCCAAGTAGTAATTCAATCTCATCAAACACGCAAATAAATGAACTAAAGCGCTTTCTCTTTGAGATATAATTAAATGCAAGTCGAATAAAGTCGTTACCCATTACGGAATAGTAAAGTTCTTCATAAAAAGTAATACAAAACTTGAATATTTTGAATTAATTTTACTTTTTAGACATACTTAGAAAGTAATACCGTATGCCGAACTTTAAGTTAAAAGGTACTTAATATTTTGTTTCCATTAATTGTTTTATTTAATAATGCCATAAATAAAATTTACTTCCACTAAACTATTGTAGAAAACATAATCCGAATAAATTTATGATATTATTAAAAAAAAAAAAATTTTTTTAATCAATTAACGAATCATAACATTTTCATCGCCCCAGGCGTTAAATAGAATTTTCACAGCATAGCAAAATATTTAAGGGATCGGTAGGTAGGACTTAATCTTAATAGAATGAATAATCAGATTTATAAAATAGCGGCAATCCTTTTTTAATTCTTATTTTAACTGTTCCTCAATAGTTATTAAATGAGAGACGGGTTAAAAGTGGCTCAAATTTGGTCCGTGTAAATACTAAAGGGCATAAATACGATAAGTTTTTCTTACAGAAATTGTCTAATTTCTTACATGTTTAGATCACATTTATAAAAAAGACATAAATGCTTCAGATTTCTTTTGCAGCAATTTATGTTTTATTTTTAAAGGTAAAACGGTGTACATCGCTTATTAAGTGACCAAACCTAAAATTAAGTGCTGATCGTCACACAAATAATATTAGGTCATGAGAAGCACATATTTAATCGAATCAACCTATAAAAACTGGATATAGTTCTATCCGGTTTTTATAGGTTGATTCCAACTGAAATAGTAGACGGCAGAAATATGTCATAGGGAGATGAAATTAGGAGATCTATCATTTCCTATTTATTACGAAGAAAGACAATTTTTTATTTATAGCAGATTAGAATTTAACTCTTTTCCAACATATACTAACATCATATAATGTTAAAAAATCTAGAAGGAATGTTCACGTATGATAAAAAACAATAAATTTTGCAAGAAAATATTTAGTGTAGTAAAATATTACAAACTATTACAAACTTATGGAAAAATATCAAAAGGGAAAGCGACATTTTGGGTTAGTTCCGCTGAAAGCTTACATCCATTCTAAACGTTACATTGCGAAGCGTACGTAGAACTTTCATACGTAGAGCTTTCATTTATTTTAACAGGCAAAAGATGGCAACAAATAGGTAATCAAATTTATTAATTTTATTTCCGAATGGTAAAAAAATTTAGTTTTTTATTATTTCTTGTAAAAAATTTAATAAAATTCGATTGATAAAAACTATTACAATAATTTTATTCGGAGAAAACACGTCACGAAACAAACAAAAACACATCTAATTGAAATCATATCGTAGTGAAGAATTCTATTCAAATATTGTTTTTTTTTTGTCTTAACTTTTGATCCAGAGAAATTTTATTTATTTACCTCAATCGGTAAAAGGATCCGCTTTGTTAATAATTCGTAAAAAATATAAAACCATTCAAATAGGAAGAGCGTTATTACTAATTTTGTTGACAGCTATCTTTGTAGTATATATAAAATGAGCGCTAAGAGAAAGGACGGTCAAAATATTTAAAGTTACAAACGGCAAATTCACTTGTGATTCCACGAAATGTTATAACGTTTAAGTATAAGCTTTTAGAATATATATATATATATATATATGTATATATATATATATATATATATATATATATATATATATATATGTATATATATATATATATAGATATATAAATATATATATATATATATATATATATATATATGTATATATACATATATATATATATATATATATATATATATATACACTCATATGTTATAGGTTTAGAAAATATTAAATTTATAAGAGAGGAGTTCATAAAATAGAGTTGCCTTCTCTTTCTTCTCTGTAATAGCCATTAACATTTATTTTTATAAACATGTTTTTTGTGAACTGATGATAAATTTTTGAAACCACAATTATATTTTTTAATAAAACTTTTTAATTTATTTATATTATTAAAATTTTTTAATTTTTTAATAAAACTGTAAATAAATTAAATTCCTAATCAATAGAAATTCCTAAAATAAATCCTTAATTAATAAAAATTACTTTTTATCAAGCAGCTGTATTTATAACGCGATTATTAAATCAATTCCGCTATTACAAAACCACCGTTTAAATTTGGGTTTAGGACTTCTTATGCCCACACTTGATTCTGTTTTAAAAACAGAATTTCGTATCGAGAAACATAGTCTAAAGCATACTAATGAACCTATTGAAATACCTAGCTAACTAATTATATATAGCTAACTAACTAGCCTTGAGATATTTTCAATAGTAAAATGGTTGTTTTAAAGCAAAATATCTTTTGCACAAAATATATTTAATTCGCATATTTCTCAACTTTCAGGCGCATTTTCTCAATTGTTGGGCATATTTCTGAAAAGGCCAAGCCAAACATCTATTTTACTATATAAGTAATTTTTTTTAAATTAATTAACCTGTAATAATTGCTCAAACTATTTTCAGAATACATTAACAAACTTCTGAAAATACATACATAAATTATCGGAGAATATTTCAAAGTTTAATCCCTTTAACATCCCTGATTATAACAACTACGTCGCTACGCCAGAGTTACCACTGAAACTTTTTAGAATATCGAAGTTGGAAGTAACTATAAAATTATACATTTATTTATTTTTCTTCAACGGAACCTCTGTCGCAATTTTCATTTTGTGGAACCACTGAGAGAAACCGTTAGCATATTTTTGTTGGACTCTCTTTCACCCTATTTTCAAAGACAGTCATTATTTCTGTTGCGTCCGTAAATTGTAAACTTGAGAGTTTATTTTTGTTCTTGGCAAGAAATAGAAATTGCATTATGTAAGGCAAAGGCTATGTAAAGGCGTTATCGTGATGAAGGCAAAGTAAACTGTGAGGCCATGGGAAATTACTCTTGAAATTTCCCAAAACACTTTCTCTTTTTTTCAAATTTGAAAGCAACACTCACTACACAGACTGTCTCTTAATTTCAGATTCTAACAGTATATCAAATTTGCATCGGCCGTGACTGCGCCCAATTATCTACACAAAAATTTAAATTTAAATACTGCTGGAAAATTTCGTAAACATTAATATAGTCTTCGTAATATAAATATAGTCGTTCACTGAAATAAAGTGCAGCCTTTTAGTCTCATGTTTTCAATTAAATTATTTTAATTAATCTGTAAAATTTATGTAAGGTTCATAAAGCAACTTTTTCTTATCCTTTCATTGCAGCGAAGTGACATTATTATTAAATAAAAAACATTTATGTGTGCTAAAACTAGATCTGAATCAATAGGGACTGAAAATTATACATAGGTTTTGTTAAAAAATGATAGTACTCGATGTTTATCTATCAGTGTCACACAGAAATCAGAATCGCTTGGTGCAAGGATGTACAGAATTTACATTGTGCAAGGCCAGGTTCTTGTAAAAGCTTTATCTTGATGAGGACGTTACTCTCAAACTGTTTCGAAAACGCTTCTTATTCTTTTCCTCTTTATAGGTAATACTCGCTCTAACGCCAAAACTAAGAAGTGTAAACTGCGTGTTATTTTTAAATTCATAACAGTATATTCAGTTTTAAGTTTCCAGATCTTCATCTAAATATTGACGTATACAGGCCATGTTTAACTACGCGGAATAATTTGTTAAATGTTGATATAACACTTTCTCAAATTTTATCTTCTTTAATCAACTTTTATGTGTAATGAATAATACCGTGTAGAATTCACAAGACCATTTACTTATTTTTATATCAAAGCAAAGTCACATTAGTATTGGTTACATTAAAAAATTATTTGTTGTAATTTTTCTGCCACTATATCAAGTCAGAATTGAAATAGTTGAATGTAAAAAAAAAACAAAAACAACTAAAATATTTTAAGCATAAAATCTCTGAAGCATTTTTCTTTTACTCTTTATTATCACGATCCCTTTTTGGCCACAAAAATATCAATAACATTATTAAATGAAATTTTAGCTTTGAAAACTGCCAGAATTGAAATGCACACATACTCGTATCTTTTATTACCATAAAGAGTAAATAGTATTCACTTAAAAGTAATTTTTTTAATAAATGTGAATGTTATTCTTCCTGGCGGCTCGTTATATAGACTTTGAGTTTATCGAGCTGCCCCAAGATGGTGCAAAAAACGGCAGATATTTATTTATTAATGTCATCCGTAGATGCCACATAAATTTACCTGCACTTAAAGTACCGTCATTTTCAATACAACACCCTCAATTCTTGAAGTACATGCCATTCATTCTTTATTATAGAGAAGCTGTAAATGTCTCGTGGTAGGAATAAGGTCTTTTTTTGTTAACGTAAAATTTATATGAGTTGATGTATAGTGTGATTGCTGATTGAATTGTAGGTAATAAATATTAGTTGAATTTATATTTATTACTCGCATGTGGGAACGGGACACTGTGAAGGTTGATGGGTGATAAAGAAAGTATTTTTTATTTTATTGTCTCGGTTGCTTGACGTTGGCGACGGGGTTTATGTGCGTTTTTATTTATGTGTTGAAACTCGATTTAAATCAATAGAGACCAAATAATGTATATAATTACCAAATTATTACCTGCTAATGTCAGTATGGTATATTTTTTCCATTAATACTGATGTATTCTCCAATATTTTATATACTTGAATAAAGTTTAACCGTGGGTAAAAATTATTTAGTAACATTTCTAATCTTTATTATTTAGAGAGGTTACATCAGAAATAATTAGATTATTAGCAACTGCTTAAAAAATTTAAGTAACAAATGAAAACTCTTATAAAATCAAATTATTCAAGAAGGTCGGTTGGCTTCCATTATTTTCATTTTTGCATACAATGTTTTTAATTTAGAATCTGTTCAAAACTTTATTTATTTTCATAGTTCTGTTTCATTGTTTTCTTGTCATAATTATTTTGATATATAATTGTTGAACTTATAAATGCGAAATTCTAGGAGAAATTAACTTTTTACTGTTATTGGTACTGGACTGGTGCATTCCAGAATCTATATGAAATATTTCTGAGCTACGACTAAAGAAAAAACAAATTAGTAAAGGTGTATTGAAAGGATTTTTTTAAAGGAAATAATAAGAAGTTCCCGAAGGTGCGATACATCAAAAAACACCCCGTTTAAGTTGATCTCCTAAACGGAATGGGTCTCACATCGTTATTCATGAAAGCCATTCGCTTCAATTGCTTGCTTTATGTTCCTTGATGCGTGTTTTAGATTTTTTCTTGCACCCCGAACATATTTAATTTGTTTGCTTTACGTACATTGCAAACGCCGAAACTAATTCGTAGTGTTTCTTTTTATTCTTTTAAAAGAGAGATGCATTATCAATTGTGGTTATGTCATCTGATCTATTTATTTGTGTTCTTGATAAAAGTACATTTTAACTATGTTTTAAAAATTAATGTAGAAATTGGTTAATGAACATTTTTTTCTAGCAGGAAAACTCAATTTTATTAATTTGTAATACCTATAAAAAAGTTTTTTATTTTATATGGATTTTCACATAAACACACGCAAATTCCTTGTCATGGATGATTTCAATAATCCTTTGTAAACATCGTCGACTGCCATTGACAGAAATTAACTTGTAAATTGTGGATTTAAGTAAAAAAAATAATGACTAATTTGAACGATTCGTGGCAAAGTTTGGAAAGCAACTTAATAATTCATATGTTTGTCTGATTATTTTATTAGACTTTAATGAATAAAATGATTAGGAAAAATGTGAAAAAACCAATATTGATCCTGACTTTGCTTGAATTAATTTTGCAGCGTTTTAAATAAATTTTACGATGGTAAATATGGTGAACGGATAATGTGAAAATAAATAAAAATCTTTTAATTTATTGTTATTTTAGTTTTACGATATTTTACTTTATTTTTCAAATATATATTCATAAAAATTTTAAACTCTATAGCGACTAAAAAAACATTCATCTTTGAATCATGCAATTATCGAAATCGTAGTTGGTAATTAGGGTACGGTGTTTATAAATAAATATGTATATACATCAAAACGCACGCAAGAGGGCATGCACGAATGCTCACCCGCCCACCCGCACATATGCACAAAGGCATACACGAACGCTTGCACACACCGTAAGCATGCACGAACGTACGACCGTCTGCCAGCCCACCCACCCAAACAAACATACGCCCGCCTGCCCCTGCGCACGCACACACTTAAGTGCATGCACGGGCACCCGACCACCCGACCGCCCGATAGGCGAGTTTTCTGGCGGGCGAGATTGCGTGCGTGCGTGACTTGTCCAGTCATGTCCCTGGGTTACATATTTTTACAGTAGCCACTCTAGCAATTACTTCAACATATGCATTTTATATTAAACTTTTGTAATTCATCAATAAAACGTTATTTGTGTATATTATACAGTTTTTTTCTATTTTATTAAATCGACATACTTATAGTATTATCAACGTGGGTCCAGAAATAAAGTTTGAGTTTACGAGTAAAAAAAAAATTCCGCAGTGACTATTTAGTATATTTTACCTGGAAAGTGGGATAAAGTTTAAATGTTATTTAGTCCGACAAGAACCTACAATACTTTAAAATTATCTGCGCTATAGTTTTCAGTTAAAGTTTAAGTCGATTCCCAATTCGCTACTTTTTATAATTATTACTATTTTTTTATAATAGTCACCGTTTCGCAGATTGAGGAGTAGAAATATATTTGCCATTTTTTTCAACACCATCTTATATAAAATTCTAAAAATGTAGATTAAAACTCCTTATAACTCATCCAATTTATTCCCCATTAGTTTTTGTGAAATAAAAAAATAACGATTTTTGATAATATTATTTTCTCCTATAATTGTTTTATGTAATTTGTATGAATGTGGACGGACACTTAATTAATTGCATACAAGTTTTTTTCTCCCTTTTGCTGCACGAAACCTCTAATAAACTTCGATAGTCCTGTCCTGAAGTTACGGAAGGCAAGTATATTGTACAAACCACACCCCGTACAAAACACCCCGATATAATTTTTAAAATAAAGGATCTTAAGAAACTTTTTAAACCCTGATAGTGTGATATAAAAAAAGAAAGGTGATTATAAGAAAGATGATTGGACAAAGTAAATCTGTCAAGCCGAATAGCAGTGTAAATAATTTATTCGGGAGAGAAAAACAGATTGCATAGAACCGAATGTCGACACCGGACATAAGAAGACTGACAAAATTTTGTGGAGCCTAAAAACCGAGTTTGTTTTCATATACCGTTAAAAACTAATTTTCGATTAGAGTATAGTTTCAACAGAAAATCGGGAAAAAGTCTATATATATATATATATATATATATATATATATATATATATAAATATATGTATACATATATGTACATATATCCAAAAAAATCATTGTTTCTTCCATTGGCTTGTTATGAAAAAATCCAAATTAAAATATTAAGCAAAGGCATCTGTGCTGGATCACCCGAGGACGTAAATTCATCGCGAGTTTAGTTACAGTAACATTTCTTATTGATAAGTTTATATTTAAAGAAATTTTGTGGAATAAATATGTACAGTGAATTGAAATTAAATATATAAGATGCAAACATATTAAATATAATTATGATTAGTTAGAGGCTTTGCCAAAGTACACGAATTTAATTGAAAAACTAGACGGTGTATGTATACATGAAATCACTTTCGGAAATAGATATATGGTTGACATATGGTATAATTAGAAAAATGACATCTATGAATAATCTGGTACATATGCAATTTTTTATGCATGTAGATGGCAAATTTTTTTCTAAAATTCACCTCAATTACTTTACCACTATTATCAACATACAGACAACCACTTAAATTGTTTTTAAAACATTCTATTGAAGTAAAAAATATTATGTCCATATTTGCATGGAATACAAGCAATTCACATAAATTGAAAAAAAATTTTCACCGCTGTATATATTTAATTAAATGAATAATCACAATTCTAGTTTATTCCGAAAACCGTATTAAGGTCATAAAAAATATGTCATGAAAGTTATTTAAACGAAAAGAGCAAGAAAAATTCTATTTTTATCGAGATTAAATATTTCTTGCAAAAAAATTAAATAATACAGGACTTAATTGAAATTACATAACACGTCTTCATTTATAAAAACACTCCGATTTTTCTGGCTATCTTATTTGGCTTGCAACATGTTTTCTTCTTTGCTTTGTAAGTACAGAATTAAAAATAATGAAATCATTAATATAACAACCAAAACAGCAACCAGATTTTAATACTACATGAAAATTAGAAGATTCAAATACAAACTCGGTTTAAGACCGACGCCAATATCGAACTTCAACGTCTAACCATAAACTAATTGAATTACAAACTTCCTGCCAGATTGACACTAACACGATCCCGATAGTAAGATGACGGTCGCAAGAGCGCCATAATATTGCGGGTAGGATGAGTTCCGACTTTGAAGAGGACAGTAAATTTGTTACCTTTTTCCTACTCAGAATGATCGTGACGCCACCGGCCACCACTCTTGGGAAATCATTTTTACAAGACTCGCGATAACACCCTTTATCCTCCCATCCACCAAGTACGCGCGTCCGAGACGAACTTAAATCATAATAACATTTTATGTACGATTTACTCGAGCAAGAAGAAATAAATATAACAGAAGTACGATTATCGCTGACTTTCCCCTTCCGACTGTTTGCTCGCGTAACTTAACTATCACGAGAAACGACCTCTTTCTGAAGTGATGCTAGATGTCCATAGAGTTATTCTAAAGTTCTTGGATTTATCTATGTAAAGTTTGTTGTGGCATCATTCATATTTCAATAATTATATAATTTTTCGTAAATGTGTTCTACATTTTTAGACAAGGAAATTTATCATTTTCATGTACAGAAAATTAAGTTGCTCAGTAAAAGGAATCATTGTACACTTAGTTTTATTGTACATATACAAATTAAATCGATAGTTTTGTTTTAAATAAAATCGAACAAAAAAAAATTGTGCTTCTCCAAAACGAAATATTTTTCTGCATATATCATATTATTTTTGGAACCGTTTCATTAGATATAAACAGATACGCAATAGTAACTCATTTATTGAAAAAAACAAACAAGTTTTATTGTACATATACAAATTAAATGGATAGTTTTGTTTTAAATAAAATCGAACAAAAAAAAATTGTATGACATTACTCGTTGTGCAACTTTTCGTTATGTAATGTTATCTGACATTCCTTAAGATCAGATATCTTTATTGGTTTTTGCTATAGCAAACATACTATAAATATTACAATGATTTTTGTTTATCTCGAAAGCATATTTTATTCTCTCGAGATTCGTGGAAAAGTGAAAAGTGCAAGTTACAAATCCACATTCAGGCGTGCACATACGTGTGAATATTAGCACGCATGCAAGGGAATATGTGTGCTCGAAGGCACATATGCGAAGGCACACACGCATATGTGCTCGCACGCACACACGCATTCGCCCGCGTACGCACACATGCACATCTGCCCGTCCCCTTTACTCACTTTTAGATTTATATTCATTGGAAAACTAAAATATGTGTAATGACAATAAACAAATGCAAATGATAGCATACTATGCCACAAGTAATACTAGGTATTTTACAAAAAGAATACTTTATGAAATAAGAACTATGCAAAGAATGTCATAAATTTTCGGTTCTATTCTTTTGATCTCAGGTTGGAAATGTAGTAATATAAATGTAAAAAAACCCGAAGAATTATGGAATAGCTGCAAATACATCCATCATAATTTCAGAAAAAGGTCACTTCTCCTAACGATCACGAGAGAAAAGTGTCGAAAGGGGAAAGTCATAGTGACAGTCGTACTCCAGTTGTTTTTATTTCTTTTCGCCCGAACAAATCACACTTCAAATATAATTGTGATTTAAGTTCTTCTCGGACGCGCTGGCGTTGGTGTGGGTTAAAATAAACGGTATTATCGCAGGTATGGTAATAATGATTTTCCAAAAATGGTAGCCGATGGTGTAACAATTAATCTGAAGAAGGAAAGATAAAAAATTTACTGTCCACTCGACGTCGGAACAAATCCCACCCGGGACTCTTATGAGGCGACTTCTCTTACGGCACTCTTGCGACTGTCACATGACTATCGGGGTAGTGTTAGTATCGAACTGGCCAGAGAATTTGTAATTCAACTAGTTTATGGCTAGACGTTGAAGCTCGAAATTGGCGTAAAGGAAAACCGTTTTTATTTCAGAAAATCGACATGAATAAGTTTAAAATAATTCATAATTTGAAACATACAGTAATATATTGGAATAAAATCAATAATACAGCTTCCAAGTTCACTATTTTTTACTGAAATATGCGTTTATAGATATTATCATAAGCAACGTGGATAAAAATAAATATATATATATTATATTAGATATTATAAATAATTTTAAGTGAATAATAAAATTAAAACAAACCATTGAAAGTTACGAAGGTGGGTTAAAAACCTTGCGTTTTAAACAAAAAACCAAAATAAAATACGTCCAAAAATACTTTTATTTCTCAACATAATATCCATTTAAGATGGAAGAAACGCATTAAGCGTTTCTTTCATCTATTTTCCAAAGTTTTTATACTGGTTTTAAAACATGTTTCTTCAAAGTCTTAGGACACAAATGAAAACTCAAAAGGTGCCAATTCAAAAGAATAAGTCGGGTGGGAAAAGATGGTGATTTCCCTCAATTTAATTATTTTGGACAAATAATGCCGATTTATTATTATGATTATTATGATATACTGTGATCACTCTTTGGTAGTCTTTCTTACTCTTTGGGCAGGGTACACGATTTTGATACATAGAAGTCCATTCCTATACTAAAACTACATCTCTTGAGTCACTATCAGTTGTATTTATCTTTCGCTACTTGAAGTATTCAAAAAATTAGTAATATCTTAACCTTGACAAAATTAAGTTATTTTCACAAAAGACGTAATTTTCAATTTCCTTTTGTTTTCCTACTTCCCTTTTTCTTGTTTCAGTTCAAACTATTGCATAAAAAGTAAATTTATTATTAACAGATTTTTGCTTCAAATAAATTCCTTTAGATATTTTTTATAGTATTTTTGAATTATTCATTTCAATTTTATTACGATAAATATACAACACATTAATTTTCAAGAAATTCTGTTTATATTGCAATATCAACATTTGCCTTTCAGTAGAAATTACGCACTTCTAAAATATTATAAAACCCATAAAAACACACTTCATGTTCAATGATACGAATAATCGTCACACATTTTATCCTCAAAACATTAGTAACAAATGTAGCCATAAAAATTAATAACACATCCGACGCGCGTATTATTTATGCCTATTAGTTGAATATATTTTGGTCTCAAAAGTTACCCCACAAGTTAAAACTCTCACTTGTTTATATTTTCCTTTCGATTGAAAATAATGGTAAAAAACCTTAAAATAGTGTTTGAAATTTTTGAAATTATTGACAATATTTTGTGGTAAATTTCACAATAACACTTGAATGTTATTAAAACAACAAATGCTAAAAAGAATTATGTTATACATAATTCTTTTTAGCATTTGTTGCTTTAATTCAGGCTGTAATAAATAGTATACGAAATTAAATCGCCCCCCAAAAACGTATGTGAGATAAAGGTATTAACGAAAAAGCTATAAAAATGGCAAATTTGTGGTGCACCAAACCGTTTCGTATGAAAAAGGATCAAAAATTTTATGTTATGGTAGTAATAAGGTCATTTGAATAATATTTCACATGTGTACAAAAAAAAATTCATTCAATTTCAAGTTTCTATCTTACTTATTTTAAAAGTTAGGAGTCTTTAAATAAGATGCAAATGCGCGGATGGTATTGCCAGAACACAAGGATTCTGTTTATTCCTTGCGGAATCACATAAATAACTTAAACGCAAGGTACGAGATAAATCTTATCTACGTACTATACAATTTGTAAGGATTTTCCATTATCTCAAATATCTAAGGCAATATTTTATACGTTTATTATTTTCTACAATTTCTCAATCCAGGAAATGACGATTGGAAAAAATCTGTAAAAAATAATTTTAGGACCAACTTCTGCTAATAATAAATTCTGTAAATATATTTTATTGAATAATTATTCAATCAATGTAAAAACAATGTGGCGAAATTTAATATTACCCCCGGGTCGGAGTAACCACTCTAAATTAAATGCACCTATTTCTATTTATATTTGACCGATCAAAACACATTTAAGAAAAAAATTTTGAATATCCGCACCATTTTAAGTTATAAAGTAAAAAGGCCGGTGACCATTCAATAGAAACAGATTTTATTTTCAGAATTTATTCTTGCCTTACATCAATACATGCATCAATATATGTATATATACGTATGTTTGTATTTATGTGCGTGTGTGTATGCATGTGTGTATGCGTGTATGCGTGCGTGCATGCGTGAAGGCTATGCCGACGGTAACTTAACCACTAGCAGGATCACTCAAGCCAAACAGGTCGAAGGGAGAAACACCAGACGAAACACCAGACGATGCGGAACAACCTGGCCCTCCGGGTTGGTAGATGTGATTAGCTAACTTCCCTTCCTCGTAAAAAAACAAAAACTAAATCTCAAAGAGACGAATTGGCATGAACATGAATTTGAGAATTGGAACTTGGAATATTCATATTCTTCACAGAAGCGGATCATTGAGATATTTATTGAATGTTGTTGATAAATAAGAATTAAAATCCTGGCTATACAGGAAATATGATGTCTGGGCCAGAGAATCCTGCAGAAGAAAAACAGCAATATGTGCTACAGTTTCCAGGAAAAGTGAAAGTGGTGCACCACTTTGGCATAGGCTTTATTGTCAATAAGATAATCAAGGATAGTGTTATTAACTTGAAAACTATTAATGACAAGATATGTAAATTATGCATGATAGGAAAACTCAAAAATCTTAAAATGATTTGTGCTCATGTATCTACAGAAAATAAATCTGGATATGAGAAAGAGACTTTCTATGAACTATCGGAATCAAGTTAAATCAAATTGATCACATACTGGTTGATTTTACAGACAAGAACAGCCCGATGGACATGTGTAGCTACAGAGAGGCGAATACAGACTCAGTCCACTATTTAATATTGTTCCAACTCAGATATTTACCAAATAAATACACGAAAAAAGAAGATACAGTTAAATCACCAAATATACAAAAACGGATTATACAAAATGTAAATGATAACCACAAATACAAGCTAAGAGAAAGAATAAACTGGAAATTTGAATATCGGAGGGAGGGTGACGGATGGAATTCATGGAAGCAGGGAATAACAGAAACAGAAAATAGAGACAATTCACTGTTTTAAAAAGGATAAACACAAGGACTGGTTCGACGACAAGTGATCGGAAACCAATATCGAGAATAATAATACTTATAAAGTAATGATGAAAAAGCATCATACTAGAAATACTAAGGAGATATACAGAAAGCTAAGAAAGCAAACGAAACATTTATATAGAAGAAAAAAAGACAGATTTTTTAGGAGAAACATTTATAGATTTGGAGAATCTTATGCTCTACAATGAAACAAAGAAATGTTATCAACTACAAAATTATAACCTATGGAACAAAAGATGGTGAAATCACAAATGATAAAAATGAATTATTAAAGTGGTAAAGAGAGGGAGTTCGTGGAATTACTTGAAGGGATAATTGCTCCAAGTCCACAAGAAAACCACTTGCCAACAATAGAGGCAATTGATGATGAAACTTACTACCACAGTCTACCAACCATTGAAGAAGTAAAACAGGTAGTGAAAAAGTTAAATCGCAATAAATCTGCTGAGTCAGATGGTATTAAAGCTGAGCTTGTAAAGATTAGTGAACCAGTCCTGACGAATGCTATGTATGCGATAATATGTAATATTTTACTTGACGGGAAATTATTCACTGAATAGGATGATAGATTTATCTGCACCATTTCTAAAAAGGAAGATAAGTATGATAACTAGAAGGGAATAACTCCATCGAATGTTATATTTAAAATTTTCTCTAACACCATATTTAATAGGCTACTTCCCCATATGACAAAAATTATCTTCAAATACTAATATTGATTCCAAAGAGAAAAATCTACTGTAGACCAAATCCATGTTATAAGGGAAATCCTAGAGAAAACCAAAGAATTTAATACCGTTTTAAACCTGTCATATTTTCGTTGATTTCAAAGCAGAGTATAATTGCTTAAAGAGAAAAAGTATATATAAGAAGTCAATATTGAAGGTTAAAGGTTACAAAATGGGAACATAAAGCATATAATGATGATAACTACGATGAAAAAAAAAATCGTTGGGATGGCTCTGGCCTGCTCTAGGCTATAGTGTAAAGAAGTATGTATATATGTATATAAATATATATATATATACACATATATACATATATATATATATATATATATATATATATATATATATATACATATATATAAATTAAAACATAACTTTATGAAACGGTAAACAGTGAAATACTTTATTTAAATAAACGTTAATAGTAATAGAAATTATAGTCCGTTTTCTTTTTACTCAAATATGATGGTTAATTTTGGTACTAAAACCCTCGCACTTACAATTAAAGTAGGTGTTAATCTACTGAAAGTATCAAACGATATTATATTTCGTTTCATTATTGTCATAAAAAATAAGCACTTGTTCCTAAAGTTTAAACCATCAAACTGTTACGAGCTTATGCTCTGACTTTATCCTGAATAAATTACTTGTTAAATATATAATAATACATAAGAATAAAATCAATAATAATGCTCCCAATCTCATATCTATTTGTTATCAAAATAAAACAGTAGAACATAATTTTTTCAGGCAAAAGTATAAATATGAGGTTTACTAGGACAGAAATGGAAAATACCGCAAGCTTGACGATAAAGTTAAAACAGAAATAATTCATGTAAATATTTTCTTCGACAGAAACTATTTCCAACTGAAGTGAGCTTAGATGTATGTTAGGTGTATGAACTTTGCGCTATGTGGATACAAATATATTGAAATATACATTGATATATGCCTGAACTAAAGCGTGTTGGGAGATAATTAATTTTAGGCAAATATTCTATAAATATCTTCTGTCGTTACTTTATGAAAAGTAAATACAATATGATTAACGTAAATGTGATCGCATTTAATCTTCGGTAGGTAATTATAAAAATAAATTCTTATATCAACGTTTACTTAGGTGTCCAAAACTTTTAATATTTAATAAAAGTTCAAAGCGACAATTCAGTATATATTTCGGAGACTATGTATTTATGAGACCGTTAATATACATCTCCAATATTTTTGAGAGTAGTAGTCTATAGACAACTGTGTACTATAAATTTAAATGAAGTATACTAAAAAAGTTGAAAAAAATAAACTGATGGTGCATTTTAACTAACAAAGCAAGTTGCAATAAAAAATTAAATAATTTACAACGGATCGAAATTGGCAAACTTTCAACATAATATATTTGTATTATGCAAAATGCATAAAGACTTAGGTTTTCATAAAAATAAGAGTTCCATGTACATGGTTCTTGGAAAAGAAGCTAATTTCCAAAAGTCCCTAAATACCCAGTCAAGCCAGGAGGTGTATTTGCTAATTAAAATAATGAAAGATTAAAGTCCGTAAGAGCTAAATGGAGCAAACAGTGAAGTAGGAACATTTATATATGTATATATATATGTGTATATATATATATATATATATATATATATATATATATATATATGTATACAATATGTCATTTCAATTCTTCTTTTAATCGATTAACTTGAACCGTTTTTATTATGAAATTTAACTTTTTACTGCGCACATATTTGATATTAACCAATATTATAGTAAATATTAAATTTTCTATGTAATTGTTGAAATATTAGATTATTTAATAAATACGCTTAATTAATAAATAAAGACGTCTATATGTTATAGATTAATACATATATACTTTCCTTTTGGTATTGGAACAATATGTGAACGATTTCTTTAACATCGTACCTCGAATGAAATATATGTATGAAGAATAAAGCGCAAAAATGAAAACTATTCTTCCAAATATTTATTTGCATGTCATGTATTTTAATTAGGAAGAAGCAATATGGTTGTATCGATTGTCATTTCTTTTATTGCTTTGATTTTTTCGCCAAGAAAACGTCTATAAATTTGATTTCGTAGCCAGGTAAAGCTTTTCGATGCAACGAGATTATGCCAAATTTCGTAACGCGACAACTCTGTACATAATGAACCGATAGGAAATTATAGATCAAAATTCAAAAAACTTACTCTTTAGTGTTAAATACTTGGTTGATGCACCACACATGTCTTTGTTAAATATTGAAAATAACATTTAAATATTATGTAATAAGTAGCAAGATTAGTTATTTGGACGGTCGAAGTAATCTAAAAAATAGTGAACATGCGCGAAAGAGACAGAAATACCAAAGTGGCAATAATTTACAGGTGGTATACCTTATGAATATGGAAACATTTAATGCAGGCTAATTTAATCGAAAAGTAATGAATACTTTCACATTTATTCCGTCTGTTCCTGTTCTTCTCTTAACAATCTGTCTTTTAAAATTCAAATAATCTTTGACCATTTTGTGATGCCATTCACAATGCATCCAAAAAAATTATTTTTCAGTCTGTTTTTTCTCACAATCTGCAACAGTTATATTTCAGTTTTATCGATGCTGAGAGCATTTCATTTCAGTTTTATAGACTTCATAAAAATGTAAACTTACTAATGTATACTACACAATATGCATGCTTTTTAGTAAAACCTGGTATAAAACCTTCCCTGTAATAATTATTCACTACCAGGTTTTATATTAACCGTCAGTTTCGCCATAATGGGTACGGTCGTGGGATAGCAAAAATTTTTGCTAATAGCCTACTTGAAGATGTTGTAATATAACGAAACCTAGGTGGTAAAGAACACAAAGAACACACACACTAACTCTAAAATCAACTAAGCCTACAACTATTCTATGATATCTTGAAGACAAGGTATTGACATAAATATAAATAAAGTGGAAATTATTCACGAAAAATTTATGTCATTATTTAAATTCAGAGTGCATTGAGAAGCCCGAAATATATAAATCACTTGATTATTCACCCGATATACATCAAGTACTCTGAAAGAACTGTGAAGCAATCATCATTCATCATCGTTTCAAAAAGAGGTCGTTTCCCTTAACTATCACGCGAGCAGACATTCGGAAGAGAAAAGTCAGAATAATAATCATGCTCCAGATATATTCATTTCTTTTTGCTCGAGCAAATCGTACATATAATATTATTATGACTTTAGGTTACTTTGGACGTGCAGATTTAGCGGACGGGATGATAAAAGGTATTATCGCGAGTCTTATAAAAATGATTTCCCAAGAGTAGTGACATAGGAAATAGGTAACAAATTTACTGTCCACGTCGATGTCGGAACTCGTCCTACCCGTAACGTTATGGTATTCTTACGACCGTCTTCTGATTTTTGGGATCATATCTATGTCAACTTGACCCGGAAGTTTGTAATTCAATCAGTTCATGACTCAACGATAAAGCTCGAACTTGGTGTCAGCCTTAGAATAATAATATTAGCATTTGCTGCTTCTGAATTTGACATCAAATTTATTGGCTAAAAATATTTGTGTTTTTAATACATCGTCTATTAGGTAGATTTAAAAAAATTGCAGCACAAATTAAATAACCTTCGCTATTTCAAATTTTGTTTGTAAAAAATAATCTTGAAATAATTAAATCTCAAGTAGTATGAAATATCCTAACTATTAATTTTCGTGAATAATTTTAATGTAAATATGAAAATGGAAACAAATCATGTTTTATTGTATTTTTTTTCATAATAGGCTTCATGCTATTGCATATTGAACCAGCACTTTTGTTATTCATATAATTGTGTCTAAACAAATACGGAAAACAATACGTATTTAATGCGGATTCAATAGATCACGTTAATTCTGTTGTGCAGATTCAACAGAATTATAATGTTGATCTGTAAATTTACTATAGTGGTAATAAAAACAATAAAATTTATACATCAATTAAAAAAGAATGGTATACATAACAAATCATTCATAGACGTTAATTCTAAATTTGTACTATATATAAAGTTTATTTTCATTTCAAAATGTCATTACATATATGAATTTAATATTGACGTAAAAATGTCTATTCTCCAGTTAAGTATAGTGATAGCCGGTTGAACTTTCTTGTGTTACAAAATACCGTCAGATTTCAATTGCTCAAAACTACAAGGCTATTTACCCATATAAAGGTGTTGTAATACAACGGAATCCAGGTAGTGATAAAAAATTTAAATCAAGTGGAAATAATACTACATCACGTAGTTACATTTAATTGTGAAAAATGAATTTGCACAAAATTAACGCCAAATATATTTAATATTAGAAATAACCAAAGTGCTGGTTCAATATGCAATAGCATGAAGCCTATTCAAAAAAAAAATTCAATAAAAGATAATTTATTTGCATTTTCATCTTTACGACATTGAAATAATTTACGAAAATGAACAGCTCAATGGATATTTCATATTATTTGAGATTTAGTTATTTCAGTATTATTTTTTGCAAACAAAATTTGGAATAAATAAGGTTGTTATTCAAATAACAATGATTTTTTTTAAGAAATACGTCGCCTATACTTATTACCTTATTTTATTCATAATGTATTTTTTTTAAATCTACCGAATAAATGATGCATTAAAAGACAAATATTTTAACACAATAAATTTTATATAAAATTCAGAAGCAGCAAATGTTAATATTATTGTTCAAAGGCCGACACTAAGGTCGAGATTTACCGTTGCGTCATGAACTGATTGAATTACAAACTTCCTAGTCAAGTTGACACTGACACGATTTCAGAAATCAGAAAATAGTCGTAAGAATACCATAACGTTGCGTGTTGGACGAGTTCCGACATCAACTTGGACAGCAAATTTGTTACTTTTTCTCTATTCAGATTGATCGTGACGCTCCGGTCATCACTATTGGTAAATAATTTTTATAAGACTCGCGATAATACGCTTTATCATCCTGTCCACTAAACCTGCACGTCTAAAGTGAACTTAAGTCATAATAATATTTTATGTACTATTTTCTGAAGCAAAAAGAAATGAATATATCTGCAGCACGATTATTATTCTGACTTTTCTCTTCCGAATGTCTGCTCGCATAATAATTAAAGGAATCGACCTCTTTTTGAAACTTCTAAATGCACTCTTTGTATTTAAATTGTGACATAATTTTTTTCATAAATAGGTTCTAGTTTCATCAAGATATCATATAATGGTTGCAAGTGTATTAAATTTAGAGTTATTGATAGGCTTTTAGTTCATAAAATTACCTTTCCCTAATATCCATAGTGTTGCTCATAACGTCGTATGCCATCTTTTGTGCTGTATTATTTTAAATACACAAACTTATATCTTAAAGTAAAGTGAAGCGTGCTACTTCTTTCTATGTAAGTAATCACAATATAAGTTACTTCCATAGCATTATTAAATGCTATTCCATCGTGCTATTTTCCAAATTCATTTACATCGCACTACTAAGTCTACTGTTACCCACTTTCTTTTTATCTAAATGGAGTATATTGTGTATAAGTCTAAATCTACTTGAAAAGTTTCGACAATAATGTAATATATATAGACAAATACTTAATTTTTAAAGAACACTTAAAAAATGGTATGTTTTTATATTAATTTTAAAAATTAAATAAATATTTAATTTTTAATGGTATATTATTTCGGAGAAGCCAGTTATTTCTTAAGATTTTTGTTATATAGCGAAAAAAGAGTTTATAGGCTTTACATAAAAATTGATTAGAAGTGAACATTGCAAAATTATATTATTTCGAGTTACGGCCTGAAATTAGTTAACAATATTTTATTTGACAATATTATTAACAAATATAGCGTGCACATATAACCGTGTATATATTATTTATTGATTTTGCTATAGTAATTGTTAAACATAGGACAATGTAATTTCTTTATAATGCTGATAACACTATTCACAATTAAATGAAACTACGTGATGTAGTATTATTTCTACTTTATTTAATTTCTTTACCATGACCTAGGTTTCGTTGTATTACAACATCTTCATGTATGATATTAGCAAAGATGGGATCTTTGCTAATATCCCACCTGAAGATGTTGTAATACAACGAAACCTAGGTCATGGTAAAGAAATTAAAGAAAGTAGAAATAATACTACATCACGTAGTTTCATTTAATTGTGAATAATGAATTTCTACAAAATTAACGCCAAAAAATATTCAACGCTGATAATACTGTTATCTTCTAGTTATAGTCTCTATATGTCAAACTAGTTATTGTTGCGTTTACGGATCTGATTTCTGTGTTCATATATTACAGTCAAGTAAATATGTTTCGCTTAACGGTATACTTTATATATTCACAGTAATCGATATACTTTATATATTTACAGTAAGTTACGAGCCCAGTCACGTAATATTGTGTATCGATTGTATACATTTTCATAAGATAAATATGTCAAGCAAAAGTATTGGCGTCAAGCTAGATTTTTTAACAACTGCGTAGAATTCCATCCAGTCATCTAGAAGGATACTTTTTCTGGTGAGGGAACGAGGCAAGAGAGAAATAGAAGGTGAAAGTGATAGCAGCATATATAGTCTGTAAGCTGACTAAAGTCTTAGATAACGACTTTTTTCATTTATTGGAAACCTAATGTACTAGTAATGAAGACCCCGCTCTCTGTGTATACTCTTCCATTGAATTTTGAGAAGATTATATGTCTTCCGTGAAGTATTTTTATTAGGCTGTACTTCCATTTATTTAGCGGCAAATATACACACATAGCTATTCATGGTTTATTGTACATTTTGATATGTGTGAATGAAAGACTTGTGAAACACTGGTCAAGTTTGCGCCGTTCCAAAATAACTAGTTACGCAGTTTCATTGGAGAATGTCTACTAAACATAGTTATTTTTCGTAGAGAATAATGTATGTAACTATTAGTTGCAACATCGCATAAATTGAAGAAAATGCAAGATAAGCACTAAAGGTAATTCTTGCCTAATAGAGAATAACCTACGTCACTATTAGTCACAAGTCCACATCAATAGGCCAAAGTACATGATAAACACCAATACTTAATTGATATATTGGAAAAGATTGAAATACACTAAATATTTAGCCAGACAGCTTTACTGAACTGGATTCTATATCAATTTTCTCTATGGTTCGTGAGGAATTTTGGATGAAACTAGAAAACTTGATAGTGTAATCTTTCTCAGTACTACGACAATTGTTATATATGAGACATGCATACAGAATGAATTGAAATAAATACTCTACTTCTCTTTGAAGGCCGCACAAAGTAAGAGCTTTATTTAAAATCTAGAACAGCTTTCAAAGTAGGAAATATGTTACACATTAACTTGTTATTGGATATTCAAAATTAGATAATTCCTCTTTTATTTACATCAATTTCATCATAGTACTTATTCAAATCGTCGAAATACTTAGAGCTTATGTTACAATAACCAAACGAAATAATGAAATCAGTTCCTAACCTCATAATAGTGTCATATTCACTTAATTTATATTAGTTCATTGAACATCAAATTACAAAATAAAATACCTTAATCAATTATTCGAGAAACTTTTATTCCCAGAACCCTTATTTTTGACACAATCGAAAAAAGCTTCGTAAAATATTTTTTGGAATTTTATTTTTCAATGATACATATGAAATAAATTTTCCAGCTTCTCATTTAAACTAACTAATTTTCATAACTTACGCCGGAGAAAGCTACAAAAAATAATCTATAAGTGTTCACCTGTTTAAATGTAATGCAGTAAAAGTAGTCAAATTCCTTTTACAGTAAAGAACGCGCACGGTACAGACGTATTTCCTTGCATAATTTACGACGGGAACGACGTTTTTATTGTTAGTTCGACTTACAACTCGAGCGTTTACGTCACACGGTACAAAGTCTACGTCCAGTGCAATACGTAAAGCTGAAGTTGTGCTTTCGATAAGAAACACACGTAACTGAAACGATATGAAAATATAGTTGTGTTGGGTTGGCAGCTTATAAACCATCACCACTATCTCTGCACACAAACTTTTCAACTTTTTATACATAGTCAATAAAATCAATCGTTAATTATATAAGCACCGTCGGTATCTGACACTTGTCGCCAGCGTGTAGGTAGAGATAAAGTTCCGTCCTTTTAGGAATCTTTGGACCTTTGACTGAAAAGCCCATAAATTACTAGACAAAGAGCGAAGCAGATGGCAATTAGATGGCGAAAGATCTGGGGTGTACAATGGGTGAGGTAGCATACTCCATCCAAGTGAAAGTAGTTTTTCAGGCATTACATTTCCTACGTGGGGTCGAGCATTGAAGTTTAGCGGCGATTATGCTCAATTGTTCACAATTAATCATAGTTTTAATTATACTGTCAGTTTGAAAGAGTTTCTCAATGAAGAATTCCGTTTGAACCAATGTTCAATATTATATTCGGATCTACGTACACCATTTTCTCCGGTTCCTAGCCACTGAAATGTACACTAAAAAGTAACATGAGTCACCCACTTTTCATCTTCTATAACCAGACACTTTAGTCTCTCGTTGGTACTTTGGGAACTCATTAGCTCCAAGCACACATTAGCTCTCCTCTGAAGTTGAAAGGGTGTTAGGTCATGTGGTATCCAAACGGAATATTTCCACTTATTCCTCCAAGCATGATTTATCTATTTTATCTATTTTTTCTTTGTAGTATAAGAGCATGAAAATAGCTCTGCCAAATAACGCGAACTTGATCTGGGATATGTTTCTATTATATTTCTTTTAAATTTTCTTAAATCCGTTATAGGAATTCGCTTTAAATGAGGTTTATCGGACAGGTCAAAATTACCTTCTTTAAATCTTTGGAACCAGTACTTGGTTGAGTCGCAAAAGGGCATACCTTTACCCATCGTTTTGTATTTATAGCGTGATGCTTGCTGATTCTTTACACTAAACGACACTCATGAAAAAGGGGCTTCTAAGTTCACTTCGAACTACTTCCATTTTTAACTTATTCTTCTCGCCAATTTCTAAATTATAAACTGGACAGAAGTCCAAATGCCGCAATTTTTTATATCCAAGAAGAAATACTCTAAAATATTTTATATTATTCCAGAAATCGGTCGAAAAAGTAACGGATTTATAAATTACCAATTTAATATTCAAAATTACGCCAATTAGAGACTACCCGTCAGAAGGACATATATAGATGTGTGTGTGTGGGTGTGTGTGAGTATGCACACTCGCACGCGCTCGCGTAGTTGTGTGTGTAAATATGTTAAGAATCTGCGAAACTAAAGTAGTTTTATTTTTTCATTATTTATTTTTAAACAATTTTCTTGCAATACAACAATTTTGACGCATACGACAAATAAACAAATAGATTAAAAAAATTAAAACACTACAAATATTGTTAGAAAATTTAATCTGTGCTCAAATAATTTTCTTAGTTTTAACTAGAGGGTTTTTTCTACTTCAAGAAAGATATTCGAAAATTATACTATACTTTAAATCAATTTTAAGCACAACAAATTTTTCAAGACCTTTAACAAATTTGAAGAGTACTCAAAATTATTTTGAATTTTAAAAAATAAGTATTACTTTTAAATCAAATATATATATCGTCTGATATAATAAAATTTGCGGTCGACTGAATTATTACTCAAATATTTGAATGCTTTAATGTGGCTCCGTAGTAAACTAAGTTTTTTCCAATACACTCAGTACAAAAAAAATGGAATAGCCGAATTTTGAAAATTTGAAAAAAGGTTCATTTTACATTTACTCCGGATAAAACTGGTTCCAAAGTTTGCCTACAATTTATGTGCTCCACTAGATGGTGCCAAAGTAAATACTGCAATTTCTAATGTGCCGCTTGCGCACGTGTAATTTTTGAGTAGGATTCTAAGTAAGAATGATATGTAGAAATATGTAGGTTTACATATATGTTACATATAAAGTCTTCACAACAATGCATCATATTTAAATACATATATTTAATATAAGAAAGCTAAAAATAATAATTTAATTATTTTGAATAGGTAAGATTTATAATAGGTATTTTTATAATTTTTTGAATATATATTTTGAATAGGTATTTTTAATTAATCTGCAATTAGTCCAATAGTTATGGATAACTAAGGAATGTGAGATTTATATGCAGTAATGGAAGAATTATATGTAATTTAATTTTAATTTTCTGTTAAAGATTAAATATCAAAATAAATGGTTTCTGATCAAAGATTTATTGTTGTTAGTAATATCTTGTATTCTGGTGTTTTAATCATTTTGGGTTACCCTTCTATTGATTACTATTTATGAAGTTTTATATATATATATATATATATATATATATATATACATATACACACACAGTTAGTTTTCGTAAATGATCAGTACGAATCAAAATAGTTTATTACGAAAATATAATATGCTTCATACTTCTCTTTTTAAAATAAAAAAAAAATACGTGGATACATCAGAGTTTAAATGGCTTCATTCTATGCGAGCCACGTTCACGCAAACTACCGTATAAATTGAAATAGCATGTCTTGCCATACTTTGCTTTTGCTTGTCTACATCTGCGATACCATATTATAATAATAGAGTACAAATGGCCATTTCGGCTTGTCGTGTCTGATCTGAATTTTGATATTGCGAAGAGGCTTCATTTTGAGGCTTCATTTTTGTTTCACTTTATTCTTCACAACGATTCACCATAAATATAACAGTGAATTCGCTGGCTATGAAACATCGGTGAATTAGCTACAATTTTATGAAATTATGAGAAGTTTTTTAAGAAAGCGTGGAGGGACATATTCATTCTCATTTTTACAATTGGGTAACTGAAAATACACAGAATATCTTCTGATTTTCCTTACAGAAATATCTAAAAAGACTTGATACTTCAAACAATGCAAGATCGTCAAGAAAAATAAGTTTACATCTAAAGAAAATATTATAACTAATTATTGCACATTGCAAAATTCTGGTAATAGTAGTTATATTGTCAATAATTTTTTCCCTTTCCTTATCCACATAAGTTTATTACAAAAAGAGAAAAAAACCTTGGAAAAAAACTAGTTCTTAATTGGTCGGTTTTTAGTGTGATCATCAGTAAATATTTAAAAATCTACAAAATAAAGTTTGTGTTACGTTGACCAAAAAATTTTAGTAGCGATTTTTCTAGAAAGTTATAGAAATTTGAAAACAGTTTATTAGGAGATAATGTATATATTTCAGATAATGGAGTAATGACAATATCATGCCTTCAATAAAACATGTTTAAATCGACATCAAGCACAGAATCTGGTTTGTTTATGAGCTAAATTTTGTCAAAAATGATTAACATTAAAAGTAATTTTAATTAAATGAAGCAGTTAGACACTGTTAAAGAAGCAATATGTAAAAAAACCGAATGTAATAGTTACGGTTATTTTGCAGTTAAGTCGCCAGATTTCGCAAAAGGCATGGTATCATTAGACGTACCATAAGTAAAGACGAGGAGTATATAGCTTGATTCATTGTGACCTTTGAATTTGGAATACTTTTATGCAAATAAGTCAGCATTAAAACTTATTAGCCCGACCACTAAATACATAAATATTAAAAACGGATAGCAAACTTTACGAACTAACATTTAACGGTTATGTTTAGGTTGACGTTTGCTCCACAAACAAATAGATTGTCGTATAACAAGAAGAAAATCTGTAAATGGACGTTATTTTTAACTTTCCAAGTAACGAAAAATTATCTAAAATTAATCAATATGGTGTATTGATAGTTACACATAGTGATGTGTAACTACCAATAAACCATTTTGGTTGATTTTAGATGATGTTTTCGTGCTGCTAGAGAGCAGCTAAAGTATAAAAAAATAATTTATAGTGTTAGATAATTTTTTAACAAAGGATTGTGAAGACAGATGATGAAATGAATCCCTAAGTGTTTCGTTTTTATATTTAAAATAAAAACGAAACGCTCCAGCGAAACACAGGCGAGAGACTAAAAAGAGTAAATATCTTACGTTTTTGCTGAAAACTATCCAATATCTATCAATTTGCAATTGCTCAGTAGACTATTTGAATTCGAAAAGATTAACTCTGGCCATTTATCTTTTTCAATATGACGACAAGTAAGGTTTTATTATATGCCAGGAGATTTTTTACTTGAAAATGCTTTTTCTAACGAGTATTTTAGCGAATAGCAATGGCACATACCTTTAATGTCAAATTCTACCGTGGGTTCTCATTTTCAATTTACTTGCACAATTGTCTGTTTTATTAAATAATAATTTCGATATGCCGTGAGAAATTATGTAAGGAAATCTCTTATTGTAACAATTCCTTAAACTATAGAAGTAACATGGATTGAGTAAAAAAATATATTTTATTTACTTTACCAATGTAAAAAGTTTTTAAGTAAATATTTTAAATCTATTTAGTGGCATGAAACTTAAATACCCTGATAAAAATGAAACATTTTCTTTGATTTCACACTAATAGGAATTTTTTTTAAGTATAATTTGAAAAACATTTTTTTTTATTCAGCAAAGAAAAGGCATATACTTTTCTTTGCACTAATAAAGCAATTTATTTTTCCCCCTTTTTTAACTGATGGTATTTCCACGATATTTTTTAATATCGTGGAAACAATTTTACGATTTTTAGTTAAAAGTTTTGAAAATCACGCAAAATAGCGAATAAGGAATAATCACGTAATAAGATTTCAACTATTTCCTGTGTCTTATTTCAGGTTTGATAGAACAACACTATGTCTATAGTTCATAAAATATTTAGTCATGTCTAGCCTGACACAAATGGTATGATATGAATATGAACGGAAGCATTTAAACGAGGCATTTTTTTAATTACGAAGAAAGAAATAATTGCTCCATATTATTGGCCATCAGAATAAAAGGATATCTAACAGTTATCAGTAACTTCAAAAATTCTAATCAACCAATATTAGTTTAAGGTTGTTTCCTCCACAGTTTGCTATTAATTAAGAGACATAATATTGTAATGTAACTGATCAAGGAAAAAATAAAAGACAAAGATAAATTAACAATTTCATTCAATGGTATATTATGCTTAGAAAAATCGAAGTGAATACGTAAAACGAATAAATATTTTTAAATAGATAAACTTAACCAACACAAAAAAAGCTTTGGCCCAAGATATTAAACACCATTGCAATGTTACTTATGTGTCCATAATATCTCTTGAAAGCGTTTTCACTGTTAACAGTTGACTTATCCGCTTTGTAAACAAAAAAGTAACTTTTGATTTTAATAATCACCGTAAAATATTTAGTAAAACAATTTTATCATTGAATACATGCATTCGCAGACGTGGTGAGCTGAGAATTATTTTTGATTATCAGGCGGTTCAACACTGATTAATTACCGTTAAATAAGTAGACATTAAAGTTTCTAAATAGCAGGAACTTCAGTTGAAAATCGTGTTACTCACCGACACTGAATTTTTTAAATCGCAAACAAATTTGATTTCTAAAAAGCAGACAGAAGAAACTATTTTCAAAAAATTCGTCGATCCCTGCTCAATACATAGTATATTGAGCAGCATCATAAATTGACAACCATTAAGATAAAAAATATAAAACAAAAATAGGCGCCAATAATTAAAGTAGCCGAAAAACTTTTCATCACTTTTTTTCAATTCTTACTTGTAATACGGTATATTTATGTATAAGCGAAAATCACGATTATATCATTATTATTGAATAATTATATGAAAGTTGAGAACAGTGACTGCATAATTATTTTCATTTACGGTTTTTTCCTTGTTTACTATTAATTTGAGTAATTCGTACAGACGTAAATGTTAGATATCACTTTCGGGTCAAGGTAGTGTCATTTATGAAAGTTTATCATTTGGAAATAAATAAATGTTTATGTTTAAATTAACAGCAATGAATTTACTGGTGTAAAATATTAGTAATTAGTAAAAATATTGCCATGAAAACGTAAAACTAATTACACTATGGAAAGAAGTAAAATTGTCAAGTTGCCCTTCATCACATAAAATATAAGTTTGGGCTTTGTATATTATATCGATAATAAAAAATTATATCCAATGCTTGGTTACATTACAATGAGTGACCCGAGAATAATCAAAAAATCAATTTTGAAGGTAGCTGGCTATTGCACTCTTTGATGACATTTTAAAATCTCGAGTTCCTATATTTGATTTTATTTACCTGTAGATAAATTAGAAAACTTAAAACTTATTTTGTCATAGAAAAGTGCATCTTGCAAATCTAATAATTAGCGCAACCATAAAAGCGATAAGGAATGCATTCGTAAAGAACTTTTTACGTCAAGCAACACTAACGATCAATGCTTAGGTACCAGCTGATATGATTTGGGGGCTTAATTAATTTTTCTCCCAAAAATAAATTTTATTAAACTATATATATATATATGTATATATATATATAAACACACACACACACACACATATATATATATATATATATATATATATATATATATATATGTATTGATATATATTGATTTGTTAGAATAAAATGAGTCTGCTCATTAGTAGTTAAATATTAATAAAATAATTCTAGGTTATCTTGGCAAAAATTGTACCTGTTGTCTGCCCGCCAGTAAGTACATAAATTTTCGCTACATTCTTATGATTTTTCAGGGCCTCAAAATAAAGAATGAAAAATACGGGAATTGATGTGCCCACAAGTAATTGCCAAAGGAAGCAAAGAGGTACGAAATAGTAATTCCATAAACCTGTCCAAAAAAAGCTTGGTTAAAAAAGTCTCGTTTGTAAATATTAAAATATATACAAGGGTATCGACTCATATATTCCAATGGTAAAGATTTAAAAAACGATAAAGGGAAAGTATTTTCAAAGGAAGCATACATCACTTAGGAAATATTCCGAGAAAGCTGCATACTTACATCTCGGCTTGAATCTGATAAAAGCTAGAAAATTGGCCTTTCGGTTTGTTATGTCTATCGATAAACAATTTTTTGGTAAACGGCAGGAGAAAGAAATAGTTGGTTAAGTTCACATAAAGGGGTTTCGTGAAAGGTTTCCAGTCTTTTTTTTACGAAATCCATAAGCTAAAAGTCTGGGTAGGGAAACAAACGCAAAAAAAATTTTTTTAGAACCTCGAAATATTGGCTATTTGTGATTTTAACCAAAAATACGCTTAGAAATATTGTTGCTTTTTGAAAAAGGTAATAAGAATGACATTGTCTCACAGTATGTCCTCATAATTTATTGTCATGAGCAACCTTTTGACAAAACAGAGTTCGGTTTAACAATCTTTTAAAATCGATCACGATTTATGACTTTGCAGAACTTGTAAGGTAATTTTGTCTTCAGCTATTTAATCAAAACTACTTCACATAGAGTCTCAAATTTACAAGTGTACATCTGTTGCGTGAAACTCTTTTACTCTTTTTAGTCAGCAAGATTTTTTAACCGCATATGCCGTCCTAACCAAAGTGAAATCGATGAAATTAAGAATTTATCTTAGAAAACCTACAAACCCTAAAATTATTTTGAATACAATTTCGATAACACCAAAATGAATAGCGCATTTCCTAAGTTGCGGGTAAGAAAAATGACAAGTAGACGAAACTACAGTGAGCCTAGAATTCTGAATGACATACTGGACAAAACCGAATTAGTGAAAAAGATGGAGAGGAAACAACATACCAATCAAAAGATGAGAAAAAAAACGGTTTCCAAGTTAGAAATAGATTTCACTATCCTCAGTAGTAGTGGCATGTCAAATGACATAACCAGAGATAACAGAACGATAAGAGTCTTGAAGAATACTATTTTAGTTACGTGTTCAGTGTGTAAGCGTTTTGAGGACAAAATGAAAGTCTTAACATATAGTTTATGTAAAACACATCATCATAAAAACTACGTATCTAAGGTTCAAAAGTGAAATATTCCGGATACAGACGAAATTTAAAGATAAAATTTTTTAAGGCATCTGATAATTATGATAATGAAAGTATTGAAGAGCTGTTTATTGTATGTAAAAAATCCTTTGTTAAAATAATTGGATTATATTGGATTATATTATAAATAAAATATTTAATTTTAGCTGTTTAAATAATTATATTGCCGACCAAAATAAAATATTTATATTGCTGACCACAAGTACATACGGCAGTTGCACCTGTGAATGAAAACAAACATTTTGGGATAATAATATGTAACTTAAAAAGGTTTAATTATAGCTTCATTATTAATATACGCTATGATTTAAATATTTATTCTTCCAAATAAAAAGATATTTAAAATAAGAGGCCAAACAAACGAAATAAGTCATTTTAATGTGAAATCTGGCGTTTGTTCACAAATACAAACGTTGTCCCTATATTTTATCCCAAATTGAATGAAACTATGTAATGTAGTATTAGCAGTATTAGTATATAGCAAAGCATTCTTTTTGTGGGCAATTAGCAAAGACGAATCTTTACTGATTGCCCACTTGAAGATGTTGTCATACAATTTCGTTGTATGACTTAAAATTTAAATAAAACAGAAATAATACTACATCACGAGTTTCATTCAATTGTGAATAATTAATTTCGACAAACTTAACGCCAATTATATTCAATACCTATATTTTATATGAAACCATTTAAAATATTAAAAACAGATTGATATATCCAAGAACGTTTTACGCCAAATTTAATATGGTTGATTACCACGACAAAGAATATTTTACTTTCAAAATATCAGATATCTGGGACTTCAGTTGTGAAATGTAGTCCCTTATTCTATCAAATATAGGTAACATATTAAGCGTATTTATATGCCAATGTCTTGAATAATTTAAGTAATTTTGATGATAACAAGATGTATGTGAAAACTAACAAACCACATGAATTCGTACAGCGTAAAATTTCAAATTCCTTCCTTTTATTTTTTCCCCAACTGGATATTAATCTTGAAATCGAACATTGTTTTCACAGACCATTTAATTGTACCAATTAATCAAAGTAAGTGCTTTGTACTACTTTGTACTTAGTACTTTGTGCTAAGATAATATTAAAACAGCTTATTTTGCATAATATTTATTTTAAAATAATATCGTTGATCTTCGTTGATATTCCACTTTCTTAACGATAAATTATCTGTCTTTAGCCTTTTTTTTACTATATTTCTATCGTTTTTTAACGATTTATGAGTTTCTATCTACATAATTAGCTAGAGAGATAAATTGTAGTATACCTTAAAACAAAAAGATTATTAGAATATAATTTAAAAGAAAGAAAAATATTAACTTTGTTTATATTTTGAATACTGATGTATTCAAAAATTAAGCAATACATTTCGTTACTTAAAATAATTTATTTTATTGTATCAACAATACCGGGTTTAAGAAATGTTAACATGGAATCGCTATTAAATATAAAATATTTCTAGAGCGTTCATTGCGAATAATACACTATCGAGGTCGGTCTGAGCTGCGGTCGGTCAGCAAGTTAGAAACTTACCCAAGCGCTGCTTGTCGTGATATAAATAACATACTTCACGTGAGTCTATGATTGAAAATTGCGTACAAATATTGAATGATATCTAATTGGAAATATTAAGTTATGCTTTTCAGCATTACTTAGTTAGCACCGAAAATAATTATGGATAATTGGTAGGCATTCTTGAATATTCTTATTGAATGTACTTGTATGATTATGTAAACTTTTTCTCTTTCTACAGAGTTGGTTATTTGAACCATATTAATTTTATGTCGGGAGGAAGCCATTTTATTTGTTCTTTTGCTTTTTATTACTTAGCCAAAAAACGACTTACCCTATTGACATGGAACTGCAGATGGAACTGCAGACAAGATCTTAACTTAGTAAATCCGGAAACTGAGCGACAATAAATTTAAGGGAATAAATATATACAGGGCGCGAACATTTTTCAGTTCAATTTTAATCATAAGAGGTAGTTTGGAACGGTATTAATCTGCTAAAAGTTCAGCCTGTAAATTGTTAATAACAGGTGATGAAAATAATTTTCAGCAAAACGTAGCGACGTCAAAATAATGTTTGAAATTATTACACCTATGTAGTCTATAACTAACTCAGAAACAAGTCGAAAATTATTGATGTTAAGCCTTTTTTATATTACGTATATTTCTGTTTTCGATAAAAAAACAAAATAATCTAATAAACAAATTAAACAAAAATTAAATAGTTGTCTTTTTTTACCACTGAAACTAATATGGCTATAAATTATTTCCAACCTGCGTTATTTGATGATGAATAGTAAATCATATGAAAACGAGAGCTTTAACAGAATCTCGTTGCTAAAATACGTCTTCACCAAAGCAGAAAAAGTAATTTTGTGTGAATAGTAGGAGTATACCACGCAAAATAATTAATTTCACATTAACAATATAATTAAAAATGGTTCTTGAAAATAAACAATTTTAGAAAACCTTTTTTTTAAATTTTTATGTAAAATATATGAAGTAGACGTTGAATAAATATAATTGAATCATATTGCAAACCTACATGTAGTTTAATATTAACTTTATTTTACGCTAAAACGTCTGCCCTATCTAATTGATTATGGTGGATATCCCACCCACGTCTAGCTTTCTCGGTCTAATCCACAAAAAAGGGTTCCCTATATCTCATGACTTCCGCTTCACATAACAAGCTGGAATTTGTCTTTAATATTTGCAAAGATCGAATATGTAGTGAATAAAGATATCAATTTTGTACTATGTTAATTACGCATTAATTAAAACTTTGCTACATGTGAAGCATAAGGATAGTTTAAAATTTATGTACAATTTTAAATGAACTGGTGTAAAATATTTCAATTTAGAAATAAAGAATTGGTATCACGTGAAACTAAATCTATGAGTAAAACTTATCAGGCGCCCGTTATATTATATGCTCTGTGATGTGCATTATAAAATATAAAATACAAATGTGTAGTAAATATCTCATTGAATTTTTTAACTTATAAAATTTTTAATTTTTTTCAAAGATTGTAAAGAATATATAAAATAACTTTCCATTAGCGTTAATTATATTATATTTATTTTTGAAACACTAGTTAACTGAAATATATTTATTTTACTATATATGTTATGAATATCTCTTATATGTCAAGATATACAGAGCTTTCCCATTTCTTTTCAAACCATACTGCAACATTCCTTCTCGGAGAAATTAATGTTTGAAAGACATTACTTAAGTTTCCTTCATTTTTAGGACCAGATCACTATAACCGTTGAATAAAAAACTCACAAAACGAAAATAATTTTTTTATTTAAAATTTGTTTAGAATAGTTTTAATTTTAGTCCACAAACTTTGGAATTTTTATTACGATGCTTTAAAATAAAATAAATTATTAACCACATTATTTTGTACGAAATTAAAACCACAACAAATTATACGTATTCAACATTTGAGTTTAATTATTATGCACAATAATTTCTTAAGCTCCCCTTTTGAATTTTTTTATAGTAAATATGAGAGTAAATGTTGACTAGCCTCGTCATAGCCATTCTAATTTAGCGTTAATCTGCTAAATTCAAAGCGATTTCGCCCAAATACCTCAAAATAAGGTCTGTTTGTTAAAATATCGGAGAAAATAAAAACCATTTAGCTTCTATGCACTGTATACACCTGTCCGTTTTTATGTTTGTTTGAACACGCTTCACACAAAAACTACTGACTATATTTTTCTTTGGAAAACCGTGAGTAACTTGGAGAAATATTGCACACTGAAATATATTAATTTTACAAGTTCACAAAATATCTTCATAATAATAACAAGTCATGCATAAAAGTTTATTAGGTAAGGGACATGAACTCTTTAGATCCATTAATACGACCTCAAATGCAACTTTTCCCTCCAGCTCTCCACAGGCTGGTAGATAACCCGACAGGTCGCTACTGTAATATTTTCCCTTCTCTATGTATAAAAGGCACGTCTTGGCCGCGCAACTCATCCTTATCGTCTCATAATATCTTTCACTTCGCCGTTCATTAATCTTGTGGCGACTGCGCCCTTGTCGTTCATTTCTCACCGCTTCATTGTTCTTGCCGCGTCGCCTTTTGGTTGTCTGCAAACGTATAAATTTTTTTGTATATGAAGACCGAAATACAGAAAGTTTCAGTCGTTTTCTCGAATTCGACCATTTCAAGTTTAATATTTAATATTAAGCATTTTTTTTACAAAGACTAAATAGATTTATTGAGAACAAACAATGTTTGTTCTACGAGGTTTCCGTTCACTGGACATTTAAAAACATTTAAGAGTATATTGTGTTTTAATTAAACTGTCCAAAAATATTTGTACTCTTTCACCTAGTAAATATATATTTTATTACGAAGTTTTAAAGACGTAAAAATCTCGTGAATTTCCAAGAATTATGAAATTTTAAAATAATCGCTCTAATCTTTCGGTAAATTCAAAGTTAATTTCTAGCAACGCCGTTTTTCATAATTTTGAACTAAGAAATTTTCATGAAAGAGGAGTGAGGGAATATATTTTAATAAAATCTATTTTATTTTATAAAATCTGAAGAAAATACTCGGTTTCAACATAATTTCAATTGACGATACACGGCATACGATACACGAAGGAAATAAAAATTAAAATCTGTTAAAGATCGTGGTATAAAAAAATATACAACCAATGGCGGATTTATTCTTACATAAATAACCACTTCACAACATTTGGTTATTAGGAGACATAAATATCGAGTTCTTGGCATACTCTGTATCACGTGACTTACTTTTCTACTACTATTATTGTTATTTTAATCTGAGGTAGAGATGAAGAAAAGTAATGAAAACAAAGTGAAATGCAAAAAGTAAAAATAATATACCACTTGAACTATTCGAACTCTGGTAGAAACTTTAATTAGTATATTTATTGAAACTAAAATTTAATTTAATTTTCAAATTGACACAGCATCATCTCCAAACAAAGAATTAATAAAAACATAATTTTGTTTTGCAACGTTATCTTTGTATCTAAATAAGATGATGAGAAAAAAACAACAAATAATCAATTAGTAAGGTTTTCGTTAATCAATGCACTAAATTTTAGAATTTAATGTGCAGTTTCCAAATGCAAGACCAAATTATGTCCAATGGAGATATCGCAAGCATCATGGACGTTTAAGTTAATACTTACATAGGTCATGGAAACAAATTCTGCAGTATTTTAAAAAGTATCTTTGACAATGTATCGTTTGTGAATTTTTATTAATTTAATTTTAGCTGCCATCATTTTGAAAGTCTTCAGTACCAAGTTTCAATGAGATGTGTATAAATTTCCTGCGCATAAATATAATTATTAATGCGACCTTGAATGTTTTTCTGTAGATCATTTTGAGACTTAAGCAATAATTATATTTATATAACGTTTATAGCTTTAACTAAGCGGTCAGAACTAATGCCACGATATTTTATATGAATTTTCACCGCCTTTGTGTTTGTATGCAGTATGAATTCTAATAAAATTATATTGCATGTTATTTATAGACAGCAGCCAAAGTGTTCAGTGAAAACTTTTAAGGTAATGGTTTTTTTTAATTTAAATGGAATTAAGTATATTTATATTACAACGATATATATAATTGATATAAAAATTTGTAATTGTCAAATGTTACGCTTCTTTCTTGAAATAGTTTTATAAAAATGTAATATCTCTTGATTATTGAATATATTCTGCGTTAATTTTGTAGAAATTCATTATTCACAATTAAATGAAACTACGTGATGTAGTATTATTTCTACTTTATTTAAGTTCTTTACCACGACCTAGGTTTCGTTGTATTACAACATCTTCAGGTGGGCTATGTTGATTACCTAAACATATAAAAAATTGTTTGTATTTATTATATTTTAAATGTATGAGCAAAACCTAAACAATTGAATTAAAACTTTTTTATATAAATTGTTTGTTTACAACTAAGTTAATTACATGTGTAGTCATGTAATTAAATTAGTTGTAAATCTGTGTAAAATAATGGTCATTAATTTTATATTACCTGGTATAAACGCAGTTTCTTAAATAAATACGACGGTAAATATTAGTAAAAATTACAAATTGAATAATGTTTTTTCAGGATATAATTTTTTTTTAAATCCCAAGGTTAACAATCGTACAAATAGGGAGTTCTCACCATTGATATCGGGAATTTCCAAATTATACGTTCATCAAACAAATGTCAAAAATAATATTTTAATCCTGAAAAATAACCACATATTACATAAGTTAAACTCCTTGAATCGAATGGAATCCTAAAAAAGTTACTAAAGGATAAATAAAGTCAAACAATAAATAAATATAGCGACACAAGTCTCTTGGAAATAAATTATTTTGATAGTTCGCATTTTGAGTATTATTTTCGTAATTGCTTCATTGCTCAGGAACTTTGTTTTAATTTGGTTCGATTATTTATTTTCAATTTAAATGTAAAAGATTATTCGGTATTATACGAACCATATTATTTAAAACGTACCGGATTCGTACAATACCGAATGAACTTTTACATTTATCAAAGTAACCGTATAATTTAAACAAGGCTCCATCAAAGGTATTGACAAAACAAACGATCATAAATGTAACGTCAGTATTGAGTACAGTGTGTCTAATAATACGTCCGTTTAACTTACGATTAAAATATGGCCACTGGCATTTTGCATGTGTTTTTATATTGGTATACTTCACACTTAACACATTAATTATGATCACGGCGCACCAGGAATTTTAAAAAACGTACGAGAGTCGTATAAGTTGTTTGATGTTTTGAAAACCTTGGAGCTGGTTTAATTAAAGATGGTAATTAATACTAATCGACTATATCAACTATGTTAAAAAAATTGTAACCCAGCTTCAAATTCATTGCTCAACTTCTATCGTTTTTATATAATAACCACAAGATTTACATCAGGTCTTTCAATATATTGATTGGATAAAATGAAATAAAGTTTCATTTAGTTACGACTACATTTGCTATGGTATTGTGGTCCTTAATGGCATATGCGTTTCCCCTTTCACATTAATGAAAGCAAATTTATACATTTTAAACCCTATAGAAGAGAATTACAGATATATTTCACAAATTAGTCAGAATCAGTCAGTAGAGTCAGAATCAGTCATTCAGTATTCAAGTCAGAATAGTACCATAGCTACTTTGGAATTACTTCTTATTGTTTTCCGGTGTACCAATATAATTATATTATAGAAAAATTGGCAAGAAACCAATATTAAATCTACTTTCTTAATCTTTTTAGTGATTCAGACATCAAAGGGGGAAAAATAAATCCTTATAAGATAACTTATTTGTTTCTATATCTTTCCCCTTGTTAACGACATTTTTCTCAAAAATATTTGCATTGAAAGTCGTAATTCCATAGATAACTATAGTAGTTATATGCGAAGAATAATAGCATCGATATAAATTTCTGAAGTAATCATTTCAACATATTTATGCAGAAACTTTTGAGAGGAAAAATTAGGCAATAACTTTTTTTCCTAAATCAACTTTATTTAATAAAGGCATGTGCAGACTTCTTCGTTCCACCTTTAACGTATTTAATTAATCTCAGTTTAGATTTCGGTACATATCCTGAACTTTGGTTTATTTCACTCGTTATCTCAATGTACAAAAGGATTCCTCAACCTGAAAGTAGCAATACTAAGCCCACGAATTTTCTTAAAATTTTTGAGATGATCTTGTATATACGAATTTTACGCGAAATCAGACTCAACTCACTGGCTTTGAATATGGTTTACGAGAGTATTTCTTCATTTGTGTATTTTTTTGTGAGATGGTTCAAGCGATCTAGGTAGATGTAACCAATCTCAATGTAAAAAAAGGTTTTCATCTGTATATTTAACAATGACATTAAGCTAATAAAATTACGGGGTGCTGGATTAGCCTTCAAATTAACCCACCTATTCTTAAAGTTTTAGGTCAAACTTTTATAATACTTACTGTGTTTATAATACTTACTTCAGCATGAGATAGAATTATTTGAATTTTGGTCCTAATTACAATTCAAATGAAAAGCTTTAATGCTTGCTTTTTGCCGGAGACTTAAAATTATTTCCGGGTATAAGCAATCGAACCGACAGTGAGATACTTCAGCGCAAGATTAACTCAATTTTAGGATGGAACCTTAAAACCAACTTTACTTTAATACAAGTAAGTACATATTAATGATCCAACCTCGTACCCTAGCGTCGATCACCTATGCGTACCAACTGGCCTACCAACCAAAACGTGTCTCTTATGTTCGGTACCTTGGTGTAATCATGCACACATGATTACATTATTGATATTTGTAAGTAAGTATTGTCTACTCGGATGTATCACGAGGCACTCTTAGTATTTGGATGATGTCAACCGCAATTCGAAAATTCGAAAAAGGTTTACTAAATTTTTACCCTTCATTTTAGACATGGCCGGAGATAAGGAAGAAAAGAGTGACATCTACACTCATATATATATATATATATATATATATATATATATATATATATATATATATATATATATAAATATATATATAAATATATATATATATATATATATATAAATGTATAAAATTAATATATTATATTGAAAACTCAATATCCGATAATATTTTTGTTTCCGGAATGTTATGCACGAATGTACATTACATTATTTTAATTTCTACTCGCATGCATCAAGTATATAATCACCAATTTGACGCGTGTTTTATTTGTTTAATTCAATTTTGAAGGCATTTCCCCACCTCGAGTTGTTCCTGCTTGAAACGTGACTTAGCGTGACCCCTTGCTTGAAGCGTTACTTAATGTGGTTAGAATCATTGTTGACTAGTACATTATTTGTTACTTGATATATAAATTGCTTAATGCAATGCAATGACTGCAGTAAGAAGTATATAAATTGCTTAATGCAATGCAATGACTGAAGTAAGAAAAAATTTAATTAAGTAAATAAATAAATTTATAACTTTGGGGTATCAACGAAAGAGACAACCCAAAGTAATATATTTATTTGTTTACTAATTAAAAGTAAGAAAAAATTTAATTAAGTAAATAAATAAATTTGTTACTTTCGGGTATGAACGAATGAGATAACCCAAAGTAATATATTTATTTGTTTACTAATAAGAAGTAAGAGAAAATATAATTAAAAGTTTAATTAAAGATTACGGTAAGTTAAAGCAATAATCTTAAATCCTATAGGTTTTAAGGAATTCACTATATTTTTACACCTGTACAAGAAAAACTTTGCGCCCTATTCACTTCATTAAAAAAACATTAACATTTGTAATTAGTACAATAGAAATCATAATAATAAAAATTTCTACTAGTACTAAACAGATTTTTTTCTATCATCCCATTCATTTATTTATAGTGATTATTTTACAATCAACATCAGACGAATTCCCCATAAATCCAAAAAATAAAAAGAAAAACTGTTACGTTGTGCCAAATTTACAAAACATTAAAATTCACATTAGTTACGATACGCAGAATTGACCATTTGTGCTCTATTTTTTATACTACATAGACACATGATATGAAAACAAAATAGGAGTTGGGGTTTGGATTTATGCGGAAGTTCACAGAAACGTGATTATCAAGACATTTCAACTTTTGATCATAACCATCTATTATTATGTTATTGTGTATGTATTCGCGTGTATTGAAATGAAACGGTTTTTTATATTAAGGATATCCTCAGAAGAAAACATACTCACACTACAATATTAGTTACGAAACGAAACTTTTAAACCCTAATTTTTATATGACTATCTGTTAAGTTTTGCGGAAAATACGGATATAAATATATATAATAAATTAACTTAGTAATCCACTCAATATACGCAACAACTACGTTATTCACTATTACTTGTACGATCATATTTTTAAGATAGTATAATTATCATTAATTATCGATATTATTGATATAGAGGCCTAAGTTACCTGTCAAATAAGCGTTAAACTAAAAAAGACTTGAACAGATTTGGACAATTCCATCAATACTACATTGTTCTTAATTTTCTAGTAAAATAAATTACTATTTAGTATAACAGTATGATTAATAAAAGCCTACACAGGTGAGCAAGCTGTCTATATATTCAATTCAACGACTTTAATGTACAATAACTGTGACAGATTTATTAAGTCTAACATAGGTATTATCAATCTGTTATAGGTATAGGGTTGATGTATTCCAGTTAACCTTTAAAATAACTTTCGAAAAATTTGTTGTTTGGTAAACTGTAAGAAAATCTATAATATAAATAAGGTTTACATGTAAAAGAAGGACGTAATGAGGGTAATCTATATTTAGAAAAAAAAATACAAATATTCATATAAATTAGAATGGACGAAACAAAATATAACTGGGTCCAGAAGAGTAGGAATTTCACAAGGGTAGAAAACCCTTGACATTTTTGAAACATAAATAGTATAGGATTTTCGTTACAGGTAAAGTTATGTTTAGGAAACAAAAGAGAGTGTAAAATTGCACAGTGTAATACCGTGAGCAGAGAAATATTAAATTTTTTTAATTAGACCATTTGGAATCGGACAATTTTTTAACACACTAAATAAATGTGCAGTTTCGTGAAGATGGCGTCGATCGTATAAAACGCAAATGTGAAATTTAGTTCAATTTTTCGTTGAGATATGGTTCATTAGTTTCATTTTTTACTTGCAAAATAATACCGCATATTGAGATTCATGTAAATGAAGTACTTGGCAATACGTATCCATTTAAATTTCCGCTTAATTTATTATTTATTGATATGCTAAAAATAAATTAAATCAATTATGTTTTTATGAAAGAAAAATTGATTTTAGTAAATTCTCTTTAGGAAATATGAAATAAAATCGCTTTTTCTTTTTAAATTAATTAACCAGTTATAACACTTTCTTTACATTTTTTGTGCCCCCGAAAGTTAAATAGAACATTCAGAGAGTAACAAATTATTTAAAGAAGCGGGAAAGGGGGTTTAAAAATTTAATCTTAATGGAATGAATAATATGATAGAATAAATAATTAAATTTGCAAAAAAACAGCAATCTCTTTATGAAGTTTCAACTAGAGTGTCGTTCATTATACTTGTGACAGTAACTTTTGGGGAAAAATTGCACCAATAATTTTCTTCAATTTTTTCAAACTTTTCTTAAATCTTTGTTAATAGCCCACCTGAAGATGTTGTAATACAACGAAACCTAGGTCGTGGTAGAGAACTTAAAGAAAGTAGACATAATACTACATCACGTAGTTTCATTTAATTGTGAATAATGAATTTCTACAAAATTAACGCCAAATATATTCAATAATTTTATGAAAAATTAACGATTCCAGCCTACTACTGAACAGTTTTAGATATTTTATTTCATTATTAAAGTAATTGTTACGTACCATATTCCAAGATTGTACTTCTGTTAGAAATATTCTAAAGATTTTGACGATTTGTAAAATACTTAGCGTAGCTGTGTGTAAATTTATATATAAGTCTGATTTACGATATATATCTTCAATAAAGGTGTATAAAGTTTTCTGAGGCTAAATTTATGGCATTTGGAATTCTAAGCTGAATTCTTAATTTCGACTCATTTTCTCCTAACTTTAATTCAGTTTTTAAATAGATACTCAATAAGCGGGACATTAAAAATTTAACAATTCAAATGAAAACTATAGACAGAAACTATACTCAGAAATAATTTTAAAAAAGATTTAAAATTATTTCTGGGTATAAGCAATCAAAACGACAGTGAGATACTTCAGAGTGAGGTCAACTCAATTTTAGGTTGGAGCCTTAAAAACCAACTCTACCTTAATATAAGTAAGCAAACATTAATGATCCATCCTCGTAGCCTAGCTTGGGTCATGTATGCGTTTGTTAGTTTGAATTTTGAGGATGTTTAAATTGACATGGAAAAAATTGATTAATTTCCAAACTAAAAAGGGGTGAATGCACATTTAATTATTAAAAGACAGTAAATAAAATCTATATAAGAGATATTGAAAGTATTTAGAAGGTCAAAAATGGATCAGACTTGCAAATTTGTAATTTATTTATTATTCTTGAAAATAGTCTCCATCGCAATTTATTAATTTTTTTATTCGACATACCTAATGAGAGGAACTTTCAGCTTGCTCTTTCTTGGACTTCCCTCCAGGGCCTTTTCGAAGGCAATGATTTTTATTTTACACAACAGTTTATTTTTATTGTTAGCGATAAATAGAAATTGCAATTTGCAAGGTCAGGATTATACAGAAGCCTTATTGTGATGAGGCAAATTCGACAACGGAGACAAGGGGAGTTGCTCTCAAACTTTTCTAAAGCATCTCTTCTTTTCTTCACCATTGTAGGCATTACTCACTGTACAGACTGTCTCTTAGCTTTGAATTTTAATAGCATATCTAGATTTCGTCACCAGTAACTTTGTGGAATTTTCTGTACGACATTTAAGTGACCAATGTCCAAATACAACCTTTATATTTTAAGTCGACTGCAACATCTGGCAAATATTCCGAAAGTCTTTTCTCAACTTTCATCTCCTTAATATTTCAGTGTGGACTTTTAATCTTATATCGTCATTCTAAAAATAAAAATAACAAAATCCATATAATTTTCACAAGGTAACTACTTTCTTATTCGTTCATTGTAGTAAAGTGATAGTTAAATATTTTGCAATATTTTTAGCAACAATGTCACAAATATGTTTCTAGTAATGATCAGAATAAATTTCACAAAATTATCTAATGGTAAATTTCAAACTTTTCCATTGAAATGCAGTCCTTTAATTATTAATAAAAAAATTAATAAAAACCATTTAAGTCGTAATTTTTTATTAAATATAAATATAACTCTTCCTGGAGGCTCCTTAATCGTTAACCTTGGGTTTAACTAGCTGCCACAAGATGGTGAGAAATACGGTGGGTGTATGTTTATAACCGGTTAACGCCCTCTAAAGGTGCCATATAAAGCTGCCCGCACTAAAAGCACCATCATTTTCAATATAACGCCCTCATGTCTGTAAGTATTCGCCATTGATTCTCTATTACAGAGAAGCTGTAAATGTGGTCCGGCAGAAATAACGTTTTTTCGTTAACGTAAAATTTATATGAGTTCGCGTGGAATGTGAGTGCAGGTTGAATTTTAGATAATAAATATTGGCTAAATTTATATTTATCACCCGCATGGGAAAACATAATACTGTAAAAGTTGATAGGTGATAAAGTGTTGTTCGATTCATTGCCTCGGTTGGTTTTATGTGTGCTTTTCCATGTGTTTTAAACCTATATCCGAATCAATACGGACCGAACAAGATACATAGGTGTCACTAAAAAGTTTTAGAACTAGATATTTATCTATCATTGTCAGTACAAGACATTTCTGTTTTTCTCTAACAGATTAAATTATCATATACGATTTTCAAATAAATTTTCGGCGATGTTTGCATTACTAACACGTAAATAAATGTACTTTAATAAATTCAATTTGAAAATTAAAGCTTTCACAGAATAAAATTTTAAAAATAAGTCAATTTGTTTCCACTTTCACATATAATATAAAAAAATCCTTTGATAAAATAGGGATTTCTTTTGTTTTTGATGTCTTATTGTTGCAATAAAATATTTTATAAGTAACTTTTTGGCTTGAAATTGCGGAAATAGGAGATAAATAAATATATTCAAATTATTGACAAGGGGCTGGTTCATTCAAAAACATAAATTTTAAAGTCGTGGGCTAGATCTGAAGATAAACGTTTACAAAAGTTATATTGAAAAGTAGACACAATAAACGAAATATAGAGAATTACCCGATGTTCCCCACTTAAATTGACGCCTCAATCAAAGTTGGCCCTCACAATGTTATTCGACATAATAATCTGCTACGATTGGTTGTTTATGGTCCTTTACGCACTTTCAGTTCTTTTTGTCCATTTTTACTTATAATATAAACATTTTTAAATTTTGTAAATGCGTCCATTAAAAATGCCGAAATCAATTCTAGTTGCTTTTTTATCAAATTCAATATGGATTATAAATAAATGTTATGTCATCTGACCTCTTTATTTAGGATCTTGGTAAAAGTAAATTATAACGACATTTTAGTACAAAATTTCTTCTTGAAATGATTTCTTTAAAAAGAAAAGTAAAGTAAACCCATTCCCGGTTCATAAAAGTTCCTCATTACTCATTTTAAAATACATATTATTCGTTCTAGTAGCAAGACGTTACTTACATACCTTGTTTTTGGATCGTTTTCTTCTTTACATAATACGTTTGATACGTATTGAATCAAATGACTTCTCGAGTTTTGCTCAGAGACACGGTTTTTGACTTCTTTTCAGTGCATCTCAAGGCAGAAAAACAGTCTTCCTGAAAATAATATCCACTTCCTTGAAAAGAGATATGTTATACATCTCTTTTAGATTTACCGGGTTCTATACCAATTTAATTAATCCAAAGTGTTGCACTCCAGTGCACAAATTTCTATGTCTTGGCTTTCAATGTCTACACGAAAAGGGAAATAACATTTTTGATTAAATAATCTACGCATTATAATGTTTTATATATTTTTGTTTTAAGTTTTGAATTTATTTCTGTACAAAATCTTTATAAATATGCCAAACTTGATATTACTACGCATATACTCTATAAAAAAAACAGTTAAATTTTATTTCTTTTGGCATACTGAATAGATTCCCCGAAAACGAAATCTTTCGAAGGTAAGTACATTATACAAATCAGCAGATGCAATGGAATACTCGCACCCCGATGTCATAGTGATAATAAATTAATCTGAAGAAACGCTTTTAAACACTTCTAATATAAAAAAACAGTTCGAAGAAGCAAGTCTGTTTGGACGATTGGTAGTACGAAAAATATTATTCTCCAAAAAATAAAACACAGAAATCGAATTTAACCGAGTATCGACACTAGACACAAGAAGACTGAAAAAATGTTGTGGAACTACAAAGCTACAAAAAGGTTTTGGGTCCTAGATGAGTTTCATCGCGAATAGGCCTAAAAATCAACATTAAATTGGAATACCATTTCAACAGTTAAACAGGAAAAAGGCTATATGGAAATTTTGGGATTTTAAAAGAATCTTGAAGATAGATGTGCATAAAATCTATCAAAGCAAATTTTACCTGTTTGAATTTTCATTTCACTGGGAACTTTCACGTCGCTTCGTCATATTGAATAATAATTAACTGTAAAATCAAATTGTAAAATACACGTAATGTTACATATGATTCTCAGAATGTGATTTATTATCAAGTAAGTGTACTTTGTATAGAAATTGTAAATTGTGCATTATATTGAAATATTTTTTTATAAATGTGATTGATTAAATGAAGATAACGCAACGGGTCTTGATAATAAACATTATTATTAATATCGGCGGTCCGTTTTGAAAGAAGAAAATTTGACGCAAACTAAACTTCAGTGTATTCCAACATCCCGATATCCAAAAAAGTTTCATAAGTTCTCTCAAGCACTTGTACCGCTATTTCAAGATCGAGTATCAATCTATTATTAAGAAAAAGACCATTTTGTAATATCTAGGAAGGCATATGTGATGGCATCACCAGAGTAAGCAAAAAGGTACAATTTAGCAAAATTAAAGTTTTCCTCGAAAGACAAAATTGAAAAATTGTGGAGAAAGAGAAAACGTAAAGATCATTGACAACTTTCAACTTCAAAGTAAGATCAGTCTTCTTTCTATTATATTCAAATTAAAGAAAATTAAAAAGTGACGCTATTATTGAGATTGTCACGTTAAATATCAAAAGTATCTCACTCGCGTTCAGGATCTCGCATGTCTAAAAATAGCATTTATAATTTAACATTAGCTATGAACGTAGGTTCAATCATAATTTCGTATTGAAAGTCAATAGTTATCAAGATATTGTTAAGTAAATGTAAAATTTAAATCAAACACAGAATGTTTATGAACTATAGAATTGTTTTTGAAATGGCTTTACATATAAACTATAAAGTTTTTCTTAAAATAATCTTGTTTGGTTGACCAAAATATAAAACTATATGTGCAATATATCCATATATGAATTCACTTTTCCTCGTAAGTGTGAAACAAAAAATAGTATAATTTTAAAAACAATGTCTACGAATCATTACGTATTTTAATTTTTTTTTTCTTCAGTATAGTTGACCAACTTCATTGTTTTCGTTATCTTCATTTTCGACTTACATAAAACCTTCGAAACTGTGTCTGAAAAATTATGCTGAAATAGCAGTATATCATGTATATATTTGCAGAAAATACGAGTAATTTATATACATTTTAATGAACTTCCCTGGTTTGCTCGTAAATAATTTTATGAATAATCGAAATTCTGGGTCAATGTACAAAACATCATTATAAATATTGTAACAAATCTGCAACTAAAAGTTATTTACTAATATTATTAACTTAATGACATTAAAATTGTTGATAAAAACCCCATTAAATATTCTATAATCGTTGAGATTTAACACTATTTTGCAAACAAAACTTAAAATAACGAGATTCTGGATTAAAATTAACACATAATTTTTTCTCTACAGAACAATTCGACTGTGCTCGCTACCATATTATACTTACGATATTTTTCTATGAATGTTTTATAGAAGGCATATTAAAACTATTAAAACCCTAAATTTAGTGAAATATTTAGGAATGGGAAATTATTAATTATTTAACAAGGTTAGTGGGTTTGAATCCACAGTCACAAAATGATGATGGATGTCTTAACACTTGTTTCAAAATTATTTGATTTATTATATCAGGCATATCATTGCATTATTTTTATTTCATTAGTGTTATAAATTTTCAATAAACAAGTTTTAATTTATTTACCATAACCTTGTCATCCATAGATCATGGAATACTGTTAAAATTTTGCAAAGTGTTTGCGTACTTTTTACCTTTTAATATTACTATTTATAATATAAGTAATGTTACTCATAGCGCTATATGTAATGATTTGATTTTTTTACTACTAATTTAAAATTTTTTTTAATGAATTTTATTCTTAAAGTGAAATAAACTCGGTACATAAAATATTCACAGGTGCGGGCATGAGCGACTGAATGTGTAACTGCCTACATGCATATTTGCATGCATGTGTGCAAAATGTTTGCACTTGTCTTTTCCGCAAGAATCTCGAAAGAATGAGATATGTTTCCTAGATGACTTAAATCTTACAAATATATTACGTACCATTAGATAGAGTGAAATGAAGTGAAGATGTCTGATCTCGAGAGAAGTGAAATAAAATTACGTAAAAAAAATCACTAAGTGATTCACTAAGCATTAAAATGCGAACAGGTAAATTTTAAGGTTAGTAAATACAAAGAAACTACAAAGAAAAAATCTACATGAAGGTACTTATTTCTGTGTAAATAACCACTATATAAGTAACTCCCTTAGTATTTGTCAACGCAATCCCGTCGTGCTATTTCAAAATTAATTTACGTCGCGCTTACAAGTCCGCTGTGACCTACTTTTTCTTTTTCAATTAATATTTTTCATGTTGAGGTAAATTTGCTTATGAGGTTCCAGCAGTTAGGTGACATCTGTTGACAAATACTTGAAGGTGGAAAGTGGCCAAAAATATGGAATTTTGGTAAATTGTTTTTCGGTGAAATAGTTTATTTAAAAATATTTTATTATTGAGCAAAAAACATCCGATAGACTTGATTTGCAAAATGTATTATAAACGAACATTGCAAGAATATGTTATTCCTTGGTATAGGCTGTAATTTTATACTGTAAATTTTTAAAGTAAGTTTTTCTGTGATGTTAAATTTGCAAACCGCTTTACATTGATTTAGAATAAATATCAGATTTATTCTGATTAATAAAATTTTTCAAATAAAACTCTTTGAATCCTTGTAGCATGATATTTTTATGATCTGTTGTATTCATTTCAACGCCTAAATATATATATATATATATACATATATATATATATATATATATATATATATATATATATATATTTATATATATATATATATATATATATATATATACTAAAGCGGTTTGCAAATTTAAAATCGCAGAAAACCTTATTTTAAAAATTTTGACAATATTATAAATTCAAAAGATGACTATTCGTCAATTGTTTGTTTGCAATTTATTACACAATTGTTGTACTCATATTTGTCAATTGTTGTAAACAACTCAGCAATTAGACAACGGATAGCTGCTAAATTGAAATGCTTTTAGTCGGTTTGAATGAATAGTACCTAACCCATATTCGTGTGTTCACAGCTTTGTGAGAAACCACATGAAAATTATGTATCAATATTTTTTATACAATCACAATTAAATGGAGGAATAGATTAACTGTAAATATTAGACGAATAGCTTAGAAAAAATGTAATTCATGATTTGATTTATTGAAATATATTGTTTTTTAACTCCAAAGTGAAATAATTTCCATTTGCTTAACACAAGCATTGTCAATAATTGTAAATAACTGTGATAAAACTATATATGTTCTATCATTTATTTACCAATAATGACATATTTAAATTCCTAGGTTAACATTTTATTGTGCTGTTGGTATTTGTATTCGTATACAATTAAAGCTTGTAGGTTTATATAAAATTAAATGCATGATTTTATCATGAGTTTCTCCACAAGAGAAACTTTCTACATGCATGTATTTAATTTATTGGAAAAACTTTCCATCTACTTTTGTCATTTTTTTTTCTATTTATAAGATAAACAATAACATAATCTATTATATTTAAAAATTTCTTTCTGCCGCTGCAACTCTCTCATTATGGTAACTGCCTTAAATGTTGAAACAATTATTTATAATAGTAATAGCTTGGCAGCTTTGGTGCCCAATATCCGGAAATATTATTTATATTATTTTCTTCATCAAATATATTTGACTCTAAGATACGGTGGAAAATATTAAATGATTGACAAAAAATGTCAACACGTAACACAGATAATCATTCCAATCTCTAATCCATACGTAAATCATGTTGAAATTAAACTGAAAATTATTAGAAAAAAGCTTTGTTGTTAAATACATCTCATCTAATAAATAGTCGCTATTAGCTGAAATTAACTAAATATCCTAAGGCACTTGCCTTATTTTTGTATGTAGTGAAAATTTTAGAAATAAATATATTTCAGTCTTTCAGAAAATAAAACTTCTGAATCACTATTAAGATATTTCTAGATAAATTTTGTATTTTTATAATTCCCTCAATAGTACACTCTGATAATCGATAAACGAACATATGCAAAGAGAGTTGTCAAAAATTTGATATAAGTTTGACAAATTGTCCACGACCAGCCTTATCAGAGCAAGTTGTGAAGCAGTGTTGAATGCTCCACTGAGATGCCTAAAGTATTTTGATGTCTTAGATGAAGGATGATCACCGTAAAAAGTGGTCTAAATGTGTTAAGGGTTAAGGTTGGTTCAGCTGGTTAAAAACCGAGATCATCATCACTGTGTTTCTGATCACTTTACTAAGCTATAAAATAATATAATTTGTTTAATACCCAACTAATAAAATTATTCTTATTTTTTGCGCAGGTTCTGAAATTAAATATAAAATAAGCAAATAAAAAAGAGACCTACATAGCTATCTGTGCGCGCTGTATAACCTATTCCTGCAATGTTCGTTTATAATAAATTTTGCAAATCAAGCCTCTCGGATGTTTTTTGCTCAATAATAAAATATTTTTAATTAAACTACTCCACCGAAAAACAATTTAGCAATTTCACCGAAAAACAATTTACCAAAATTCCATATTTTTGGCCACATTCCACCTTCAAATATTTGTCAGCAGATGTCACATAACTGCTAGAACGTCATAAGCAAATTTACCTCAACATGAAAAATATTAATGGAAAAAGAAAAAGTCGATCACAGCGGACTTGTAAGCGCGACGTAAATGAAATAGCACGACAGGATTGCGTTGACAAATACTAAGGGAGTTACTTATTTCTTGGTGACTTACACAGAAAGAAGTACCCACAGGTAGATAGTTTCTTTATAGTTTCTTTGTATTTACTAATTTTAAAATTTACCTGTTCGCATTTTAATGCTTAGTGAATCACTTAGTGATTTTTCTTTACGTAATTTTATTTGACTTCTCTAGAGATCAGACATCTTCACTTCATATCACTCTGTCTAAGGGTACGTAATATATTTGTAAGATATAAATTCATCTAGGAAACATATGTCATTCTTTCGATATTCGTGTGGAAAAGACACGTATAAATATTTGCACACGTGCACACAAATATGCCTGCAGTCAGTTACACATGCAGTCGCCCACGCCCGCACTGTGCCCGTACCTGTGAATATATTATGCACCCATTTTACTTCACTTTTGAATTAAAATTCATTAAAAAAGTTGTAAAGTAGTATTAAAAAAATCAAATCATGATATATAACGCTATAAGTAACATTATTTACATTACAATAAGTAATATTAAGAAGTAAAAAGTATGCAAATATATTACAAATTTTAATAGTATTACATGGTCTATGGATGACAAGTTGTGATATAAATATAAATAAAGTAAAACTTGTTTATCGAAAATGTATGTCACTATTGAAATACAAATAATCGAATAATATGTCTGATATAATAAATCAAAGAACTTTGAAACAAGTCTCAAGACATCAATCATCATTTTGGGACGAGATCGTTTCTTTTAACTATCGCGCGACCAAACACTCGGAAGAGGAAATTATGAGCGATAATCGTGCTCCTGATATCTTTATTTCTTTTCGCTTGGACAATCATACATAAAATATGTTTATGATTAAAGTTCTTCTTGGAAGCTACGGGAGGATAAAGGGTATTATCTCGAGTCTTGAAAAAATTATTTCCCAAGAGTGGAGGTCGAAGGCATCACGATCAATCTGAATAGGGAAAAAGTAACAAATATACTGTCCACGTATATGTTGGATCTCGTCCTATTCACTAGCATTAAGCCGCTCGTTTTAATGCTTGTGAGTAGGACGAGATCCAACATATACGTGGACAGTGTATACGTTACTTTTTCGCTATTTAGATTGATCCGACCTCCACTATTGGGAAATAATTTTTTCAAGATTAATTTTTTCTAACTAATTTTTCAAGATAATACCCTTTATCCTCCCGTAGCTTCCAAGAAGAACTTAAATCATAAAGATATTTTATTTAAGATTGCCCGAGCAAAAAGAAATAAAGATAACAGGAGCACGATTATCGCTCATAATTTCCTCTTCCGAGTGTTTGGTCGCACGATAGTTAAAAGAAACGATCTCGTCCCAAAATGATGATTGATGTATTAAGACTTGTTTCAGAGTTCTTTGATTTATTATATCAGGCCTGTCATTCGATTATTTGTATTTCAATAGTGACATACATTTTTGATAAACAAGTCTTACTTTATTTATATTTATATCACAACTTGTCATCCATAGACCATGTAATACTATTAAAATTTGTAATCGATTTGGTTACTTTTTACTTCTTAATATTACTTCTTGTAATGTAAATAATGTTACTTATAGCGTTATATATCATGATTTGATTTTTTTAATACTACTTTACAACTTTCTTAATAAATTTTAATTCAAAAGTGAAGTAAAATGAAACTTTTTTGGGTATCGGGACGGTGGAATACACTGAAGTTGAGTTCGCGTTAAAGTTTATTTTGTCAAAACGGGCCGCCGATATTAATAGCATACCCTGCTTGTTATCAAAACCCATTGCGTTATCTTCATTAAATCAATCACATTTATGTAAAATATTTCAATATAACGCACAATTTACAATTTCTATACGAAGTACACTTACTTGATAATTAATCAGATTTTGGGAATCATATGTAAGATTACGTGTATTTGACACTTTGATAATACAGTTAGTTTAATCATATTTACTATTGATCCACATAAATGCTATCACGATACAGCTAACATTAGTAAATACATGTATGGTGATTGAGACCTATATTCAATATGGCGAGCGACGTGAAAGTTTACGATTATTGCAATGAAAAATGAAATGTCTCCCAATGAAATGAAGATCCAAGGAGGTAAAATTTACTTTGATAGGTTTTATGTACATCTATCTTCAAAATTCTTTTAAAATCCTAAAATTCCCATAGAGCCTTTTTCCTTTTTAACTGTTGAAGTTGTACTCCAATATAACATTGATTTTTAAGTTCATTCGCAATGAAACTCGTTTTTTAAGACCCAAATCCTTAGAAGTTTTGTAGCTCCACAACATTTTTTCAGTCTTCTTGTATCAAGTGTCGATACTTGCTTAAATGCGATTTCTGCGCTTTAGTTTTTGGAGAATAATATTTTTCGTAATACCAATCGTCCAAACAGACTTGCTTCTTCGAATTATTTTCTAATATTGGAAGTGTTTAAAAGCGTTTCCTTAGATTAATTTATTTTCCCTATGACATCGGGGTGCAAGTATTCTATTGCATCTGCTGGTTTGTATAATGTACTTACCTTCGAAAGATTTTGTTTTCGTGGAATCTATCCAGTATGTCAAAAGAAATAAAATTTAATAAAATTAATTGAGAGTCCGTCTGTCTACTGTAGCTCTTTTGTTTTATAAAGTATATGCGTAGAAATATCAAATTAGGCATGTTTATAAGAAATTTTACAGAAATATATTTAACACTTAAAACAAAAATATATGACACATTATAATCCATAGATTATTTAATAAAAATTGTCTTTTCCCTTTTCGTGAAGACATTGAAAGCGTAGACATAGAAATATGTGCACTGGAATGCAACACCTTGGATTAATTTAATTGGTGTAGAACCCTGAAAATCTAAAAGAGATATATAACGTATCTCTTTCCAAGGAAGTGGATATTACTTTCAGGAAGACAGTTTATGCTGCCTTAAGATGCCTTGAAAAGAAGTCAAAAATCGTGTCTCTGAGTAAAACTCGGGTAGTCATTTGATCCAATACGTATCATATGTATTATGTAAAGAAAACGATACACAAATTAAAAGAAAATCGAAGAAACAAAAAAAGGTATGTAAGTAACATCTTATTGCTGGAACTAATATTACGTATTTTAAAATGAGGCGCTGGAGTTATTTCATTGCACTTTTTACTTAAAACGATAAATGTTGAGGAGTATGAACTTTTACGAAACTGGAATGGGTTCACTTTACTTTTCTATTTTAAGCAAGACATTCAGAATTGTTAACAGAAAAACAAGTGAAACTCAAACAACATTACCTAACAACTCTGCAATCAGACAACGGATAGCTGCTAAATTGAAATGCCTTTAGTCGGTTTGAATGAATATCACTTAACCTATATTCGTGTGTTCACAGCTTTGGAATAAACCCCATGAAAATTATGTTTAAATGTTTTTTATGCAATCATAATTATTAATGGGGGAATAGGTTAACAAAACATAAAAGTATAAAAATATAAATTGAAATACATTGCTTTTAAACTTCAGATTGAAATAATTTCCATTTGCTTGCCGCAAGCATTCTCATTAATTACAAATAACTCTGATTAAATTATATATGTTCTATAATTAATTTACCAATAATCACATATTTAAATTCCTTGGTTACTATTTTATTGTTCTATTGGTATTTGTGTTCGTATACAATTAAATTTCGTAGGTTTATATAAATTTAAATACGTGATTTATTTAAAATTTCCAAACAAGGGAAACTTCCTACATTAATGCATGAAATTTATTGGAAAAACTTTTCCATCTCCTTTTATCAAATCCGTTTATTTTCTATTTATTAGATAAATAATAACAGAATCTACTTTATTTAAAAATTTATTACTAGCCTGATAGGTTTAGCGCCCAGCATCCAAAAAGAAGATTTATATTATTATGTTCATCAAATATTTTAGACTATAAGATATGGTAGAAGAAATTAAATGATTGGCAAAAAATCCAGACTAAAAAAATATAGTCATTCAATTCTCTAATCCATTACGTAAATCGTGTTGAAATTAAACTAAAAAATATTAGAAAAAGGCCTTGTGAGATACATCTCATGTAATGAATAGTCCCTATTAGTTCAAATTAACTGACATACGGACAAACCTTAGGGCAAATTATGAATTAATTTTTGAATGTCATGACAATTTTAAAAATAAATATATTTGTCTTTCAGAAAATTACATTTCCGAATTAGTATTAAAATACTAGTAGTTACATTTTTTATTTTTGTAATTACCTTAATAATACACTTTGGAAATAAACAGACACGTGCAAACAAAATTGTCAAAAACTTCATACAGTTTTGAGAAATTGTTCACGGCTAGTCTCATCGGAACCAATCGTAAGGTAATGCTGAACGCTCCAATCAATATGCGTAAAGTATTTTTATTTCTTAGTTGAAGTATAAAAACTGTGAAAAGTGGTATAGTATTGTAAAGAATTGTGGTTTGTTCACCTAATTAAAAACCAAGCCTATAATCACTGTGTTACTGCTCACCTTAAGGGGCTAAAAAATAATATAATTTGTTTAATACCAACGAAATTATTCCTTTATTTTTTACTCAGGTTATAAAATTTTTTGCAATGATTGTCAACTAAACCGTACATAATTACAGTATAGTATAAATATAACCAAATAAAAAGAAATTATATAGCTACTGTGTGAACTGTAATTGGTTGGTAGAATTATCTAGTTTATATTATCAATAAATTAAAGCATATACCAAAGAATAACATTATCCCGCAACGTTTGTTTACAATAAATTTTGTAAATCAAGCCGATCGGATGGTTTTGCATACTAACAAAAATATTTTTAATTAAATGACTTCACCGAAAAACAATTTCGCAATTGGATATTTTTGGCCATATTCGACCTTCAAATATTTGTCAACAGATATATCATTGCTGGAACATCTCAAGTTAATTAAGATACTGACACGAAGAAAAATATTAATTGAAAAAGTAGGTCACAGCGGACTTACAAGCGCGACGTAAATGGATTTTGAAATAGCAAGACAGGATTGCGTTGACAAATACTGAGGGAGGAACTTGAATGGACGACCATACTTACACAGAAAGAAGTACCTACTGTATAGTTCCTTTATATTCACTAATTTTAAAAGTTTCTGATCGAATTTTAATGCTTAGTAAGTGAATCCCTTAGTGATTTTCTTTACGTAATTTTATTTGACTTCTCTCAGACACGCAGACGTGCACGCCTGAACGTGTGCCCGCAATTGTGAACATATTTTCCACTCACCTTACTTCAATTTTGTATTAAAATTCATTAAATAACAAAAATTTATAAAGCAGTAATAAAAAAAACCAAATCATAACATATAACTTTACGAGTAAATTATCGATATTACAAAAAGTAATATTAAGGAGTAAAAATACGCAAATATATTATACATTTTTAATATTAGTCTGTGATCTCTGAATGACAAGTTATGATATAAATATAAATAAGTATAACTTGTTTATCAAAAATGTGTGTCACTATTGAAATGCAAATAGCGCAATGAGATGCCTGATATAATACATGAAAGAATTCTGAAACAAGTTTTAAGACATCATTACTCATCATCACACATTATCACTTTTGAAGATGATCGTTTCTCTTAACTATAGCGCGAGTAAACACTCGAAAGAGGAAAGTATGAGCGATAATCGTGCTCCTGATATCTTTATTTATTTTCGCTCGGGCAATCGTAGATAAAATATTATTATGGTTTAAGTTGTTCTTGGATGCGACAGGAAGATAAAGGGTATTATTTCGTGTCTTGCAAAAATGATTTCCCAAGAGTGGTGACCGGAAGCGTCACGATCAATCTGAATAGGGAAAAGTAACAGATTTACTGTCCACGTAGTTTTTGCACTTCGTCCTATCCGCAAGCATTAACACTCTCACAATTGTACTATTGGGATTGTGTCAGTATTAACTTAGTTAATACTGACACAATCCCAATAGTTAGAGCACAATTGTGAGAGTACCGGAAGTTCTTAATTCATTTACTTTACGACTAGATGTTGAAACTAGACAATTTTCGTCGTCGAGCGTCGATCTTAAACCGAGTTTGGATTCGAACCCACTAACCTCGTTATATAATTAATTTTTACCCATTTTACCCAATCTTATTATTTTACTAACTGTAGTGTTTTAATGTCTTTAATATATCGCCCATAAAACAATGATGGAAAAATATCTTAAGTAGAATAAGGTAACAAACCCAGTCGAAGTTTTCTGTAAAGTATAAATGACACATTAATTTGAATTCAGAGATTCGCTATTTTAAGTTTTATTTGCAGAGTGTTAAATCTCAATGCATGTAGAATATTTACTGAGCTTTTTATCAACAATTTTAATGTCATAAGTAATAAACGAGTTTAGTTCTGAAAAGCTCGTTAGAGCTAGTATAATTTTGTCTCCTAACAGTATTGTACTAAAATAGACTACACATTTGGTCATTGCTGTTGCTCATATTGATGAAATTCGATTGCTGAAATTGAATATATAAGTGTATAAATATATATAAATATATATACATATATATATATATATATATATATATATATATATATATATACACGTGTATATAGGCATATGGTTGACTTTATTTATTTGGTTTGCAGCAAAAGGCTATTAAGGTAGAAAAATCCATAAGAAAGAAAAAGTGTAATTGGTATTTTATACTGGAATTTTTTATGAGACTATAATTATAGTTGTAAGATTAAAAATCGGTTTCCTTCATGTCGCTCAAGTTTAAAAAAACAGTCCTACAATGTTTTCAATTAAATCCTGTCAATTCGAAATACTAACTAGACTTGACTCATTTTATTTATATTTAATTTTTTAATTCTGCGTTCTTTAAAAAAATAACAGTTAGTATTTTTATTAGCATAAGATCATTATTTTAAAAGAATATACCCATTTTAATATTGTGAAATGTTGGTCAAATCCTGAGGCAGTTTTTAGATGTTTAATTCATTTAAAAAAAATTCTTCGAAATAGCAAATACCCCTTAAATTAAAAATATTATTTCATTTAATAATTTTTTTGTCAACTAACTTATGACTACATTAGATACGTTCAAACATATCATTTAATTTATGGTTGATATTTAAATTTTTGCTGCAAAAATATTTAACATTTAATCACTTAACAGTATTTAGTCTCTTTAAAAATTTTTAAATATGTACCTATTGAAATACTGCAATATTATAGTAATACATCTAACAAATTAATTAACATTCTGCATCATAGACAATTAAATATACATATTTTGTGATTGGGGTTTAAAATTAACAAAACCTTGAAAATGTAAAAGTGATTCCATTATTTAAAGAAAATACATATAAAAATTTCAATCGCATTATTAAAATTAAATTTGTGAAATACATGAATGTAGTCTATTTGAAATAATTTTTTTTAGAAATATAACAAAAGATATGTAAGTTTTTGGTTCTATTTCTTACCATAACTTGAAGATTTTCATAAGAACCGCGTGATTATCTACGGTGAATCAGTTTAAATATTTGTTCTCAACCCTCAGTAATTATAATATAATTGAGAGCTACCTGACTCATAAAAATACAACGGAACCTCAATTGGAGACAATTCATAGGCGTTATGTACGATAGAAGAACGTCACCTAAAGTCAAAGGGAAAATATATAAAACGGCGACAAAACCTGCAATTTTCATATTTCAGCATGCTGGGTGACCAACAAAACGACAATGAACCAATCTATCCATAACAAATATGGGCATATAACGTTGGTCAGCGATTAGCACTTTAACGATAAAGTGAAAGAAAAGTGCCGCAAACAATATAGATATATCGGGAGACGACCGTATGATCACATGGAGAAGCTTACCCGAAACTTTTCAACAGCGAAGCAAGGACACGGTAGATCACCCGCCATTCGATTGACGATAGTCGAAAAAGACATGAAAGGAGCCCAACACGACGCCAACACAGCATAAAATAGCACTCAGGGGAAGAAAAGAACAAGGAAAGATTACCTGTAATAATTGGGATATGGGATCCAGGATAGAAATAATAGTTTATTTTATACAGTATTGAGCATATGGTCGTAGGAATCATCAACTCTTGAATCGGTTTCATTTTTTTCTACTAATAATGGACAAATGCAAAGAAAATAACTACTTCTTCCCATTATAGTTTTATGATTAAAACCATATTTCAATTACATAATTAAATGAGCCAGTGTATAAGATATATATACAAAGTAGTGACACTTCTAAATTAAATTAACTTGGACAAATAGTATAAATTTATGATTACCATTCTTTTAGTCACAATATAGCAGATTATGTTGTGAACGTCAATATACCGCTAGCCTTTCACACTCATCGCTGACATATTTTGGTTGCTCTTTCGTACTTTTTGTACTCCCTGGGCATAGTACGCAAATCTGTTGTGTTACCACCTATTCTTGTCCTATAAATACATATCTTAGGTCCGTCTCAGATTCCTTTATTGAGATTCATCAAATCTTTATTCAAATTTTTTTTTATTACTTTAGTATTAAGTGCGTATTTTGAAACCATGTAAAAGAAACACGTTCTTTTTCTCACTAATGTAATAATCTTAAAAAAATTTAAATGTAATAAAGTAGCAGTTACTATATACTTGCATGTACGTTTATTTATGTATATATATATATATATATATATATATATATATATATATATATATGTACATATAGAGTTAGAAGTGTCCATTAATTACCAATAAATTGACATTTCATTTCATTCGTGATATTTATGCTTAATAAATGAGAATCTTTTGATCTTAATTGTAACAATTTGAGTTAATACTTTTACTTCTAATTTCGAGTAAAAATCTAAATAGATTATTTTCCGTGTATGTTTTCAATATTTTGAGCATAACTTACAACCGAATAATGAAATGTAGGTTTACAATAATGTATTGATTTTATGACCAAAGGCATCGTAAACTTATACTATTGTAAACTTATCTCTCTTTTAGATATTTTGTTTAGATAAGAAATATAATAAATTAGTCAAATTCAAGCATCGTTCATTGGATATTTTTTGACATATACCTAGTAACCAAAAAGTTATAAAAATATAAATGGTCAATTGATGGTCCAGCAAATCGTTACTTTTAGTGAAAATTAAAAACCAGATTTTCACTCTAATTAAACCCTACCCTTTTAAATTTAATCCTCTCAAATGGAATCATATTTTTTAGCTAATGAATTATGTTTGAATTTAAGTTTTTATTTAATTTAATTTGGAAGTTAGAAGAATTTGTTCTTCCGGTATTAAATGTTAAGAGATGAAACCCGAAGTGTGAGCAAATCGTAGACTATGCAGTTTTTAGACATTCCTTGTAATCTTAAACGTGTAAGATGATTTTTCAGGTTTTTATTTTCCAAAATTTATTAATCCAATAAATAGCCACAGAAACAGTTTTATAAATGATAATTGTGAAGCCAAATCCTATCAAGAAGAAATTTTTCGAATGGAATTTATTAAACAAATATTTCATCAAGGCAACAACAAAATTGAATATGCGTGTTCATAAATTTTACAGCGTTTATATTCACTGCAATGCTGCTGTTAAAGATAGCAAAATTATATATAGTCAATCTTCTAATCAAATCTGTATGCAAAAAACTCATTTAATTCTTTTGAGTCCTTTGAGAGCGATTGAGATATAAAGAAACAAGCAGAAAACGTTTTGCTTTTAATATATTTACAGAGATTTTCTGACGGATATAATATAAATCCAAGCAATGTCTCGGCATAACTTTTTATATAATTGTTATTTGATACTGTTCATTATTCCTTAGACATTGTTCATAAGATAGATTCTTTACAACGCACCTTTCTTCAATATTACTTATCGTCTATTTCAGATCATTATATCAAACATATGATCGAATTTAATAGTAATGCTTCAAGAGTGGTTGCTTTGTCATCCCAATATTCCGTGCTTTAGGAAAAAAGATTATCTATAAAGATAATATGATTATTGGTTTTTTATTCAAGTGCAATTAAAACTCAAAAACAAATACCCAGGAAATGATAATAGAAAAGCTTTACATGTTAATTAAAATTTCCCTTATCAAACTGTTACGAAGTTACTTTCTGTAGTCCAGTGTTAAATTATTTATTAAAGATATATTAATGCACATAGCTCCCAGTCCGATAGATATCACAAAAATAAGATAAGGCAATATATTCTCTTGTCGAGTAACCTTTCTTCAGGTAAAAATCTCACCCTTATAAATACGATATTTATTTCAATACAAACAGAAAATTCTGCCAGCTTCAATGTAACGTAAATACTAAGTTACTACAGGCGGTTATTTACACATAGCCAGATCGTAAGGCTACCACCACTTCACCACCACTCTGTTTGTAACTCGTGTGAGCATTTCTATCTCTGCGATAAACTGTACACCTACTGTCAATAAATTCTTAATTGAAAATATTTTGTAATAGCCACGTTTCTACAAGCGCGATTATATCATAGTCGTTTGCCAGTACATTTAAATATAATTAAATAAGTTTAGTTCTAATGCCACTACAATTCTGATAATAATTGACAATTTGTCATTAAAAATAGAAACATAATTCATAATTTACGTAATATTGCACATTATTACTATTTCGAAGCAAGGTTCAGTGCGTGTGCAGCGGGTAATGTCAGCAAAAAGACCTTTCATATACAGAATATATATAACAGTTAATATACCGCCAACAAAAAATATGGAGGTATGCAGAAAAATAACACGAAATATTGGCAATTGTTAATATAAATATAAATATAGACAGAAATAGTCACATCATAAAAATGTCATTTTCACATCTTATCTGCAGATACTTTGAGCCCGCCGTTTTATGAACATAAATTGTACTATTTTTAATCCACGCAAATTCATAGGTCTTTTCTAATTTGGCTTTTCTTACTTTTGCGTAAAGAATTTTGTTTCGTAGTGCAAGGTGCTCATTAACGTAGATCCGCTGGTCAGCCCCGGCCATCTGCAACGACTGGGTGGTAAGTGATGCACGCGCGCTGCAGCGATGATATTATCGATTTATCATCACGCAGGCATTGCGTAGCTAGCTGCACGGTGATATTACGTGGGCGGGCGGAGTGTGCGCGCAAGCACACGCGATGCGCCGCACGCACCTGTTCCATAGGGATCGGAATATTTAATGCAGCCCTTAAATTAGATTAAGGTTAATTTGTTACTAAGGTGGGTTTGAGCAAAGCAAATATTATTATTGCAAGCAGAGTTCCATTAAACGTAGGGAATAAATAACACGTGAACCAAGTTCTTTAGTTTAAAATAAATTTTGAACAGGATCTAAACAATCTAAAGTTAGTTACTCAAACTATCTCAAAATTTAAGAGAAAAACATCACTTCGCATATTAAATAGATAAACATCTTATATTAATAAGTTTGTAACCATTAAATTTTAATAGTTAACTAAGAAATATTGTTAAATAGAAGATATAATAACTGAAAATCACACATGTCTCGTCAGATCCAATATTTTTATTAGACCGAAAATGATAATTTAGTAATAATATTTATATATGTATGCGTATTATTTCATATTTATACGTGTTAAATTACTATTAAAATGTGTAAATATGGGGGATGTAACAGCATACAATAAAGAGCAATACAAAAATCATAAGAGATTAAGGTCGGAATTAATAAAATATTTACGGTTTTTTTATTCTTTCATGATTAAAATGTAAGAAATTATTTGTTTCCTAACTGAACTAGTTGTCGTTTACAGTTTACGCTGTACAATGTTACACATAGTAATCTTTAAGTATTTAAGGTAGCCAAATTATTTTTGGTGCAGTGGAAAGTGTGCGCAACGCAAAAGTATTTTCTTGCGTGATTTACGGGAGGAACGACGGTTTTATTGTCAGTTCGACTTACGACTTGAGCGTCTGCGTAGCACGTTACAAAGTCTACGTCCAATACAGTATGTAAAGCTGAAGTTATGTGTGCTAACCCTCTTATCGTTATGTTAAGAATTGGGTCAAATGGAGACTACCCGTCTTGTAGTTTGAATATATATATATGTATATATGTATATATATATATATATATATATATATATATATATATATACAAATTTGCGAAACTAAATGAGTTAAAATGAGCAAATTTTTGCAAAGGGTACAAAACACAAGTAGACTCTAAAAATAAAAACAATTCTCGTTTTTATAGTTTCTAAATAATCTGAGAAAATTTCATTTGTATTATAAATTTAATTTTCTTTAGTTAGACTTTGCTGTTTTCACTCCTCTAAAAATTTACTCCACAGTTGTTGTGAAATGCTTCAAATAATTTTTAAAATAAATTCCCAAGGAATATGATAATTTTTATGAAACAATCAGTTTAACTCAAAAATAATTAGATTTTTAAACACTTAGTATTACTGTTCTACATTAAAATATATGTCAACCGATGTTAGTGAGTAGTTGAAATATTTACTTTTAGTGCAAGTAAAATGGCCACAAACCCTGACTATTAAATGGGATCACACTCTACTATATGGCGCTCAAAGTTTAGGTATGTGATGCAAGTAACACTGCAATTTCTAATGTGTTACTTGCCCAGATGTAAATTTTGTGTTGGATTCTAAGTACGAACGATTTGTGAAAATATGTAGGGAAATACGTGGGTACACACGTGCACGTGCTGAACAAATTGAGAGTAAGATTTCTGATCAAATACAAAATATTTACAACCTTCCATATATGGTTTTGAAAATCCGTAGCCAGATTTTAAAGGATACGCTAATGAAGTGAATGGCTGAATAAATCATATTCCGTGCAAAATAGTAGTCGGAAATTAGCTATGAACCTATAAGAATACGAATATTTTATACTTCCCTAAGACTTTGCAAAGGATTTTGAATCATCAGAAATTTTTATTAACTACGAAGTCATTTTTATTTATGTAACTGATTAAATTATGAGCAAAGATACGAAAATGTTGTGTATGTAAATTAATTGGAAAGTGAGAGAATTTAAAATTTCGTATATTTAATGCAACTTACAGATATATCTTCTCCAATTAATACGTAATCGGGCTAAGTTTCATCTACTTCGAGCCCGATTAATATTAAAATTGCCTGCAATAATTTTTTTAATAATAAATTGCACGTTTTAAATTAAATTACCATGAACATCACTTCGAAAAGTTCCATTGATAAATTCATTTATCAATTTCGCAGATAAGCAACTGACTTTGACTATGTGTACTTCTTGTCAATTTTGAAACGAAAATAAAAGTTTTGAAATATTTTATTGTTACCTAAATGAATTGAATACTGCGAGATAAATTACGTTATATAATTCAAGAATGTTCATGAAATAGTGTTAACTTGGAAAAATACCTTGTGCAAAAGGTTAAAAACGTGTTTCTCTAATATTATATTTTGTTGTTATTTCGTATTTGTACTTTTATTTTAGTTATTATATATTAACTCTAAAAGTAGTAAAGGTATTCTAGAATTCCATTTCACTCAGCTCAGGTCTGTCACTCTTTCAAATAAACACCGCCTTGGTGAGAGAAAAAAAACATTGTAAGGCCGTTAACATGGCTCAAACTAATCACCATAATTAATAACTGGATAATTGAGTTTTCATATACTTTCATAGTAAATTTGCTTCAAAAACACGTTTTTACCTTACTTTTATCGACCGATGATTAGTCAAGCGTTGCGATGATTAGTCAAGAGAAGAAACATGCAGAGTTTAGTAGAATATCATGGTCAGAAATTATTTCTACTTATATTATTATAGCTGATATTACTTACGTCCGTAGGTTTTACCATAGTTACCTTATATGTACGTCAAGAATGTTTCAAAACGAATGACTAACGCCGAACATCAGGCGGCAATTAATATCTTAGATGCTGGAGCCTTGACCCTTTGAACATAGGGAAAGAGTGAATACAATAATTGGTATTTATCAAAGGACGTTTTAAGAAACGTGGAATATGGAATGCATAAGAGAATGTACAGTTAACATCATTAGATATAGGTATAAAAGGAAATAAAAAAAGCTATATAAAAGAAATTCGATGCCTAATTTTTACCTAAAACAAACCAACCACCTAGCTAAAATATTCCAAAATCAGTTGAAACATGGAAGGAAGGAAATACACAAGCTTAATATGAATGAAATGATAACAACTGATGGGGAAGTAGTAAAGAGATTTTACTTTGCAATTTGTGCTAAGCCAAACCAAACCTGAATTAGACATGAAGGATCCAAGAGCTATACAAACCAGGCATAATATTGAATACTTTGTTGAAATTGGTCTGAATACAACAAGCGCACTTTAAATACTAAAAAAGTGGATAAATACGGGTGAAGTTATAATTCTAGTTGAATATTTTAGATATGATGATAAACTGGTATTGAACAATTTCTATTTAATAATATACTTTTCGATAAAACTAAACCAAAAATATGGAAAAATGCAGTCAATTTATTATATGTAGGTAAGGTGATACTCCATACTTGGCTAAGTATCGTATTAGAAACTTGTAGTAAATGTAATAAAGCTCTGCTGTTTACATTTTTCGACACTGAAAAAGCATTCTATACTCTCGAACACGGATTTAGACTATATCTAAGGACACGTCATATTTGGTGGTTGTTAGGGAGAAATAATGAAGTATCTGTACTGCAAGCAAAGGTTCAAAATGTTTCCGAACCTATTGAGGTTATAAGAGACAAAGCGATACCTTTCTTGAAAACTCTTGAAGACATATTCAATCTCCTCGACTAATATTAAAATGGTAACATAAATGTGAAAAATATTGCTTGTTTCCGCTTTGTCAACAATATAATCATCTTTGCCGGAAATTTTTCCGTTTTCCAAGCCATGGTACAGGAGTTTTACAATGTGTCACTGAACGTCTCAAACTGAGTTGCGAATGGATACAGTGAAAAAGTAGTCGGCAAATATCAAACCAAACACCATATTTTAGTCGACGGTAAGAGTATAAACCGCGTCAATGAAGACGCTTACTTGGCAGCTCTTGAGAAAAATATATTAGGGAGTGAAAAATAAAGGAATGGGTCGGGTCATTTCTATATTCTTCAAGAATAAAACCCCCCACCCACGAAATGTCCTGCCTATCATAACCTATGGAGGTGTGATGCAAAAAGCCTAAAGGAAAGTGGAGTCGAAAGTGAAAAAGAAGTTACCGATCGTGATATGTTAATTGATAGCTGTATTAATGCTTTAGTCCAGAAAGTATACGGAAAGTACCATAAATTCATTCTAACTCTCTCTCTCATCATGATTAAATAATTTAGGCACCAAAATATCTATATAGTTCAAGTATTCAATATTCTGTTTAAAGTTGCGTCACGGAATATTTCTAATTTGTCTGAATCTATACGTTTAGAATCTAAGTTATTTCCAAATAAATCACAGCTGGCATCGCTCGACTGCAGGAACTTATATGTAATTCCTTTGTCGATGCTACGGTATATTTTAATTTTAAACATAACTAATTATCGAATAAAAATAATAATTTTCAAAATTTATACAGAAGCGAACAATTAACAGACACGGAAAATTTGAATACTCTTATCGTTGACTTCAAATTACAAGAAATTAAAGAAAGGAAAAAAATTAATTAGTCACATGAAACTGGACATTATGCAATTAATATCAAATAAATGTACATATTTACCTTCGACTGTTTCTCTGATATTGATTTTACCGGTCAAAATTGACACTTTTATAAACATCTCTTAGTTTTCGTTTTTTTTTAGTCAAAATCATTTATGGTGTTTCAAGATTTACTTTACTTGATTTTGTTATAAGAACAAAAAAACTTCTAGAAAATAGCAAGTTTTTGCAAGGTTTTAGCTGCAATTAGTTAGTAAATATAAAGAAATTATTAAAAGATAAGAAATGTATTGGGGTGGCTAAAAAATGTTAAGCCACACAATGGAAACCTTTCTAAAAAGTATGTGATAAAGTTCCAGTATAATTTTTCATAAGTTATAAATAAACTGAAGTGCCATTAAATAAAATTGACTTAAATTATCATTAAGTACGGGATATTGTCTATTTATCACGATTTGTTAAAGTTTATAAAAATTATTGAAATTAAAACTTATCTTTAAGATTAAATGAAGCAGTTAGTAATTAGAAAACAAAAATATTTGTAAAAAATACGACTCTATGGAAGACCTTCCTTGAAAACCTTACCAATTTTTTTGAACTATCAGATTTTTAAGCTAAAGGCATAGTGTAATTTAACAATCCACAGGTAAATATGATGAATATATAAGGGTCGTTCGATTTCTTAGTAACTTTAAAATTTGAATATTTTTACTTCGGCGTTAAAAATAGCTTTTTAGCTCGACCTATATATACTTAATTAGTCTGAACGGAGAGTGAATTTTATTAATTAATATTAGATGAGCACATTGCGGTTGAAGTTTGCTTTACAAATGTGCACATTTATGTATAATAGCAAGAAATGGTCAAGCAAAACATCATTACGCATTATGTTCCTAATAAGAAATATATTTTTAATATTCAATATATATGATTTATAGCTACTAGTTAAATGAATTAGTAGTTAGAATTCAAAGAATTGATTGACCTTGTCACATATTTTTTTACTTAACTACGACAAAGCTTTTCTACTGAGCACTTTAGCTAATAGCAATAACACCTGACATTAATTCCAAATCCTAAATTTGAATTTTCACTTCTCTTGCCCTATTCTTTATTCCTTTTTTTTAAAAAAGTACATTAAATTATGTTTGTTAAAAGTCGTTACTATTTGCAGTCAAAAATATTATTTAAATATATCTGTTTATTTAATTGTTAAAAAGAAATAATAATTTCGATATTGCACGAGAAATTATGGAAGAAAATTAATTTCCAACTTTTCTTGTAATCACCTTGTTATCATAACTTCGTAAACTATAAAATAAACTTAGATTAACTAAAAATATTTTTTTATTGATTTTATCGTTGTAAAAATTTTCGTGTTTATATTTAAATGGCCATAATAACCAATGCCGTATTTTGCTTTCTTCGGTAAAAAAGTATGAGTTTTTTACAGTTTACAAAAATAATTAGGATAATAAAATATATATATTATAATAAGAATATATATTACAATGTTACGGTAAAAGAGATCGAGGAATCAATGGAAGACAAAGAGAGGTTCAGGTATCGTTCCAAGTTTTGAATACTAAAAAGGAAACTGTTTTGAATATGTATAGAGTTTGAATAGCTTTAAAAAGATAAGAAGACAAAGCGGTTTTGCAGTACTTAATTTTGCAAAACAGCTTTGCTCAAATATATTAAACACTTTTGCAATATTACAAATGAGTTGAACGTATTTTTTATACGATTTACATGGTTAATAATCATTAGCTTAGTTATATTGTGAACTTTATGGTTTTATTGAACGTCATCAAAACATTGAATAAACCTATTTGTACATTGAATACATGCGTTCCCAGTTGTGAATAGGTTTACTTCTTCCTACAAAAGGCGAATTAAAAACATGAATAGCTAAGACTATACAATTCTTACACCGAGTTGAGCAGTACGTTCTGGAAATACACCAGAATCCTGAATCACACAATAATAAATATGCAAAAGCTGATAATGGATAACAGTATAGCGTGAGAATGTGTTTTTTTTAGAACCTGGCAGGAATACTTATTTTGAACTCGCTTTTATCTTTCGGAATAATTTTAAACCTCAATTTCTATCAAGGTGACAATAAGAAAGCTACTAAATTTATGACTTAAAAATAAAATAAAAAGAAAAAAGGCGTTTGAAAAAAGAAAAGAGAGTATTGCGATATAAATGTGTTACAAAATACCAAATTTTAACGATGATAATTTATTGAATATATTTGGCGTTAATTTTGATAATTTATTGAATATATTTGGCGTTAGAAAAATTTTTATTTAAAATTTTTCAACATACTGGTACTTGTAAAAAACTCTGCAAGTGTTTAGAACTTCAAAGTATCACAAGTATGGAAGTACATCATTTAGAGTATATGGCACCTGCTATTGAGATGAATTTAAGGAGGGATTAAATAACATATAGCCTCCAATGGATTAAACCTTAATGATTTGAAACGGTTTGACACTGTGAAAGCTGGATAAAGTAAGAAAAATACGTAAATTTAATAGAAACAGCACTAGCCAGCCACCATTATTCAGAGTTTTCTTTAATACCCACATCCACACACGATCTTCTGAGTAACTAGTACAACTTCCGCACCTAAATACCATAAAATACCAATGTCCTATAATTTGACGTAAGATTCGGAATTATTTATTTCCTTCTTAAGGGAAGAGCAAATTGAAATTGCATTGCCGATTTGCAGTAAGGATTAAGTAATGATGTAATTCGCTCCGAAGAAATGAACTACATTTTTAGTAGATCATAATAATATACACTTCCAAATTTATTAGAGTAAATTGTATAATTATTTAATCCTTACCACGGTAAGACGTTTTTACTTTGTAAAAGATTACTATCACAACATAAAACAATGTACAATACGAAAAGAAGTAAAATTGTCAAGTATTTTTTTTTTCCAGGACCTTCATTTTGGTTTTATATATAAGTAATATATTATATTCATTGAGAACTCAAAAATAGTTTCAAAATAACAAACATATTTGATTTAAATTGTTAGTGTTAGTTTTCAATGCTTTCCGATACAGAAAAACAATGTATAGAAAGTGTGTAGTGTCGTGCTGATGCTTTAAAAAGTTTAAGCTATTTTAAAGAAAAAAAGGTATTTGTAAAAACTGAGAAGCTATATGAAACTGTGCCGTTTTCAGTTGAATTACTTTCATATTTAATATGCCTATTACTTTCATATGTAATATGACCTAATATATTAGGCTTAGGCTTATATGAAAAAATTATTATTATATCTACAGAATTTAAATTTCAAGACATTCGTTTTAAGTATTAGGAATGATATATACATTTCATTCAATACGATTGTGACAGTTTAGTCATAACTATTGATAAATAATAATGCTCTTTGTTCCAAATTTGATTGATCTGAAAAAGCCCCGTTCAGATGGAGATTAAACTTGCAAACCAACGTTGTATTCGCCAAGCACTTAGCAGTAATAATTAAAAAATATTACGTTCTCGAATACAAATAATATTAAAATAGTCATAATGTATAAAAATATTGTCATTCTTGTTTAGCTTTGTTATTTAAATAAAAATATTTCCGCTATTTTATCAGTTCATAACTTTCTTCATTACCTTTAGCCATTAAATCATATAAAGAGAAAATTACAACCGTATTGAAGTACATTCGATTTGAAAACAAAATTAAAACTTTCTGTTCATTAAAATATTGGAGAAAATGGGAACGATGTAACTGCTTTACACTATTTATAGCTTTATTACTAAAAATAATGAGGGAAGTTTCGTTCGTAGTTTTTTATTTTCCTGAAAAAAAGCTCCCAGAAAAAAGAAAATTTTTTCGCCTTGCAATTTTTGAGACAATCTCTTTGCAGACTATCTTAATATGTACGAATTAATTAAAAGACATCTTCTTATTTTCTCTTTTAATTAATTATTACTTTCAGTTGAGTTATTCCAAACTCACTTTTGCCGCTATTAAGTAGTTATTGCAGAGTAGTTAGATGAATTTAGCACAATGCTCAAGACAGAGTTTCTAAACTCACACCTATGCTAGTACATGTTGGAAATGCTACTCTCCAAGTTTCTGATCACAAACTGTCCAATCAGTATTCGCAAAACTTTACCCTATTTTCTCATACAAAATAAATAGTATTTTAAAATGAAAGTGTGTGTCGCTAGCAATAATATATAATATACGAAGCCTCGTAAAACGACTCAAAGCCGAACAGCAAGACAAAGAAAGGGCCATGTTCAGATATTCTCTATGGAATATAATACAAAGTGAGGAGATCCGTAGGGGAGCTCAAGTTACGGACATAACTCGTGGGATTGTCAGACTGGAGTGGCAATAGACACATAGCGAGCAGATTTGATAACCGTTGTACCAGAGGATGCACAGTGGGATGGACCCACGCTAGGTGAACGTATGGTCTGCTTAAAATCGCGATAAGTAACACGAAATCAAACTTCGTGAGAATATATCGGCGAGGCCCATGTTCAGCAATGGACACCTTCATTCTAAGATAAATGTTACTCAACTAATTATTATCATCAGATGATAATTAGTTGAAAAACATTATCCTTTACTAATTATAAAGAGATTTATGCATTAAATACCTCGATTTTTTTCTTCTTTTTTTACTTTTAAAATAATTATACTGCATCGAATCATACCTTGATTATTTGATATATTAGCTTTCACTAAAAAAAATTACCGATACGCGTTTACGATAAAGTGAAGCAAAGTCATATAAGAATTAGCAAATCATACCAGAACATAAAAGAGACAGGTATTATTATTAAAATTTTCTTGTTAGGAAATGGTAGACAGTGTTAACTAATTCTTAAAGACTTATTATTTTGATAAGGCGTTATCAAAAATAAAAGACAAAAAAAACAAAATAAAATTTAAGTCTTGATGAAGCTGTGTCATTTATTTCAGCACAGATATATTAATGTTTATGTCATTTCTGTGGGTTAATATTGTATAATGATTTCCTCCCCTTAAAATACACAAAATTTAAAATTATTTGAGCCTTATCCGGTCAAAATCTTTTCATTTTTTAATAGTTATAATGTATATTTTTATTTACTCGTATTAATATTTACGTGATTCTTAATTGCAAAATCGGACTAACCAATTATATATTGATAAGTCCCTGTAAGCATATGTCTGTATCTCATTAGAGATATTTATAAAAAAGTTATTTATCGGCACATATTAATAATTATAAAATATCAAATAATAGTTTTTAAAATCCTTCTCTCTATCCATATATTTGCCTGCCTGTTCGTATGAATATTCTTCATGTAAAAAGTACTGATTCAATTCAGGCGCAGTCTTTTCTAAAACATGAAGTTTAGCTTAAAGTAAAATAACACATTTTTCAACGCTTTGTTATGATACTGCACCCAATGGGTCGGTAAAAAGTATATTTTTGTGCTCCGAGTTTAATGTAACGGTAAAAACTAAAATTTTTATGTATTAACTTAAATAATCAACGTGCTTATGTAAAACTTCATACACATGATTTAAATTGAAAAAATTATGATTATGTCACATTCTGATGCAATTTTCGCCATTTGGCTAAAAAGATTGGTTACTATATATGCTCCAGTTTATATGATTTCCCTAAATTCATAAGATTCTTCATGATAGTAACTTATCATGTACACGTTTCTTGAGTAGGGATATGAACTCTTTAGACTCATTATTGCGATCTTGAATGCAACATCCCCTTCGACCCGTCATAGGCTGGCTGATAACCCGACAGGTCACTACCGTAATATTTTTCCTTCTTTATTTATGAAAGGCACGTCCAAGCTATGCAACTTATTCTTATCATCTCATAATATCTTTCACTTCGCTGTTCTTTCACTTCGCTGTTCTTTCACTTCACTGTTCTCGCCTTTTAGTTTCCTGTAAAGGTATCGATGTTTTATGTACACAATGAATAAAGTAATTTCAAGTAAAATACTAATAAAATTTTTACTCCTAGAAGTTAAATAGAGAAGTTTTCAAATATTTTCTTTAAACTGACCATTTCGGGTTATAAAATATTTATCAATATTAATATAATTTTTCACCATGTAAATGTATTGCCTAGCGTGTAAATATCTCTCACAGGCATAAATGTATAGCGACACTTCGGAAAACTATGAAATTTAGAATCACTGCTATAGTATTCCTGTAAACTTAAGTAAATTTCTAGTCACGTTGATTTTCATAATTTTGAGTTTAGTAGGTTTTGAAATAGAGGAGATGATGACGTATTTTATGGACGTTATTAATTATGTTATTAGTACTCCTACACAAAATTCTAAAAAAATAGTTATTAAATTTTTGTAGCTTATTTTAACTGATATTGAAACGTAAATAATAAAAACCACACGATAGAGAAAAGGTACAAAAAATAAAACAAAATAAACAAAATTGTTTTTCGTGAATAACTAATTTATTTAATTTGAAATATTTATGTATTTCGATAGTTATATATTATGAAATTACATGAGGTGTTACCGTATTTATTGACAGTGTTCGAAAATATATTGTAAATATTGAATACATATCTTAGACAGAGAAAACATCTTACCTAATAAAATGTCTTCTCAATTTGTGATGAAACGATCAAAGCGGCAAAGGTAATAGATTATCATTGGACATAAAAAAAGAAAAGTTCCGTGGGAAGAAGAAAAAGACTACGAGTATCGATAAGATTTTTTCTCATTTTTAAATCATAAAATTTGTAATAAAAAATAAATGAAATTATTGAACACTTAAGAAAAGTAAGTGGACACTTAAAAAATGGTATGTTAAGGAAGTACGAAACAAACTAAAAATTGTAAAGAACTCTTAATTCAACAAGAATTTTTAAGTGCACTATAAATATATTTGTCTCAATATAAATAATTCTTTAAAATTATTTTATTAAATAAATTAATCATAATTCGATAGTTTCGTTTGTTTTTTTTAGTTATAACTATGAAGTATTTCATTCATTGAAATTAAATAAAATAATAATGCTTTCAAACAAAATATTGCTGACAATAAACATAGGTACATATACATAAAACTGATGTTAACATTTTCGTAAAGTCGCTGTTAAAACTGTAAGGGATTAAAATGATTTGAAAAGACGTTGACGAAAAAGCAACATTATGATATTTATTATTTTGTACACAATGCTAACTTGAATATAAATAACTGGAGATTGCCTTTTCAATGCTGGTAACAATTTTTTACTTAAATTATATGTTTAGAATCATTTTAATAAATGTCAACACTTATTTACAGAACAGTAGGATTGTTCTCTTGAATTAGATTTAAATGTTAAGAAATATTGAACAAAAAATTGTTTAATCACTAAAATACAAATATAGAGGTAACTTAACATTTATATGCACAGAAAGTTATGTTATTATGTTAAAGTTTATTTTTTGTATGTACAAAAAAGTTCCTATTAAAATAATAGAATGACAAGTATTTTAAAGAGGTTCAGATTGGAAATAAATTGAGGAAACAAAATAAGCTTAAGAAATACATATAATATTGTAAACATATACTTGCAAAAAAGGACCAAAAAAAATTTGCCTCCATGCGTCTGCACGCATTCATTTTGCTTACTGAAGCGCGAATCCCTTCTGCACAATTCCTTATTTCATCTCTAACCGTACCCATTTTACTATGTGTGGGTGGAAAATTTCGTTGCTTAATTGATTATACATATAGCGCCATCGATTGATGTAAATAGATATACCATACTGAAATACATTGGTGTAATTACTGCACTTTGAGTAGCTAGACACTTACATTTTATTGCTGTAAATTAATTTTTTTACATAAAAATGCCCGGATAAATTAACTAACAAACTGATTCGAACGGAAAAATAAAAATTCCAAAAACAATATTTTTTGTTTTATTATCCTTATTATGTGCCTCAATATAATATTATTTTTGTAAATGGTTTTGAAATATAGAGTAGCTAATTCTGAATTTGTATTATGTTCATAGATTACTAAATACATAATATTCACAACAAAATTTTAATAGAATTTATGTCGTGAAAAATGATTTAAAATACTGTATCCCTTCAAGTCGAAACTGTGAGTAAAAAATGACAAATTTGGTTCTGGGTCATATATTTATCTAATTAAGTATGAGATATATTCAAAGTAATTTACTTATACGTTGTAATAGCGAACAGACAAAATTTAAACTGTCTCCTAAAAAAGACCCTAACAAGTATATCAATTACCAAAATATACATATATATATAACTCTTTTTTGTAACAATATGTGTGAAATTCTTTATAAACAGGACGTCGTATAAGTATATATTCTTAATATTTCTCTACAAATACGTATCGATATAATATCGTAGACTGGGGGAAAAGTCAAAATAAGTCTTTGGTATTATGCGGACATAACATAAATGAAGTAAATATTTTTATCGGAATAGAATTACATTGTACATTTTAATCGGTAAAAGTTATTATTCTAATACTAAACGGTACTAGATTCATTTTTCTTATAAGACTTAGCAAATAGCAGTCGTAAATAACCAGTTCCTGGTATTCTTGGTCAAGTGATCCACGTTCTGGCGAATTTATTTATTCTGTTTAATCGTATATATAGCTACATATGCTAGTCTCGTATATATGCTAGTCACAAAGGTGGGTTTTAGAGAATAAGTAGTTATATATCTAAGAAAATGACAACAATGAGGAATAGTATAAGTGGAATAAATATTTTGCATTGATTATACATAAATACACCTTCGTTATTCAAAAATATACCTTTGCGCTATGACTTGCAAAAAAAATTGTAAAAACAAAAAATAATAACAAAACGATGATCCATCTGATTGGTTAGCTATTTAATTAGTATTTTTTATTGAAATTCAAATTTGAATTTCATATGTGATTAACTTAAGGCCACCTTACCGATTTTCTACAAAATGTTTGGAACTAATCGGCGTTATTTCGTATATAGGTGTTATGGTGTTAGCTTACCCGGGAGGCGCTGCACTGCAACATTTTGTTGCAAACGAATATTCCCATTTATCTCGAAAATGGTTTGAACAATTTAGACACAATTTTCTCCAAATTATTAGAGACCAATAACTGATTGTTCTTAAATAGATGTTAAGATGTTATCTCACCAGGGGCGCTGTAAAAATTTGTTGGAAACGATGTTCAAATTTATCTCCAAAAAGTATAAAATTAAAAAAAAAATTTTAATTTTGAAAAAACCCACGACGGTCTTAGTCGTTGTATTGAAAAACGATTAAATAATTTGTTGACCCCCCCCCTCTGTGTCTAAAAGAATGTAAGAACCTATTAATATAATTACAAACCCAATAAAAGCCGTCGTGGCTGCCATGCCTGCCTGTGACTAAATCAGTTGGTGACTAATTGAAATTGTCTTAGATGCTCAAATAGTTTTTCTATGCTGCTATAATGTAATTGATATTGGGAACGGAAGTGGCAATGTCAGTTTCAGTTTTTCCTTCATGGATTTAAATTTTAGTTTCAGGTGAGGCTTTTGTTAATACACCTTTTCTTATTTCTTGGCAAAGCCTTTGTGAATGTATTGGTCATCTGTATGTACTTTTTTATGAACCTCACTTTTTTTAATTACACTTATTGCACAATTCTTATCAATATTCATACATACAGCATTTTGATCGAATTCACTTAGGTCAAACTCATTTTTAACCAAATCCCCTCCTTAGTAGCCGCACAAGCTGTTTTGAACTCTGTTTATATAGTAAATGGGGCCACAGTTTGCTGCCGCTGCTTAGACCTATTGACGGTATCTCCGTTCTTGTGGAATGTATTACCGGTTATATGCTTGTGGTTTCAATGTTCTTTGTATAATGTAGGTCTGGATAAGTATAGCCGAACAAGTCAGTGATGTTTATATTAAAAAAGTAGCATAGCCCGAGTCACTTGGTTCCATCGACATATTCCAATTTTTTTTTATTGCCTTCTTGTCTAATTCCTTAAAATAATGCAAATATTTACTTACTTGGCTTACGGATGTAGTATTTAGTATTTTTATAATTAGATCAACGCCCCACTGCTACTTTGTATGTGTAGTTTTTTCTCAGGTGAACAATTGCTTTCCTCAATCTTACATGGTAATCGACAGGTATACTGTTTTGATTAGCGTTATTTGAATGAAAATATGGTTGCCCCGTCTATCTGTTTATATGCCAATAAAACCCGTGACAGACCATTTTCATAAATCATAAGTAGCTAGAAGCTCAATAATTGCCTCATTTATAGCATGTTTCTCTTTTGATAACAGCAGTCCATCATTAACATCGAACCATAGATAATATTTAGTTCTATCGACTTGTCATATAAAATGGAGAGATCAGCTTTACATCTAGTAAATCCAAACTGGTTTCAAAATGAGTAAAATTTTGTGTTTCAGCGATTAGATGACTATTCCAATCTATGGAGTAATTCATTTAAGTTTCATACCTTTCCCGGTTTGCGCCCTATCAGTTTGACGTTCTGTGGTTTTCTTATTAGCGTCCATTTGTTATTCAAGGTAAGAAATTTTAATCCTTTTCCATTCCTTCTCCTTCCTTCTTCCATTTTTCAGAGTCAATTGATTTCATTGCTTCTGGATATAATGGCGGTGTGAAGCCAAATAAACCTTGTAATGAAAGTAACAATTTTTGCCAGTGTCTTGAATTATAACGCTTTATCCCTCGGTATTAGCCTTTATTGAAAGAAGTCGGACACTTCATTCTTATATTTAGTGAATATTAACTCTGACTTTATGGGGCTTTATTCCAAGGTGTTCCTCCCCAACAGACTCACAATGTATACCTATGTCGAACGACTTTAATATGTTTCAGGAGCCTTTCTAAGTTCAAGATGTACCTGATTAGCATTTTGAATCTAGGACATTTACGGAAATATGGTTATTATTGTTTTTGAAGTGAGTGTTATAAATCTTTTTATTTTTACAATATCGAATTAAGTTAACCTTTATACCTCTGAGATTCAATTTCCTCAAATTTTTTTTGTGAGATGAATCGTATCCTTTTACGGGAATACTTTTAAATGACTTATATCTGTTGTTTTTCTTATTTTTCTGACCATACTTCTTGTGGAATAGTATATAAAACTCAAAGATTTTTTACTTGTGCATTCGAGCTAGTTGTCTTAGCAAAAGTATTTATTTTTCAAATTTAATTCACTTTAAACTTGATTTTTGAATTCTTGGAATGTTTCCAATATCTCTGACTTTCTTTACAGGAAGTAAGTGGAAACTTTTTTGGACAGTCATTTATGAACGTTAAAAAATACATCAATCCACAGAACGATGTAGTTTCCCTCGGAACACCAATATTTGGTACACTATTTTCAGGACTTTTGTGGTTTTCGAGCCTTGATACTTAAGAGGCAATAGCGGATAATTACTCCCTGTCAGTACTTTTTACAATTTGTAGATATTTGTACTGTATATACATTTTACAATGTTTATAGATCATTAAAATTTAGATGACCGAGACGTGGGTGCAACAGAAAAATAAACCAATTGTCGACATCCGATATGTATGCGATATTATTATTTACAATCCATGTGTACATATTGCTAATCAAACCAACAGTAGCTATAATTGATTTTTATTATAAAGCAATGTTAAATTTTATTTTACCGCATTTTCTAATGACTTGGCTAGCCGAAATCAATTTATTGATAAATCTGGCATATGTAACACAATTTTAAAGTATAAATTTGTATATATTTTTTATAAGTACAGATGTCAGGCTCACTTGACTAGAGCCCTTTACCAAAAGTCTAGTTCTCGTGAAAAATACACTTGTTTCTTGTCATGTTATTCTTTGTCATATATGGAGGCAACCGAGTCTACATACCATACCTCGGCATCGTTGCTGAGGTGGTGAAAACCATAACAAAACTTAAATCGTTCTTCTTTTATTTGCTGGAATCAGCACTCTGTTCTAATGTGACTGAAACTGTGGTAGTTAAATCAACAGAGTTCTATCTGGGGACTGTTTTTGTGTCTTTTCCCTTTGAAATTTATGGCTTTGATATTACTGTCGACAATTTCTGACATATGGTTCAATTTCTACTTTAACCGAATCGTACAAACTTTTGATTGCTATGATAATTGGTTCAAATTATTTTGGTAGACCAGAGAGCGACGTTGTTCCGGGCCACTTGTCCACCCCAAACCTGCTATTTGACAGTTTATGTACAGTGGTCATTATTCTGCAGGTCTGATAGTCCGTTGTTATAATTCATTTGTTGTATATAATCTACATATATAATAGCTCGTTGTTATAAAGCAAGTGTCAGGTTATTCCACACTTCTTTCGCTGGCTGAGCGTCTTTAAAGTGTATGAAAAGCATTGTGTCAAACAACAGAATAATTTTTATTCTTGCCTTCGAGTAATCTTACGAATCAATTATTTTATTACTTTCAGCGCCGTTTCAACATTCCTTATGTGGTAGATACTTTTATGAAAAATCTTCGCTTGGAATAAGTATAAGCCAACTTTTGATAAGGGTTAACAAATTATTTGAAGACTTTTTACCTCGTTTCGCTATTGGTAGTTTGGCAATATTCACTTTCGTAGGTCATATCGTTTTGACAGCTTACGTGGTTTTGAAACCTTGAAATATTTGGAGCTAAAGCTACTAAGCTTATAAACTGTTTAATTGATATTAAGTTGGTGATACCGCGTGGATGCTTGTTGAGATATATCTTGATGAGGAATTTGAATAGATAGTCACCGTAACTCTTAATGTCTTCGGGCCCAAAAAGGAAGTGTCGCGAATTATATAATGAAATGACAGTGTCGCGAATTATATACCTTCCGTCATAGATCATAAGTATTTAAGGGGGATATTACCACAATTTATAGAAAGTTGATTTTGGTACCACGGAAATAAATTGTTTATTAGTTCACGTTGTGAATATTGTTTTTTGTAAGGATTTTATTCTACTTAAGTAATGTTTTCATTTGATTCAATAATTTGTTTTCAATATTTTTTTAATAGTTTTCAATAGTTTTGAATGAGTACCCTACACGAAATTACAAAATATATATTGAAAGTTATATAATAGTAATAAGTAAAATATTTATGGGTTGTCAATGATATTGCCCAATTTCAATGGTCGATATTTAGTCATCCGCAAGATTTACATTGCAGTTTTAGTTTCAATATCTATATATATATATAAAATACGTTTAAAGTTAAATTAGTTGAAAGTAAGTTTTATTAAGGTATAACTATTTTCGATACAATACTGTGCACCAGTATGGCGTGAGTTATCTCCTTTCAACAGAAATAAAGGAGAATATTATAGATAGCATTATAAAAATATTTCTATAAATTAACAGATGCAGCTATTATAGAATTACACCCTATTTTCTTTATCGATGAACAAAATAAATATTTCAGAACAAAGTTTTAATACCCTGTAACTGTTGTTGTTGGCTGAAAATTGTTGGCTGAAATAATAAATATATTGAATATATTCGGCGTTAATTTTGTAGAAATTCATTATTCACAATTAAATGAAACTACGTGATGTAGTATTATTTCTACTTTCTTTAATTTCTTTACCACGACCTAGGTTTCGTTGTATTATAACATCTTCAGGTGGGATATTAGCAAAATCTTTGCTAATATCCCACCTGAAGATGTTGTAATACAACGAAACCTGTCGTGGTAAAGAAATTAAAGAAAGTAGAAATAATACTACATCACGTAGTTTCATTTAATTGTGAATAAATATATTGTATTTCCATCTCTGTAATTCAATTATTTATTCTAAACATTGTCAATTCATTCATAATATGAATATATTTTGTAAATTAATGTGAGGTTTCGCGCCCTCGTCACATATTTTGTCATCTTTAAAAAAAACACTATTTATTCCTATAATATACCAATAAATACATATTACAATAATACCAAATACGCATCTACTTATAGGTATATACGTTTCATAATCACAAATTCATAGTGAATTTTGCTTGATTTAAATTACTCAATAATTTTTCAAAACAAAACACATTCACACACATTTTTCAATAAACCATAACGTTACAAGTAACAATATTCTACAGACGACTTTATTACCATTAGATATAAGGTTTATTTCTGTTTTTTATGATTAACTATTTATAAATATATTCCATTTTAATCTAAGTATTTACGCTTGAGTGGCACTAGTTGCAATTGCTCAGATATGCACAAGGAACGTCCGGAGGGTATTAAGTTTACCTAAAGTTGACCAAAAATATATAGCAATGATTCTAATCGAACAGTATATTTTTAAATATACGATATTCCTACTCGTATATATTCCAAAGCTATATTAGTGACATTTTCACACAGAGAAAAATAATATTCACATTTAAATATAATTAAAAAAAAGTTCTATCTACCTTTGAATCTTTATATATGCGTAAGCGTACATGGAATTCTAACAGTGAGAGTTCTACTTATGCTTACGGGATTATTTTGCTCTTATTACACAAACCTGCTCTTATTACTTACTGCTTCACGTACTTTTTGCCGTATTAAAATTCAGATCAGTTACGATAAACAAAATTGGACATTGACGCTATAATTTCATAAAAAGATATCCACAAAGTTGACAGGCGATATGGAAACGAATACGTTTTCAATTTATGTGGTAGTTCGCGAAACGTGGCTCACATACAATGAAATCATTTAAACTTTTTGATATATCCATCTGATATATTCATCATTCCATTATTTTTGATGTGTTCACGTGTATTGAAATAATATACACCCTTTCATATAATAGGAATATCTTTAGAAGAAAATGTATTTATTCTTCTAATCTAGTGACTTATTTACATACGTCTTTCACAAAATTTTAAATTTATGTTACATATAGATTATTGTTACATTCGATTGAATATACAGATGATAAATTCATATAAAACTTCATGTAAAGAACGTAAAATTCATACAAATATACGACAATACTATAGTTGAAGTGTTAAGCTAAAAAAAAAGTTTTCACAAAATTTAATAACTCTATCAGTTTTGAATATTTCCTTATCATCGAGTAATAGAAATTACAATAAAAACAATGTATATATATATATATATATATATATATATATATATATATATATATATATACATAACTTTAACTAACAAAAATAATGGTAAGTTATGTTTAAAGAAGACAAACGATTAGTATGTAAATATAGACGTAAGTAAGAATGGAAGGAGAAAAGCATAAGAACTAGGGTTTACAGGAGATCGGATTTTTCAACAGATTAGTGAAGAAATTTGTTGAAAATATTTTCCTGATACCAAGATCCAGTCAACTTCAAAGTTTTGGCGCTTGAATAGTACAGCATTTTGTTGGAAAAGGAGAAATTAATTAAAATTAATGGACAAATAAACTCTCTGGTTCTAATTCTAGGCCGTGAAAAACTATTAATAGGGTAGTTTTTAAATTTTCCGACGAAATAATTTATATATTAATACATTATAGAGAATCGTAAATATGTGTTAAGACTAGGATAGAAATAGCAATTCTCTTCCACGAAAATTTGACTGTAAAAAGCAAAGTAAGTCCTTTTTGGGATATAATTAAATAAAAGTCGAATAAATCGATGTTGATTTGAAAATTGTAGTAGCTATTTTAAAAATCGTTATGAATCTTATCCTATTCGAGCCTAAATCTTGAATTAATTTAATTTTTAATACATCTTTAAAAACATCGCTAGAGATCCAAATGAAAAATGTATGTGACTTCGCGTCACTCTTTTTTAATGTTCCCTGGTAAAATTTCCAACGCGAAATACTAATGGAATCGCTTTGGTTTACAGTAGGTCCGTCGATTTTCCGTTCGATAATTTAGCAGACAGATGGAATGTGGTGGTCTAATTAATATAAGGTGAATTTTGATTCTGGGTTTAAATTTCAGGGGGTAAATAGGGAAATTAAGAAAAATCTTTCAGAGTTGTCACGTACGATTTAATAAAGCAGAAAATACGCTATATATCGATACCTTAAAGTATAATTGTGCTATTTTCTCGGTATTCTAGAAAGACTAACACACATAAGTCAATGATATATTATTTGCGAGTGGTCAAAAAATGTTACTTTTGTATCATCGTTTTTTCATTAAAATTTTACCGTTTTGTGCAAAACGGAGAAAACTGGATTAGAAAATCAATTAGATGTGTTTTGTTTATAAAATAATGCACGTTGTGTGTAAAAATCTGAATTTAACTGAAACTTCATTGCGATCTCAATGAAAATAAAACTTAATTGATTTTTTTAAACAATTTGAAGGGACAGATTGACACTTCATCGACTTTTTTAAAAAATTTAAAGGAACAGAATTGTATTCATAATTTTATGAATAACAATCTCTCTATTATAAATCAAATTTTAAGAGAAAAGAAGTTTGAAATTGTTTATATAACAAGTTGAAAATTTACCACGATATCATAAAATGTTATAAGATTTAAACATTAATATAACCGTAACAGATGTACGTCAACGGTTTTGAATATTTAAATTTATCAATTTTTACTCAACAAAGGTCCATATGAAATGAAGTATCTAGTTATTATCCATAATGTCTTTTATAAAGATAGTTTTATCTCAACTGTTTTGGATTTTAATAAAAAACAAAGAATACAAATCAAACTTTAGTTCTCTAAATTATTGTGCAGAAAAACTATTTTATTTAGAATATACTCGTAACTGTGTGTGTATCATAATTATTAAATAATATCCAATATCATAAAACAGCTGACTAAATTAGGGTTTACATTTTCTGCTTTTGCTTTTGGTTCTATCTTCCATAAATTAAAAAGAATTACACAAGAGTATATTTATAATAAATTACTGCTTTTGAACTAACTAGCTAACTAAGGAGCAATACAAAAACTTGTATAAAAAACGATAGTTTTAATCCAAGATGCATTGAAATATATTTGCCGAAAACAAAACTACTCTAGCTTTTATTTGTATTTTTATAAGTCACGCCTAAACCTATTTTCGTTTTTAAGGATAACGTAAAATTAGGAAATTCAATTTTACGTGTAATAGCTACCCAAATATTTTAGGAATGATATTAACAGACTCCAGAGTATAAATAGTTAAAAAGAAAATATTATAAAGTTCAATATATTTGTCATTGCACATTAATTTAATTTTTCGAACGCAAATACATGACACAGAAAAGGTTCCTTTTCAGCATTAAATCATATTTTAATTCTTTACTATCAACGATTTAATCTTATATATAATCAGATTATATGACAATTTCTAAATTTCCCTATGACTTAGTCTAAGTAACTTTTTATATAAATATGCTACGGCTTGAAGTACTTGTCACAAACAAGTAATTCAAGACAAAAAATAAAACAATGCCTGATATCAATGCAAATTTCTGTGCACTTTTTAAACTTTTTAGTGTCATTATGTTTTCAGTAGTTTAATTTAAACTTAGGAATGGCTGAAATTACTACGCGAATGTTTATATTACGGTTTTAGGTAAATGTGACTTGCACTATTCGTTGATTTTTTTACAGATAACGACAATGTCAGTAATGTTTGAAATAAAATACGTAGCAAATAAACGAGTTTTTAAATTAGGTAGGCATGTTACCTTAAACTTCATATTACTTTATTAATAAATTATGTCTCTATCTTGACCACGGATAGCATTCATAACAATGCAATACCAATATACAAGTTCATAAAATTTCGGGCGCAAATTTAGACAGCTGTCTCGTTGTCTTTCTTACTTAAATCTATCCCTCGCACTAAACAAAGGCACGGACAAAGGCTTAGTAGAATGTATTCTTTCCATACTGTACTTCATGAAACCTGTAACACCGCATTATACATTTTAAGGGAAGTAGTATGATGAAAATTCTTGTCTACCGATTTTCAGTTAACCAAATTATTTATAGAAATAATATACACACATCCACATTTACAAACGTATAAGCAAACACACGCGCGCACAAACACACACATGTGTGTGAATGTGCGTTTTTGTGTGTGTGCGAGTGTGCATGTGTGTGTATGTATTGATATATGTATTATTCATGTGTATGCATGTGTGTGTATGTATTGATATGCGTAAAAATCACAAGTTCTTAAAAGTGTACTTATTAAATATACATAATAAGTCAATAATTTATCAAAAAATGCGAAGCGTAGCATGCCCGTGCAGTAAGTGGAAGTATATTTAACTTGAGTACCATCGTAGGATAATTCTGAATTGTTTTATAATTTCTAGAAACAATTTATAGATATGAATTATTGGTCTAAGATATAATGAATGCGATTTTTCATTAGTTAGAAATAATCTCAATAAATTCATTTTCGCCTTAAAAAACGATTGGTATTCCAATATCCATAAATAGATAATAATTGTAATTTAAATCACCACTTTTTAATAAAGAGAAACGTTATGCTTCATTTAGTCCCGTTATACATCAACGGTTTAACGAGCTGCCACAAGATGGTTGAAAACACTGCGGGTGTACATTTATAACCGGTTAACACCCTCCGCAGGTGCCACATAAAATAACCTTCACTAAAAGCACCATCATTTTCAATATAACACCCTTTGTAAGTCTACAAATACTCGCCATTGATTTTCTATTACAGGAAAGCTCTAAATGTGATCTGCCACGAATAACGTTTTTTCGTTAATGTAAAATTTATATGAGTTCGCATGGAATGTGAGTACAGGTTGAATTTTAGGTAATAAATATTGGTTAGATATATATTTATTACCTGCAGGGAGGAAAGGGATACTGAAAGTTGTTAGGTAATATATAACGTGTTGTTCAATACATTGCATCCACTGATTGACGTTGGTGACAGAGTTTATGTATGTTTTTTTAATGAATGGAATAAAACTCGATCAGCATCGGCAGAGCCTTGAAAGTAAGGAAGGTAGCGCTAAGAACATGATAGAACTAGACACTCTTGTTTTAATAAAATTGACAAAATTATTACATACTTCTTTCAGTCAATAAATGATGATGTTGATGATAAAGAGGTACGAGATGGAGGCAAAAAATATTCAAAATTGATGGTATCATTATTGGAACCAAAATTAATTCTTAAATGTAAATTTATATTTTTAGTCAAGTAGTTTCCAATAGCAACAATAAAAGCTTTGTTGACGTTAAGTAAGAAATGAAACCATTATAGATTATGAAAATTTTAACATATCAAATAATTTCAAATTTTAAGCAATAAATTCTTCATTGGAAGGAAACAAAAAATATTTACAGTGAAATACAGACATTGATGTTTGTAACTTGTTTGTGATTGATAGGAAGCAGAAAATAGAAAAGTAAAGAAACAACTCATATAACTAATTCATGTACAATTATATTTTAAGAAAAATAAATGATGAAATATTTAAATTTATTATGTAACAAGTTTTAATAACAAAAAATGTGCATGTCAGCTCCGACGCCCAACTGGAGTTTTCCTCCTTAAGTACGATTGTCTTGAAATTTATCAAATAGGTAACAATATAGATAAATATGAATATCAATATTATTCAATGTAAATAAAAAATTCCTTAAAAAAAATGGCAATATAATTATTTTCAGGTAAAACATAAATAAACCAGATCAATTTTATACAACAAAATTAAAAACATTTAGTCACGTCAGACTAAGAAGTTAAAAGACTAAGAAGTTAAAAGACTAAGAAGTTAAAACATTAAAAGAGATTTTTTTTATTTTTTAGGATAGGAGATACCAAATATTCACACATAATGACGTTTAACCATTACATCTTGATAAGCGAACGATAGTAAACTATGTGTCTCACACTCCGTCCTTGCGATTTTACCTTAAGAAAATGTCAATATGTGTGTTATTGCGATTACGCCATAAAAAATTCCAAATAAACATATTGATATCTCACTCTAAAGATACGTAGAAATATTGCGCAGAGGGTCCACCTAACGGTTATACATTTTTAACGCTCTAAACTTCGCACGCTCCGAACTTCTGATGTTACTCCTCATAAAACTTTATACCGGGTGCTATTTATGAAAATCTATTCTTAAGGAGTAAACACCAAAAAGTGTTATTACGAATAAATTTTAATAAATATCTTGATTTTCGTTTGTATTTCTCGTCGCTGAAAATACAAATAATTGTGTATTTTAATTTCTTGAATCTTTATAAATGTTTCTGTATCTTTTACATGATACACTATGTCATATTAAGTTTATTGTAATGTATTATACTGTGTTTAATTAATTGATTGATTACTCTATTTGCGCCATGCAGTACAATAAAAATGATATCACGTAAAATTAGTGTTAATATTTTTACCGTCAGATGGTAACGATAACATTTCGAATGGTTTTTATAATTACGGAGAGAACGTTTATTGATCAATTTTAATAATTTTTATGAGCATTTTTCAAGGGAAATAGACAGTTAATAGACAGATGAATTTTCAGTTTAACAATAAACAGGGGAAAACCAATATGTAAAACAAAGTATCATCTTAAAGTCAATATAATTTTGAGTCAGTTGGAAAAATATTATTTTGCGGGAATTCATACCATTAAATCTATATTATGATTGTATTAGTAGCTGTAAGTTACTAATAAAATTTATTTCGAAATAAATATTTTAAAAAGTATGTCGATTTGCTTCAATCACATTTTTATTTGCATATATATCGAAGTAAATATTTTTATGAAGTATTTTATTAATTTTATTAGGGTATACCACTGCGCAAAAAAACAAGCGCGAGAGAACCGCAGACAATTTTGAAATTCAGCATCAATCAACTTAGGAACGCGGCAATTTGAAATATTTATTTTAATAATATACCATATTATAACTATATTTAATTTCACATTCGGTCAAAAAATAGTGATTGGTTTGATGTCATAATAAACTATTTTGATAAGCTATTTTTGATCTTGTAAATTCAGAATTAGGAGAAAAATAGGTTAATTAAAAATTATTATTACAAGACAGGCATATGCACATACTAAAATTAACAAAACTAAGCCTGAAGACAAAAAATATCACCAGTGGTGCACTGAAAAGTAGACAAATGAAATAAATCAATAATAAGTTCCTGAATTTATGATACTTAAAAAAATGGAAACCAGAAGCATTTGTTCACATCCTTTTTATAAAAGTAATCCATACATTAACTTGCTTAACGTTTCTCTATGCATCTCTCCCGTTTTCTTCTTTCCTTAACCACTTCTTTCATTATAATTGATAAATCTATGTAATCTGATTTCTTGATCTGTACTCTGAATGAAAGTAATATTCAAAATCAAAATCAAGCACTTTTTTACACAATTAAATGAAACTACATCATGTAGTATTATTTCTACTTTCTTTAATTTCTTTACCACTACCTAGGTTTCATTGTATTACATCTTCAGGTGGGATATTAGCAAAGATTTTTGCTAATATCCCACCACATATATTAATTGTGAATAATGAATTTCTACAAAATTAACGCCATATATATGCAACTTTTTTTACACATGAATAAAAATAAAAAAAAATCTTGTAATTTATGGCTTAAATAGGTTCCGTATTTGAATAGCACATATTTATAATTGGAGAAATGACGATGAGTGTAATGCCACATAATTATTTTTAAACTTTTTTTTAAATCAAATCCATGATTTGCTTTTTCCTGTTGCTTTGAAACATGTATTGTAGTTTTATATATATGGGCGTTAAATAGGTCTCATATATATGGATGGTATTTATATAATGGGTTAGTATGGCCAGCTCTTTTAACAATTATAGCTACAGTAAAATCTTTTTAGAAGACTGTTCATGAATTTTGAAGGTATCTGGATTGGCATTAGAGGTTTTGTAAAAATTATGCAATCAGCAAGATGAAAGGTAATTTTTACAAAACTTTCTTTCAAATCATTTGATCCTACTTTTTGTAACGATCAAAATCTCTATGGGACCAATTTATGTAAAAAGACTAGTAATGTAAGAAATAGCGAAAAAAAATTACCGCACACTTTAGTAAAATCTTATAATCGAAAAATAAAACTAGCCACTACAAATAACCTTAAACAATCGAATTACTTTCAAATATTTTTTTTTAATTTCGAACGTCTTTAATAGAAATTACGGAAAGATTTTACTACAAGTTTCAGTACAAAATAAAGTCTTGAAAAAAAAACTTTATATTGGAAAAAGAAACTTACCACTACAAATGATACTACCATATACATTTATTCTAAAATATAACTTTTTTTAAATTTTCAAATTGCTTTATTTTTGTTATGGGGAATACCTAGTAGAATTATGGTTTTTATTTAACTTTAAATCAAAATGTTCTCAAATCTAGAACACTTAGACTTAATAAAACTTTAAGTATATTATAATTTTTATGATATGAATAATAATAATAAAATAGAATAAAAATTAAATTACGTAAACTTTTGTTCGTTTTTCGACAGAGGATATTCTATATCAAAGAAATAAATATTGACAATAAAATAAATGTTGATAAAATCAATCCTCATTTTTTTGCTGATGTTTTAGAAATCTATGTATATTAAGTCCTTTATTCTATGAAAAATATCATAGACAAATTATATTACTAATTCATGTACGAATATGTTTTAAGGAATATAAATGATGAAATGTTTTAATATATTATGTAACATATTTTGATAAAAAAAGGTGCGTGTCAGCTCCGACGCGCAACTGGAATTTTTCTCCTTAAGTACAATGGTTTTGAAATTTATCAAATAGGTAACAATGTAGATAAATATAAATATCAATATCATTAAATGTGAAAAAAAATATTCTTTAATTAAATTTTTATTTAATTAATTTATTTAATTAAATTAACTTTCCCTCTCTTTTTATTCATACTTCTCAATTATAAGTGATATTAAAAAAATATTTTTTTCGTTATTTTATGTGCACTTAAATGTTTTTTATATAGATATATTAAGTATTTAATATACCCATAGTCAAAATAATTTGCCAATACATCAAATTTACATTTTCTATTTCAAATTATTTCTGAAACTTCATATTTCAGCCACATTACTTGTTGTATAGCCACATACTAAGTAGATATGAAGTGATGAACTATGTCTTTGACAGACGCCTGATTGGTTTAATTAGGGTTCCTTTCCTTCCTTTTTAGACATGCAACCTTTAACATGCTCAGGATTCGGTAAAAGATATAAACTACAGAAGACAATACATTTTATTAACCAGCAATCGGATTCGAATACCCCGACATCATGGTGAACATAATTGAAATTTAGGGTGACTCTTAGAATCTTCCACTATAAGTTATTTGGATGAAACGAGTCTGTTATATATAGATATATATATATATATATATGTATATATATATATATATATATGTGTGTGTGTGTGTGTGTGTATATGTATATATATATATAGATAAACACTTGTACAAACAGTTTTATTCAGCAAAAAATTGTAGAAACATATTGCATAGAAACAAATGTCAATACTAGACACAAAAAGATTAAGAAAAGTGCTTTAAACTGAAAATATTTTCAAGTTTTGGGGCTTTAGAATAGACGTTTCTTAACAAATAAGACTAAAAGATGTTGGATTAGTATAGGGTTTCACCAGTAAAACATGGGAGAAACTCCGTAAGAATCTGGGAATATTTTGCATATGTGGCAATAGAATATTTAAAGTAAATAGACAGAATCAAAATCGTATACAGGATTATTATTGCAAATTATTACCTCTTCAATTTTTTATGTCATTGAGAAAAGATATTTTTCCATCGCCGTGATAATCATGGATTTTTATTTCACGTTACCTCACAAAATAGCTGCCTCGATCAATATTTATGTTTTATATAATGCTAACTGCGGACATATCTTTCTGTTATGTGAATCCTTGATAAATATAATTAAATTAACTGTAATATTAAAGGTTTAAATACGCGAAATAACGTTACTATGACGCCTGAGGAAGTTCAGTAATCATTTAAAAAGGAACCTTTTGATGAATTGAATGAAATGAAAAGTACATGCGCTGATGTTTAGGCTTATATATTGTATAGAAAAAAAATATTATAAAAATTCATCAATTTGGATGGAAATATCGCAACAGTTCTTGACATGTATGAAGAATTCTGTTTGGATAGAGGGTTGGTTTTGGCTAAAAGTGTTTTAATGCGAACAGTATTTCGATATACTGCACCCTCTTGATGAGATGCATTGTCTAACCAGCGTCCCCACCTCGCCATCATAAGTTCAAATATAGGTATATTTCACAAAGAAATTTATATAAAATATATAGCAAAGATTTTTGTGGCATCACCCGATCACACCTTATTCCATGTTGCGTCGTAGCGCTATAAAAGTGTCGCCTATCCAAAAACTTGCATCTCATGTACACTGAAAAATATATTTAAGCCAAACTTAATATTGGGTCAATTATTCCATTGATTTCTTTCACTTCCATTTCTCTCTTGTCGAGCCTGTTTCCTTGAACGATTCAAACGACCTTCAATAATTTTGTGTTACCATCTTCAAAACACTCACATACGATATTTTTCAGTTTGTCTTTTGTTACCGCTTATTTGAACCATATTTCTGTTTAAATAATACTCAAATCATTCCAAAGCTTTACTCGTCAATTATTTCAGGATATATTCATCCACCAGATGCGCCAATTTAACACAACGTGGCTTAATGGTTCACTTTTCTCTAATAATTATTTATTACCTGATTATATAATAAACCGCCATAATCATCATCATGGATACGGTGGTGAGATGGCAATCATCCTTTAAGATGATCTCGCAAAATCTCTGACCGACCATTAGACAGCAATGAAAGATGATAAGAAAAGTATAATAGCAAGTATTTCGCAAAAGTATAGTTAACATAATAATGCACGCATTGTCTGCCGCAACTAAACATCGCTATGGAAAAATAAAAAATCAGGGGAGCTTCGAACTCTCAGGGTAATGTTGGTCTAATTTTGTAATATTGAAGCTATTTTGGGGCAAACAATAAACAAAGTAACGCTGTTCTTGAGCTTTCCTAGTTAAATATAAAAAGCAACTTAGTCGTATTCTTAATTTTGTATGTTATAAAAACAACTTTTAATTTTTTTTTTCTTTCTTTCACTATTTCCACAGTTACTATTCTATAATGAAATGTTTACGCGTAGGACATTGTGTATATTAAATATGTAATATGAATTCAAACAAAATTTACAGCACAATTTAGTTATTTTTTTCAATACATTTGTAAACAAATTAGATAATTTATCAAAATAAATTAATATAAATTAGTTTGGTCCAATTTTAAAAATAACATCTGCAAATAATCTGTTACGTAATTTTTCTTCAGTTAAAATGACTATTTTATTGTTTTAAATATCACTATATCATTGTGCAGATATCTACGAAAATGTTCTTAAAAACGATCTGTTATATCCGTATAAAATACAAGTAATTCGTATGAATATCAATAAATTTTCTGTATTCGCGTAGACACCATTATAGAAAAAAACTCATATTTTAATTTAATATAGAAATAACATGAAGGATGTTAAGAGTAAATTACTATAAAATATTACGTGTTCAATTTATTACCGCAATGCACACTGAAATTCTTAAATTCTATTTCTTAAATTCTACATATTCTATTTCTCTTCATATTTAACTCATTTTGCAAAAAAATTGAAGGTTTTAATCAAATGAGAGTCCAAATAAAAACTAATTCATAATTTTATTTTATAGGCTTGTTCTATATATTACCTTATTCATTTTGGGATATTTTTTCTTCATTACTTTATAGACGGCGAATAATAAATATAAGAAAAGTAAATTTATTAAAATAATCAGAAAAAGTATTCTAATATCGTAGACCTTTATATCGTAGTAAAAGTATTCTAATATCGTAGACCGTTGACGTCTAGTCATAAACTAATTGAATTACAAACATCCTAGCTAGATTGACGCTCACGCAATCCCAATAGTCAGTGGATGTCGTAAGAGCGCCGTAACACTTGCGAGTAGGACGAGTTCCGACGTCGACGTGGACAGTAAATTTGTTACCTTTTACCTGTTCAGATTCATCGAGACGCCTCCGGCTACCACTCTTGGGAAATCATTTTATACAAGACTCGCGATAATACCCTTTATTCTCTCGTCCATCTAGCCCGCGCGTCCGAGATGAACTTAAATCATAATAATATTTTATTTACGATTTGTTCAAGTGAAAAGAAATAAAGATGTCTGTGGCATGATTATCACTCTGACTTTTCTCTTCCAACTGTTTGGTCGCGCGATGATGACGTCTCGACAATTTTTTTTGAGTTTAGGTACTTACATACACACACACACACACACGCATATATATATATATATATATATATATATATATATATATATATATATATATATATATATATATGTCAGTTGCATCATTCATATATCACATTTTTCAAGAATATAAATTCAAAAAGGAAATGAAACGAAAATGTGCGTGCGGGCAAACTTTCTCACCTGCGTGCATGCCTGAATGTGGATTTATAATTTGTACATTTTTATTTTTTGTAGGAATCTCAAGACAATCCAGTAAAATTACGTAAAGAAATATAAAAGTACTGAGTATTTATGGTATTAACAGTCAGGCAAATTTATAATGCAATGAACTAAAAGGAATCGAAACACCAGGATGTATTATAAGTTTATTTCCATGAAAACAACCATAATATAAGTTACACTCGCGGTATTATTCAATGCTATCTAGTCGTTCCATTTTCAACTCCACTTACGTCACGCTCATAAGTCCACTGTGACCCAGTTTTTCTTCCTCAATAAATGTTTTTTATCACGTGCTGGGCTAAATCTCCTTCAGAGGTTTCAACAATAATATGGTATCTGTAGACTACTATTTCATTTTGTAGAAATAACAAACCAATGTGATAGTAGGAAATATTAATTTTTTGATAAAAGATTTTTAAAATAAAATTATTGTACTAATATTGAAAGTACTTCAATAAAAACTTAGATGTCATTTTAAATATAATTATAGGTTTTTTTTTATAAGAAAGCTAATATTAAATGTAAAATAATACATTAATTTTGAAACTTAATTCTTAGATACTTCCACTACTTATGAAGTTCAGAGTTATGTGTAATTATTCAAAATGTATATGTTATAGAAAGACACAAAGTTAGAGGATAATTTCTCCAGTTAGGAAGAAGTAAATTTATTAACTGAATCATGAGTTACATTTTTTTCCAAGTTTAATAAAAATCTGTTAAGCTATTTAAGTGTGAGTGAGTAACTAACATCCAAAAATATTTTTTTTTCAAATGTATTGTATAAGAGCGAAGACGCAAACGTAGCTTATAGTTCATTCCTCCAAATAAAAAATAGGTATTCTGGAAATATTATATTGTTTGATTAAAGAGTTATTAGATAACGAACAATTTTTTATATAACGTAAATTTTTCAAGTTGTATTTATATTCAAATTTTATAACAGTTTTATTTTGATTAACATCACTTCTCCAGAAACTCATCTAATTGCTAGGATAGACTAAACTTTAAACAATAAAGATATTTAACTATGATATTGGAATAATTAAATTCAGATTTCAATAGTTGAGAGCATCTTTGATGTGTCTACTTGCATGGGTGCCGGCGTACGTGCATGCGTACATGCGTATGTATCTGTGTATAGTATTTGCACAGTTCTTCTTAAATATTAATATGGAGAAATTAAAATGAGATTATGCAAACCAAACTAAAACGACATATGGTGTGTGTGTGTGGATGGTATTAAAATTCAACCATGGACCTCAAAGGAACTAAATAACAATATGCATTTCTTTTTCCGCATATAACTACAAAACAAATTATTTCATTCTCATTTCAATCGACACTTAGTCGAAAATCATTTGAAGAGCATTTAAAATTTACACTGACATTAAACACCTGAATAAATTATTATTCAATGGTTACTCACCAAGTTATTGGTGAGTCACCTTTCTATAGCAATTTATACGGTTATAATTTAATGGCGACAGAAATTTTATGATGATTCTAGATGAGAAATTTTATGATGATAATATTGCATTATTTTAATTTTTAATAGTTACATTTTTCAATTGAGATTTAGGATATGCAGGAAATTATACGATAATTTTTTCCTCAACTAAGTAAAACTCAAACGATCTATTCGTACTGTTAGCCCACAGCAAGCGATATCACAACCAGTTTGATGGATATCTTATAAAAATATTATTTATTTCCGAAGTTTACAAGAAATTGAGAGGCAAGTCAATAATACAGTTCTCAGTGAGACACTAATATTAGTCAGATAAATTAAACAATATAGCATATTTGCTTGTCGTAGTTGTAGTAATATTTTTCTAGTAAAATATTAGCAATGTATAAGATGAAAATATTAGCATTGTAGAAGACGAAAAATATTTGTTGAAATATTAACAATGTATTAAGATAGAAATATTAACTGTGTATTGAGGTAAAACTGGTGGAGAGTAATATTTGGTCAATAGACACTATTTTCTACTAAAATAAGCACAGAAAGCTATCAAATTAATCATATGGTAACAAATCAGAGTATGTTATAATAAACGTTAGTAACCTTTGTTATACTAAAGCAAGTTCTAAGCAACTTAACCTAAATATAAATATTCTGTAAATAAATTCTATCTTTATCATAAAAGGCTAAATAAAGATACAAGTTAATTAACGTAAGTGATATAAATAGCATTTAAAATACGTTGTATTAATACTTAAATAAATACCAATATATTTGTACATTTTTCTGCTGAATATGAATTTCGTAAACACTCACAGCATATTTGAAATAACTATACTAAATTAAAAGGATCAACGGATATTTAAAATAATTATAGGTTAACAAGATAATTAACACAAACTATTGTAAATTATGAATGAATATAGTGAATATTAGGATAGTTAAGAAAAAAATGTAAAAAATAACTGAGATAATTTATAATAATTTAAAAAAGAAAGTTTTAAAAAATCTTTGATATATTTCTGTATTGTTGAATAAATAAAGACGTTTTATATTCCAAAACTTTTCCAGCTGGTAAAAGATTGTTCAAACAATTCTGTAAGACAATTCAAATATTTGAAAGGGAAACCTTATTAACAAAAATACTCGAAATAGAGTTTGTTTGAAAATTATGTAATCTAGGTAAGACCAATATGGCAACATTTAGTGACCAGGTAGAAACCATATGGCAACATTTGATAAAACGGATTGGGACCGCTACTCTAATTAAATTTACACATATACTTCAATGGATTTTCCGTCTTTGACGGATCTAAATACATTTAGGATGAACTTTTTCGATAACATATATATATATATATATATATATATATATATATATATACACACATGTATATATATATATATATATATATACACATGTATATATATATATATATATATATATATATATACATATCTAAATATAGATACATCATCTAGTTAACTTCAAATCACTTGTTTATTCAAATTTTCCTTTTATCCTGCGTCAACTCATCTCAATTAAAAGAAATTAAATTTTAAAAACTATGTGATAATATAAAATCATATAAAAGCCACCATAGCGCCATTCAGAAAACTAAAAGCGTCATCTATTGATGAGTGGAAATACTCCCTATGATTACCAAAATATTATCACCGTACTATGGTGAAGTTGAAACAAAATAACAAATTGATATATCAGCACACACATATATATATATATATATATATATATATATATATATACTCATTTGCTGTATGTTTGCATCTATGCAAGTTTGTATTTATGTATTATATATTAATTTTCATTAAACGCCGCAAATATCTGTTTCGACTGCATTTTATGACATCAAATAAGGAATCATTAAATTATCCTCGGGTTCATGATATTCTCATTATCGTAAGATACAATAGGTATTAAAAATGGAAAAAACTTCAACAGTCATAAAAATAATAATATATAGCGACTGGAAAATTAACACTCCTCGAAATATCAATTTAACACAAATACTTCGTCAAGTTTCACAGTTTGGAGAGATCTTATTTCTACCTCGCCAATATTTAAAAAATCAGAGGTTAATCTACCACAATTACATATACTCATGGGGATTGAATAACTGTATAAAGTTTTACAAGAATCGATTTAGCAGAAGCAGCTGGGAAATCGGTTGGAATATTTGAGTCACAGTGGAAATTTCAATTCATTTTTTAATACTGGAAAATTCACTTTATGGAAAAGTCTCAAAAATACATTGGTAGCAAATTTTGCGGCAATCAAGCAATTTGCAGTACATAAAATATGTTAATATATTATGTCGAAAGTTTGTTAATTTCTATCCTTTGTGATATAAATTAACAAATAATTGACATAATATATTTCAAATGTATTAAACACAAAAAACAAATTTAAAAAAACAAATATATGCATCATAGTATATGAGTAAACTGGTTCTAGAAGAAAGCTCACTTCTAAGATCCTCTTACACCTAAAACCAGTAAAACTATGAGGTGTATTTGCAAAGTAAAGAAATAAGAAATTTTTTAACATTTATCTAAAAGCGAGCAGTGAACTCTTTCTTCACATGATAATGTGAAAATGAATATATGACACGTGGGTGTTGACAATTCTGAGGAAATTCGATTCGTAAAATACAAAACATTTTACCATTGGTCAACAATATACCGTTATTATAAAATCATTTCCCTGAAACCTATAGTTTCAAGGAATGCATAACTTTGTCGTCATAGCTTTGTCGGCAATCCGTAACTTTGTCGGTAATCCATAACTCTCTCGTCATAGCAATTAACTCGGAAGAATTATTTATATCAATTTGAAAGTTTATAACTGCAAACATCGATTTGAAATTTTGTAAAATAGTAAATTGAATTTAACCTTTATTTTTGTTAAAACTTGGCAATTACAGAAAATATCTACCAACTCACACGTATTCAAACTAGCGCGCCTGATAAACAATGTTGGTTAGTAATTAAGTATTAAACTTCTAAATAATTGTTTTTTTATTCTTTCTATTATTTAGAACAATGAGCTGAAACCCCCAGCAAAAATATATAACAGTAAGGAATAATAAACCTGTCTGTTATTTGCCTTAACTGTACCAACACGCGACACTCCCATAGAAACCCTACATTTCAGGTAACCCTAAATCAATTACTTTTCTGGCACCCACAATTTTACGAAACCATCAATAGAAATAATCTCATCGAAAGCATATTTGAGTGAAGAAAAGCGAGTTTATCTGAACAAATATAGTCGAGTTAGAATCGTGCTCCTGATCCTATCAATCACAATTTTCGTGAGTTTGTCTGTGAATTTCAACCCACAGGTCGTGTTTCACGAAGACATCGATTAGATATCCCCATAGGTCTTTCGTAATTTAAAATTCATTCTGTAAAATGTTGACGTTTGTTCTTTGTTGACATTTAATTATTATCCTTACATATATGACTTCTTAGCCAAGGGTCAGAAATGTAAGTATTGTTTGAAATTTTAAAGAATTTTTTAACTTTTCTGTTCTTGTATATAAGACGTGATTTATTTTTTTTATTTTATTTTCCCTACATATTTTGTTTTTACTATAGAAAACATTAATTTCCTAAAATCTAGAAGATGATTATATCAAGTGAGGAATAGAAATCCATCCGCACTGTTAATAATATAAATTCTTATTTAAATAAGTTTTGTTAGGTCGTCTATGTGATATATCTTATTTGTTTATTATTACATATTTTCTATCATAAAATTATGACCTTACTTAATATAATACTTTGTAAATTTTAATTTCGTTGAATATTGAATTCGTGTGACATCGATCCGAATTCGACTTAAACTATTACATAAAATATAATATGTGTGGTAACTTTTATCCTTTATGTGTCCGTTTATTATATATTTTTGTCGTTATGCATTTAAAACTGTAATTTATCGATAACCATATAGTAAAAGAAATTTTCAATAAATGAAGTTTACATTGCATTCTCGACATTGATCTTTCAGTAGAAGCTATGTATTATGACATCATCAAAAAACAAAAGAAAACGATTGACTTTTTCCTCTAATAGCAATAATCCTAACTTATTTTAAATATAACGAGGCAATAAGCAATATGTTTATATAAATTAAACGTGTGAATAAAACACTAGAACCGCCCAACACAAAAAGGATTGGATGGTTCCAAATATAAAGGTTAGAAATATAAAATGTAATACTAATAAATTGTCACTTGAATACACTTGTGGTAATTAGGCTTGTTATTTGAGATTTTTTAAATTAAAAGTTATTATATAGGCTAAAAGTTATCACTTTTGTTGTTCTGTTTTCCTTTTTTAACAATTTTTAGTGGAAATATAAATAAACGGAGTACGTTTCATTCAAACAAAAATTTGAATATTAAAACGGGGGTTCAGATATAATATGTGTTATTTGTATTTGTACAATTATTGCACAGCAATCACTTGATTTAGTACATAAAACGATAAATTGATTTTGTTCATATAATATTTGGAGTTATATCAAAATGTTTTTTAATGCTGAAAATGTTTATGAAGAAGACATTTTATTCGATTGTATAATCTTGCCTGGATTATTCTTTTTGAGCTAAGAATTTGAGACTTAAATATGCGTCAGTAGTTACTCAGTAAGATCAGATATTAATAGTTATTTTTACATAATTATTACTAAAAATAGAATAAGTGGAAAACCACGTAAAAGGAGGTTCACAATTAATAAATGTTTTTGTGTATATACGAATATTGCACAAAATTTACTTGATTTAGTGTATAAAACTGACTGCTTTTTTTTCAAACATAATATTTTGAGTAATTTTAAAATGTTTTTAACGCCGAAAACCTTTATGAAGACATTTTATTGTATTATATAATCTTGTATTTGAATTAATTTATTTGAACTAGGTAAGTAGGTACTCGGAAAAATCAGAGCTTAATAGTTATTTTACGTAATTTCCAGAAAAACAGAATAAATGGAAAAAATACGTAGTAAATATATATTTATTTAATCGCTTTTATAAGTGAGTCTTTAAAGCACCAGTGAACATTAAATTCTGGGCTTGCAAATATAGGATTGTACCTTGAATCGAACTTTCTTTTTTTTTCTCAGACTACAGAAGAACATAGAAAGACTTAATCAAAATTATGTTCTTAAATGTAGCTAAACATGTAAATATTTTTCATTTAGAACTCTTTAAGGAATTAAGTATTTAAATTTTGGTTTCATCTATAATATTCCAAGCTTTAATCACTGAGATTAAAAAGCTACATTTATATATGCAAAATATACTGCTCGGGCAAAATTTAATACAGGATTGGTCTTAAATTAATCCTATATTATTAGAAATCTAAACACTTTTTTTAATCTACTGATGTTTTATGATTACTTTAAGATTTAAGATTTATAATTAAAATGAATTTAAAAAATAGGATAAAAAATGTATCCTCATACGTCAATTGTAGCGTTTTAAAGAAATATGTAATTGTAATAATGGTATAAATTTATTAACTGCATCTTAACCCATTTTCAGTTTAACTTCCCCTTATTAAAACTAGATTCTACCTGTAGTAATTTTACTTGTTTCAGTATTTCACAAAATATTTTTAAACATGTACTATGCATATGAGATAGATGTATTTTGTGTACAAGTTTATATCTGTCGATTCACCTTTGTTGAAAAATAAACAATATATTAGAATCAAATATAAAGGGATTTAAATAAACTTTCGAAAGTATGAAAATAAGCTAATCTCAATTTGTCGTAATGAAAACATTTTTCTACTATTTAACAGTGGCGTTTTTTGTCTTCATGGACCAATTCATGGCAGTTTAATTTATGTTCAATAGATATAGTAAGATGACATAAAGAAAATTGTCGATTGATTTTAATATTTCATTATAAGACCATTCAAATAATTCTACAAAATAATTACGATAATCTGTGAAGTTAATTCTCATAGGAAGTAAATATTTAATTCAGAGTTCATTGAAGTATTATGTAATCGAGGAAGGAAAAATTGGCAAAATTTAACTCTACCTAAGAACCGGGTCACTGCTTTAAATGGCAAGTACTTATTTCATTGAATTTTTTGTATTTAGCGGATCGAAATACTTTCAGGGTGAACTTTTTCGATATCCAATCCACTTTGATATTTTAATATGAAAAGGGCGATGACCGTTCTGCCGAAATGGCTTTTACATTTAGATTTTACTCTTTTTATGTCACTACATCTATATGTAGACGTAATAGTTTTGTTAAGATCCATTGGTATGTATAAAAATCGACATTTAGTAGTTCACATACTACAGTAAATTTATTATTATGTTTACCGTGTCATACGTGAAATTTTTCATTTAATTTACAATTTACTGGAATTACAAGAAAAAAGTCTTTGAATGACTCTGATTCTTTATGTCGAATGTAAAATTTATTCCTTTTAGCCTATTATTGAAAATATTTTAGAAACATTGTATGTGAATATTTACGTGATACATTTAATAGTGTTTTAATTGCACCTAAATACCAACTGTTAATTATTAACACTCAAAATTTATATGTTTGTGAGATAGGCACTTTTTGAGGTTGTTATTAAAAGGGTTGGACTGATTGACCTTTTTAGTTCACTATTCTTTCTGTAATATAGCGTTTATCACAATATATTTTTGTCCGCTTGTTTTCCAGTACTCGTCTAAATTTATGTTTTTAAATGGTACTATGTTGTTTATTTTTTGATTTGTTATGTATATCTTGGTGGATATTAATTTAGTCTACTACACTCTTTTACCTGTCGTTTCTTTTTTAATAAAAACGTACTTTATTCTTTCATGTAGTATATTGTCTCCTTGGTTTTTATTTTCTAATTATATTTCCCATTGTATATAGCCTTGGTTATATGAATTTATTTCGCTGTAATAATGTAAATTTTATTAATAATATCAATTATCGATTTTAGCTTTATCGGAGTTTTATGTCTGTAAATTTTTATTTTCACTATCCCATTACTAACTTAATTCCAATGTACGGAATATTTTCTTAAGTCATATACCACAAATTCTTAAAAGATATTGTCTATTACTCTTCTTTCTTTTCTGTTTCACTGGAATGTTAAATGCATATTGTGATTGATATTTTATTATTAGCTATTATTGCCGTCGAGGTATTTCCTATTAAAATGTGTGTTGGTAAATTTAATATTTAATAAATTAATATAGAATAACTAAAGTGGCGTATAAACTGCCATGGACTTAATTTATTTGACGACTTATATGTGAAATGTAAATATTTACTATAGGTTTTCATAGATTCCTCCAAGTTCTCGGCGTAGTTTTCTTCTAATTTATTATTACACTTTGTACGTAAACTAAAAGTCTATACGTTTCGATATATTTAATATCATAAACCATGTTACATTTTACTTAGTTTTCACTTGAAGATATTTATTATCCACTAATTCCAATGTATGACATATTTTCTTATGTCATATACCACAAATTCTGAAAAGATATTGTCTGTGTGTCGGTAAATTTAATATTTAATAAATTAATATAGGATAACAAAAGTGGCGTATAAACTGCCATTGACTTAACTTAATTGACGACTTATATGTGAAATGTAAATTTTTACTATATGTTTTCACTGATTCCTCCAAGTTCTCCACGTAGTTTTCTTCTAATTTATTATTACACTTTGTACGTAAACTAAAAGTCTATACGTTTCGATAAATTTAATATCATAAACCATGTTACATTTTACTTAATTTTCACTTGAAGATATTTATTATCCACTACGCAAAATAATAGATGAATTCAGAAATCACCTGGATAATACTACGTTTAGTTTGAGTTGATTCGGATTTCAAACGACTATTTTCGGTTACTATGACAACATGAGTATTGTCATTCATTTCGGCTATCTAAAACGATATTAGTTTTTATTTATGTCACACAGATTCAGACGTGCATTCGACATTAACACCGAATGATTTTTATGATTATAATACTTTCGAGAGGAATATTTTACACAAGAAATGGTCTAGAAATTTAACATTTTGATTGAAGTAAAATATACATTTAATCTAATAGAAAACTATGTTATTCGATTTTCGATTACGAAAAATTCTCAACAACACCTCTAAAGTATCCAACAGTAGTTTTCCACAACATTCTACTTTCATGCAATAGTTTCCCCTACTCTTACTTAAATTATCACGGTTTTCAGGAAAATGGTTCAGATGACAATAGGGGAAATAAAGTATAATACTCATCTTGCCATCAAATCGTTGGAAATAGATACAATTTATTGTCAATATTTTTTTTTCTTTCAAGTTTTGGAGGAAGTTTGTTATCATCAAAACCAACAAATTAATTTCGTTTCTTTAGTGTACGGTTTTGAAATGACATTACCCATTGACAGGAATTAAATTTATTCTTAAAAGCCTACCTCTCTAGTTCGAGTGTTCCTTATTTATTTAACTATCCCATGAACTAATGAAAAAAAGAATATTTTATGTAGCTACTTTGAAGATTCATAAGTAATTTACTTATTGCTATACTATCCACATTAATCCTTTTATCGTTTTTATTTAAATTTCTCTAAAACTAAGTATACGGTTAGATATATCAGGTCAAGGATACAACGTGCAAAAACCAAGTGTTCATTCAACAGATACCCATATTTAAGGCTTGTGTTTCAAAACAAATGTCAATTATTTAAATTATATATCAGTTATCTCATAGTAGAGTAAAACTACGAATATCATTGCAAGATATAAAATGATCTTCGAAAAAAAAATACTTTTATCTGGCATGACACGGAGTCATACCACTCGTCTGCGACTTTTTCTCTTTTAATCTGGAAACTAAAAAAATAAAAAGAGGTTAAGCCGATTAAGATTCATCATTAAGCCATTTTAACTCCTATTGCGGCAATCGCTTAGAAAGTTTCAAGCCCTTTCTTAATTTCAATCGGTGTCATGACTCTGTGAATATTAAATATTTTGGCAGCTATTCCGAGTGATACGTCTCTAAAAATCAATATACGTCTCGTTACGGATGATAAATTAGGTCAAACCTACTCAGGTTAAGGTTTTTGGAACAATTCTTGTAATATATGCAGCGTAAATACAAAAATATTCACAATTATTTGCACCTTTTAGACATATTGACATATAAATATGGTATATGCCATAAGAAGGGTAAGAAACATAAATGGTAAAGACCAAGAGAGCCTACTGTACCTAGATGAGATACAACATATATTGAGTAAGTTGCCCTTAAAAACAAACATATCCCGTGAACTTTATACACCTGATGAGGTAACAAGAATTTGTTTATATTCAAAGCAGTATCCAATTGCAAGTATATGTTACGTTGATACGATTTCATTTAAATGTAAATTCTCCATAATGTTAACAAAAACACTCAGCTCAGTTGAGCTCCATCAGCTTCTCTGTTGATGTCACTATAAATTTTATATCTTTATCACAAACAGGACTTTCCTTAAAACTATTTTTCCCACAAATGTTTCTGTAGAACTTACTCAGGTTACCAGTATTTGGACAACGCTGTGCACAGTTGAGGACAGTATCAGGTGATGCCCTTCTGTCTTGCCTATTACTCATTTAATTTGTCTCCTTCTGTGTTGTAAGATACTGTTATTAATTTCAGACCCTAAGATCAAATATATTAGTGTTAAATCTGATAATTTCTGCTTCTGCTTTGGGTAGTTGATTATCATCCTGCAACATTCGTACATTCCAAAAATGACTCCTGTCCTAAATAATGTTAGTCGGTTAAAAAACTAAAATATTGCTAACCCAGTCTAATTTAAGCCTGGGTTAGTACTATTTCAGTTTTGTTTTTGTGTTTTTTTTAAATAAGAACCATGAATTTGGCAGCAGTCATACACATATTTATAAATCGTATCGTAATGGCTTCAATTATGATTGCCAAATGTATGAGTGTTTTAATAAATTGATCCTGAGTTTACAAAATGACTAATTTTGCTGAATCGCTCTGAATTTAAGAATAAATAGCAAAGGAAGAAAATAGTTGGTCACAAATGATATTCTTTTTTTATTTTGTGCCAAGTATAATATAATATGTACGACAATGTAATATACAATAAAACCTGTCAAGCATGAATAAGACTCCCGCTACGAAGTTCAAAGCACACTTCGTTAGATATAAATATTTAAGTGTACATAGTATTTCTTTGTACCTTAACTATGTGGACAATAGTAGTAATATACATAACGAATTTAATATTTACTAATATTAATAATATTATTCACCACGTACTTTTTTCTCTGATACATATTTACTGAATGCTTTTTAGCAGTTTCGTTGATGAGATAGTAGAAAGGGAAGAGGGGCCAAAAAATATCTGTAAACTATTTCTGAATACTAATTACATTACTATATCTGAACTAATTTACTCTATTATCAAACTTCAAATTTCGACGGTTCCTTGACGTGACCGATAGATAGATGAATTGACATCAGTGATCTCAAAAGGATTCCATTTTTTTAATTTGAGCTGTTGACCTCTAACAATATAATATCCCATTTTTTATTTTTTTTAAATATGATGAATATTTTTCATGAATATAAAAATTACAGAAATTTTAAAACAACTTTTATAATTCAATTTTGTTTTATTATAAAAAAAACAAAATATCAACCTGAAATCAAATGTATTTTTGTAAAACTAAACTTAAGCGTAAATGATAAAATTTCGCTCGTCCCTTGGTACAACCTATTTAACAAAGGTGGATAATAATCAGCGCGCTCTTAAATGCACGATTAATTATATTATTATATGTATTAAAGTAAGTACATAACAGATTAACTCAAACATGTCACATTGCCTAAATATAAAACTGAGTAACCTGAAATACAAACGTAAAGCGAGCACAAAAATATATTCACGTTAAAAACACCATGATGGAAATTCAAAACTTGTAAACTAAAAAGCAACAGGTGAGAGTAAATTTTCTTAGTTTTAAATAGTAACAAACTAAGTCAATTTAATGATTCCATAGAGCACAATCCGGCTGTGGCACTAAATAAATTTATGTAGATCAAGGTCATAAATTTATCGTGAATCATTTTATACTGTAAAGACGGCGCATGAAGTAGGTACTAAATTGTATCTAAATACGATAGAATATAAGATGTATCATAAAATAAAATAAAGACCAAAATTTAAATCAAAATTTTGTGGCATAATTGTAAATATATACTTATCGCAAAATCTACAATTAAAGGAAAAAGTAAATAGAAGAAAAAAAAGTTTTTTCTAGTGAATTTAAAAAGCCGTATAGTATAAAAAGTATTAAATCTCGTAATATTTGTTTAAGTAATTACCGACATTAAACTTCACTTTTTAACTAACTCCAAAAAAGGAGGAAATTATATGTTCGACGCATATTTCGTTTAACGCCGATTTCTGCGAGATTTTGGAACCGATTTGCGTGACCGTTCCTTGTTTGAAAATGTTTGTCCCATATAAATTTGGTAAAGATGTGATGATGAAGTTAAAAAATGAAAAATTGAACTCCTTAACGAATAGTAGTAAATCAACTGTGATTCATGATGTTTGCCGCTGGGAGTTATTTTGCAAAGTAACTACACCATCGACCAGGTCATGGCCTGATGATGAGATCTAGAGATGAAATATGGAACTCTTTACCTAATGACAGTAAATCAACAATAACTTAAGAAATTTGCTACGGCTAATAATTAATTTGCAAAATAACTACATATCACATCAGGAATGAAACTCCTTAACCGATGTTAGTAAAACAAGTGTGATTAAAGATATTTGCTACTAGTAGTTGTTACTTTGCAAATTATCTACACCACCGACCAGTTTAAAGTCCAATGATGAGTTCCGGAGATGAACAATGAAACTCCTTATCGGATGGTAGTAAATAAAGCGGAATTCAGCATATTTGCTACTAGTAGTTCTTACTTTGCAAAATAACTACACATCAATCAGGTTATGGTTTGATGATGAGTACAGGAGACAAATAATGTAATTTCTTGCGGATGGTAGTAAATCAACCGTGATTCAATATTTTTTTCTACCGATAGTTGTTATTTTGTAAAATTACTATACCTTCTACCAGGTCATGGTATGGAGATGAGTCGGAGATATGAATAATGGAAGGCCTTAACGAATGTAGAGAACAGAACTCTTCAACGGCTGACAGCAAACCACTTGCAGATACTATGCTTTGCTTTTAGGTGTTGTTGGTAACCTACTTTAGATAGATATGAAATTATCTGTACACAAGTTACTGCCTGCGACTTTTAATAGTTTTGGGATATTCTAAGAAAGAAAATAATTCAATGCTAGGTTAGGTGTGATCATTAATTATGTAAATTACCAAAATTTTCAAATAAAATATTTCTTAACAAAAAAAGAGACTTTAAATAAGTAGGTACTAAAAGTAAAAAATTATTAACTCAATGTAGTTTCCAATATATTCACAATAAATAATTAAGTCACTTATTTTTAAAGTCAGTGCCAGTGCTACTGGCCAAATTAAACAAAAGTAAAATTTTATATTATAAATACGCCCTTTATGAAACTATTTCGTACATTAGAATTAAGGTTTTATATCTAGATTATGAATCATAAAAAATCACAATTTGTTTAAGTTTGTCGACAATGCTGACACCGACTTTACAAATACGTACCTTATTTATTTATTGCGAATAAGTAGATGCCTATTTTGAGTTAATTCTTCTTTAATTTTGATTACCTATTTTTTTAACTCGTTTTTTCCTTAAAAAAGTTTCATCAAATTTACATGGAGCCAGAATGATCGATTTTAGTATATTTATTCCCATATTTATTATCAACTTTACATTTAGCGATAAAAAAATGAGTTTTCATTGAAAAAAAATGTAAAACACGGGCAAAATTCGTAATGTACATAGTATTTTTAATTGAACTATTTACCAATAATAATTGTGCACAACCTAAATATATTGATTACTGTATTTTTCACAGGCGAAAAATCAAACTAATTATAAAAATGGAAAATTATACATAATAAATTTTTAAGTTTTTCCCTTTACATGTGCTACAAGACATCCCATTATACCAATCTTCAAAAATGTAGGTCGATCGAAAGCAGACAGGAATAAAAATAGGTTTTGGAATCAGCGAATGAGACTATTGTATTAATAAAAAAGTACCCATATATTTTCTTGCGTGAACCAAAAACATGAGATTATCACAGTCAGTTTAAGATATTAATTTCAATTCGATATCTCAAACCGTTTCTGACAAAGAAGACTTTGACAGACAGACAGCCAGACGGACCGACAACAAAGTGAACCTATAAGAGTTAATTATTTTTTTCTCATTTTGAGGAACAATACTCAAAAAAATTATGCTGGTGGCGATACTTAAAAAAATATGAGTTCGAGGTAGAGTTATTTTTGGTAACTCACTTTCATTTCAAATATTAATCGTGAAATGAGATGATTATAAGTCTAATCAATGATATAATTTTATTAACCCAATAATTTGTCAAGGGAAATAATAATATTGTGTCACTGTAATATTACCACAAATCTTAAAAAAAATTATTTAGTGAGCAAGGTTTAAAAAAATAAATGAAGCGAAAATGCGAATAAACATAATATCTCATAAAAAGGTATCTTAAACAACACAGTAAAAGATAAGAAAACACCTAATCAACACTCTAATCACATGATAAAACCACCATCAGGGGATATCCCATAAAACAAAATGGTTTAATATATATTGAAAATTAACAGTGGTTTTAAATTGTCTTGAATCATACAAATAAAAAAAACTGAAATGTTTTATGCCAATAAAATATAATGAATATATTACGACGATATATTTTGAGTAAAATAATATTATTTTGCTTAAGAACTGAATATATGAAGAAAAACATAATATTCTTGTTACAATGGATCTTAAATTTGAAGCTTTCCTCAAAAGTAAAATATGCCAACAAAGGCATTACTTGTGTTTGCAAAGTGGAGTAATGAAAGAATAAAGTCTGAAAATTAAAAGCTTCTTTAGGCGGACAGTAATCTCTTATACAATAATACATATTAAAGCGAATTTCACATTGAAATTTATGGTCCCAACTTAATTCATCTCGTCGAAAAATCTACCTTTAGTCGCTAATATTACTAAATTCCATTACACTTTACATTAAATTACATGTATTATTCAGCTTGTTAGCTATTTATAATAAGTGATATTCCAAAAAAGGGAAACAACAATTTGTATCCTCTAAAATTGTAGTTCAACTTTATCAAAGTGTTTTACTATTTCCTTGAATGTGGAGATGTATATTATGCAGATCCAACTGACCAGCTACTTCATAAACTAGAAAACCTAGAAAATGTTTGTGTTAATTAAATATTTGGCCTTGAAAAACATGATTAATTTCTAATATTTGATCACCGTTCAAACGGGTTGCAATTCTGATTGGTGCAATCTTCACATTCATCCGTTACTTTATTTAAACAATCCACCCAGATCTTCATACCACGGTGCTAAATTCACGATTTCGTATTTCTCTGACTTTGATATACTCGTTAATCTGGCACTTAGGTAAGAAGGTCTGCGTGTTTTTTTTTGGAAATGTTATAAAATATGATAATCCACACTTTCCCTAAATATTTTTCAGTACGCTAAAGTATTCCTAGCAGTGGCGCAGTGGAATCTATTTCTGATCAATTTAACTAACTTTAAAAACATCGAACAAGCCGTTAAAATGCTTCAAAACTTATTTTTTAAACACAAATATACAACATATTTTACTAACATTACATGAATACTAATATTAAAATAAATTTCCATGTACAGGATTGTTAGAGGCACAGTTAAAGATAATAAAATATTATACAAATTACAAAATCATGTCGCTAATATAAATTTTATAACATGGACTTTAACCGTTCACGAAAAGAAATTCCAAAATTCCAATTTTTTTTCATTATAATGTCATATAAACGGCGACATTTAGCGTAAAATAACTTTTATTTTCATAATTTTTCGCTATGTTGATCATATAGACCAATATTGGTAGAAATTCTACGACAATGATAAGAATTTCTAGAGATGTTTGGCTTTTATTAGCGCATTATTTTACAAGCAACTGATACTCCATCAATCGTTCCATTGAACTGGAAAAACGGAATTATCGGACAAAAGTTCGTGTGCGTGCACGCTTGTGTACGTGCGTGCATGCGAGCGTGCGTGCGTACTTACGTGCGTGCGTGTGTGCGTGTACGTATGTGTGTACGTGTGCGTGTATGTGTGTGTGCGTGGAAGCATGTGTGTATGTGTGTGAGAGCAAATCACCTATAAATTATTATTATGATTTGTATTCATTTTGGATGAGCGGGCTAGATGAACGTTAGGATAAAGGATATTATCGCGAGTCTTGTATAAAATGATTTCCAAAGAGTGATGGCCGGAGGCGTTACGATAAATCTAAGGGAAAAGAACTCTCATGCATTTCGTTTACATTTCAGTTCATTAAAACACAAGACGTATTCAGGTCCTGCTGATGTCTCATAGCCCTCCCGGCTCGTCTTCTATGTGCCGTCAGCTTAAACCGGGAAAACTATAGTACATATATTGAAACGATCATTTGTTTTCAAGACGGATAATCTGGTTTACAACCTAGTTGCAAATGTATCTTGTTTTTTATTGTTTAATATAACTGCTTTTGTGGTGAATATTACTGGAAACCCAGTTTTCTTTCAATTATATTGTTATTACGTTTGAATTGTACTTCGCTAAGCAAAAATGCACCTAACGGAAAAGTATTTACAAAATAACCTATTCACTAGCACTCACGTTTACAATCTACATAGGTAGCATGTAAGTTGAACCCATGTTTTTGCTACGTTACAACATTAACATATTTTAGCTATAAAACAACAGCAGAAACGATCCTATTTACATGTGATTTCAAGTACGAGGATTCGTGATATGTGACGATACATGAATTTAATGTTAGGGTCGTCGGGTCGATGAAACACTGAGCTTAAAGAATAGTTATATAAGTTCTTTATTATTTTAAATATAGTTAGTTGTTTATTGTTAACTGTGGCTGAAACATAAAAGAATATTTTTTTAAAGAATTATAGATACCTTGTACAAAAAAAGAACATTTTTCGTCAATTTATACCTTAACACAGATGACAGACATATTATAATCGTTTATCAAAGCTATTTTAATTGAATGGCGATGCGTTACATGGCAGTGAGGCATGAGTCTGTTTATGATGTTCCAATATTGTGATTTGCCAACACTGAATAATGGAACTTAAAATCAATCTCGTATAATGTTGTATATTATTAGAATTTATTTTAACCTCATTTAAGCACTGATAAATTTTTAATAAATATTAATCAACTATAATTAACAGTAAGATACATTGAGATAATACATACAAGATTTTTGAGTTTCATTTACACTTAATGAAATTGATTTTTGCGTTGTATTCTTTATTTCTTAAATAATTGGTAGAGATTTTAGAAATATAGAATTGTTAACATTTTTCCTTAATTAATAGAGTGTTATGTTTTTATATAATGAGTGTGACCGTTATGAATGCAACGAAATAGTGACATAAAGACGTAACTATTATCAATACGTATGGAACCTATTTTAGTAGATTTAAAATTTTGGTTACATTTTATTAAGTAAAATATAATATAATAGGAATTTTATTTTCATCACGGAGTCTATGGAGCACATACTATTAGTATGGCAATGTCATTTGTTTATCCGAAGTAGACTTCTAACTTCGAAATGGGGATTTCAAATTTGAAAGGATTTTGGAGTTTCTTGGCCTAAAATGATTAGTAATTAAAGGACTTAATTAATTTTTAGGAAGTTTTATGATTTTTAAGGTGTAACTTAAAATGACTTAAATAAGTAATTTTAAGGAAGTTCTATAATTTGTAAGGTAACCTTCTTAATGTAAGAGCAGTTAAAGTATTGTGAAAAAGAGCCCTTTAAACAAAGAAAATAACGATTGGTGGCCAATCAAATAACCATATTTATATCCATTTGTTTACCAAGCCAATATCAAAAATTTCAAAACCTAAGCTGTAATTTTGCTATAAAATTTATTACAACTTGTCTTTAAATAATATTACTAAAAACGTAAGGGTAAACATAGTAAAAGTAATGGGAAATAAAACCAAAGTTTATTTAAAATATGTTATGCAGAAAATTATGATTTATAAATAGTTGAAAATTATGATTTATAATAGTTTAATGCAGAAAATTATAATTTATAAATAGTTTAATGGGAATATTAAGGATTCTCAAACGTTTAATCTTTTGTATAGAATACATATGATTATATACCAAACCGTTTTTCTGACACCTCTGAAATATATAATGCAGAAAATTATGATTTATAAGAAATTAAATGGAAATAGTAAGGATTCTCAAAAGTTTAATCCTTTGTATAGAATGCATATGATTATATACGAAACCGTTTTTCTGACACCTCTGAAATATATAATGCAGAAAATTATGATTTATAAATAGTTAAAAATTATGATTTATAGTAGTGTAATGCAGAAAATTATAATTTGTAAGAATTTAAATGGAAATAGTAAGGATTCTCAAAAGTTTAATCTTTTGTATGGAATACCATGATTATACACGAATCCGTTGTGCATATTCTACTCGTAGTTAAAATACTTAACAGATTTATTTATCGTAGATATAAATGCTTCGCTATTCTTCAGTTCATTATACAATTTTTACTTAGTAAGCGCGAAGTGAACTGCAATGCATTTTTATGAATTATTCGGCGCGGGTTAGTATAGAATTCACAGCTTTTCAAATTACATTACAAGACACCGCAAAGTAGGTATAGTTACTTAAGCACATTTATACGCGATAAACTAAAAATGGTCTTTCTAGACAACAAGCAAATACTCCAAGTTTAATATATTCTATGAATGACGAGAATTTATGTTAAAAATAAGTGATATATTGGCAAATATTTCATGGTGACGAAGGATAATTTAACGGTAATGAGAGAATATATATATATATGTATATATATATATATATATATATATATATATATATATATATATATATATATAGAATTTAAATAAATAATAAAGCGGACATTACGTTCATTGATAATGTGAAGATAAAACGAAAATTATTTTACTCAAAAATAATGCTACTTTCTTAATATATTTCAACCGTTAAATGAAACAAAAATAAAGTGTCTAGCCGATACTGGATACGAAAATCGTATTGCCGTTTATTTCCATCCTTTGTACTATACTATATATTACATATTAGTCCATTTCTGATGTATTGACCCTTATGTGTGTAGCAACCTCTGATATTAAAATTGATATTCTCCAAAGTTAATATAAATAAAGTGAAAAATTAAAATGAACAGTAGAAAATAAATTAATATAAATAATATTTACGTCAAATTTACGTAATACACGTTAATTCATTATCATATTTATTAATGTTTAGGACTTCGTTACGATTACAAAAAAGCACTTGCAGTCAATTGTTTAATTATTAATTATTTTCACACTCTTATTGCTTCATAAAAAAGGTTTTCTTTTTTAAGTTGAATGTTTTTTAATACTTAAATGAAGTTCACCTAACTGCTTTTAATAATGCAATATTTTTAATTCATTAACTAATTATGTGGATATCACCTCGGTCTTGCGATGGGTAACATTCGATAGTCCATTCGTCTACCTAGAGTGTGACGAAATATCTGACACTTTCGCTTGTTGGTTATCGCGGTTATTTTGATCAACACTGTATTTAAGGGCCAAATATTGATACATTTTCTGCTCCATTAATAGCTTTACAAATACGGTTATGGAATTTTTTGATAGTTTAACATTTAGTTAGTTTTATATTTAATTTACATTAATATACTTTCTATTCATATCATTACTTTTTATCTTATATTTTGCTTAAAATTAATTCTTGACATACCTTTATCGATTCATTACAGATGACCCATTCGTAATGATAAGCAATTAATGGTTAACAAATTAAAATAATAAAGTTACATTAATCATGAATACACAATTGACAAGAACTAAAAGATGTAACAACACATTTCGACAAATTTGCTTTACTAATTAGCATAAACAAATCACACTCTGGTGCGACCGCTATCACATAGAGCAGTTAAATACCGCAGGAAAGTGGAGCATTCCGACATAATTTGGTTCTAGAGGGTGGTATAGCAAACAGGTTTTGATTGCGTGAACACAGGGAATTATCAGGTACGAAGAATTAAAGATTATTCCATAATAGAGAGAATATTTTTTTATCTTCGAGCCGTTGAAAGCTGGAAGATAAACATCATAAGCGTTGTGTCTTTCCAGAGTTACCTAGTATACGCAAGAGGAAGATAACACATGAATTAGTCTATTGAACGTAGGTCTACCCATGTTTTAAATTAATAATTAAAAGAAATAAAAAAATAAAAAATAATAGCAAAAGGAAAAAACGACCGTTAAAAAAAATTCTAAAAATTGAGAGAATATCTTGAAAGAGTGAATGCTGAAGAGCGTTACCGTACATAAATAAAAGTTTATAGGATTTTAATTAATTAAAGTTTAGAGAAAGTTCCAACTACCTCATTTTGATTTACGAAATTATATGACATTTGAAATGTATTTTAATGAGTAATGTCATGACACACTGTCATCTGTTGAAATGTTACATTAGCATAATTATATTCACCAAATCCTAATATAATCCGTTCCATGATAATTTTGTTATCAAAAACGTGATAAACGAAAAATATTTCTTCAATTATGTGTGATATACTCTATCTACGAAGTGAACTATTAGATCTTTGGCTTTGAATTGCTCTTCAGGATGTTATATTACTGGATAAAAAAAATGTTAATTTAAATCGATTCAAATAATATGCAAGCGTTTACAAATACAAAAAAGAATTAAAAAATAAAAATAGGATTGCGTCCAAAAATTAAAAGTGAAAGTGAAAAACCAAGAGGTTTTACCTCTTGGTACACTCACGCCTAGGGATCATCACCGTTGACTGTTCTCAATCTTCAATAATGACATATCGTACTTACGGGAGTAAAATGCATGGTTTATAATTGAATTTTTTAACATATTATCCTATTCTACGGTTTCTCTGTTACTGAGATATCGCTATCCTACACTCTCGGGGATTTGTGCGAGCCGGCTGATAGAGCAATAAGAATTTACTGACAAACGCTTAGTATTTATTACTATTTTTAAAACATATTCTTTTTGGAAACTTCATTTTCATATAAAATCATAAGCTCCCAATCGAAGATCCTCACCAGTTGTTATATATAATCATTTATCATTGACTCAAGCAGAAATTTTATAACGCAGTATTCTTAGAGTTATGATCGCCTCTGACTCCAATGTCCTAACTTCTCATCCAATGCCCCGCATCCTTGCCGACACCGATACTCGCAGACCACCGAACAATTTACTTTTGCATATTCAAAAACACTTACATTTTTGATGCCATTATTCAAATGACATGCAGTTACAACAATTGTTTATGCACTTGAAATAATAATACTATGTACTCAGTCTATTTTTGTAAAGATCAATTGGGAATTAACGAAACCCTAAAATTCTAACTTAATTTTTTATCTTCTTTATATAATCTAATACAGAATAATATCTTTATTTTTAATAGGTAAATATTTATCCAAATTCTTGTCTAAGACAGAACCTTTATTAGGTCACTTTCGTGTTCGACTGTCCGTCGGTGACAGGGGTTTTAAAAGAAACCAGTTTAAGTAGAAGCTGAAATTTGATGTAGCAGCAAGTTATATTAACATATATCAATAGTTAGCACTCAGAAAATGGAAACTTTTAGGGGATAAAATTGAATACTCGAAAAGAAAATTTTAAAATTAAGTATATAACGTCGGGTATCGTTCGGAAGGATTAGTTACAAGGCCTAAAAAAAAATTTCTATTTTTTAATTTTAGGAACCATGCCTTCGGAGATATATTGAAAAATTGGAACCCTCCTCTCTTTCCATTTCCAAGACCCTAAACCTAAAATAATGAAACATACATAGTTCTTAGAAGCCAACGTAAAGTATAACAATAGCGATGATCCTTGATGTTACAATTTTTAAAATATGCACTTTATTTTATGCATGTTAAAGATACAGTGAATGACAAATTTATGGTGTGAAATATTATTATTTATAAATCGTATAATGAAAATACTATATAAACTTAAATGTTTATAAGGGGCTAATTATGTAAGAAATCCTTTTAGCTCAACTACTGGATTACTTTGTGGTCAGGGACGGAAATTTACGGAGCGATTAAAAATCGACAACCTGATCATGCAATGAAAACAATTAAAAATTCCGATTCTTAATCGCTGATTAAAATTTCGTCACTTACCAAAAGGTATTCAGTATACAGATTCTTTTTTTTTAGATCTCTATAAGTCACATTTCGTCCGTAAAATATTTCGTTGTTTGTACCGTTACACACATAGTGTACCGGTTTACCCCGTGTCAGACAAAAAAGCATGAATTTGTTATTTTCTCGGTATGAGCAACAAATGTTTGCTTACCTGACGAAATCCTAAACTTTTCAAAATAAAACTGAGCACGTACCTATGGTAAACCATGTAAATTTCTAGCTGTGGAAGTATTATATATGTATGGTATGTCTAACAATTTTTGAGTTTTCTTCTTAGATATAAATAAAGAAAACAAACTCACGCTTTATATTTGTAATAGTAGTATCGATCTGTTATTTCTCTGTTTCTGTTTTATAATAAATACCTACATTATTTCATATTTTAGGAATCCTAACCTAAATGAGTTTTTGGCCATGATACTGCACTAAATAGATTTTGCAAAACATAGATTTTTTTGTATATCAATTTTAATTAATATTGCAGACATCATTTTGTCAGGTGTTTTGTAGGCATCAATTGAGTCGCTTAATTACTATGCAACTTGTTACATGAGCTTCTTTATAAGCAAACGTGTTAAAATTCCATTGAATAGAGAAGCTGTTTTGAATCCGGCTAACGATATAGTTTCAATGAATCTTATATCCTCACATAAAATTACTGGCGCCTTATAAATATTTTCTTCATATTTGGCCGTTTAAATAAATAAAGCTCTTTTCATTACCAAATCCTAGAATGAAAGCCTTGATTACGGGGCTGTAAAGTTTTGTTATTTCTGTTACATTACTCCCGAATTAATATGATTGTAATTATAAGTACTGGTTTTTCGATTTATGATAATACCACGTATTAAATAATAATGCAGAGTGTTTTACCTCGTAAATTATGGCTTGTTTCTGATTGCGTATTATTTTATTGTTAAATATTTAATTTTATTTACTTCAACGATCTGAATTTAACTTGAGTGATGTGTTAAACTTGTTAATATAAAAATCTATAATTTTATAAACTTATTGAACATATTTTTTATCAATAATAGTAATTTCTCTTACTCTTAAACATGATGTTAAATTCAAATTATTTTAATGTACATCGATCTAATAAACTTTACTTGGATTATTTTTATGCAAAAGTGGGGTTACATTGCCGCAGATATCCAGTTTTCAGTAAATTTGCAATACTAGTAAAAATCAACTTTCCCTAATAACAATTATTACTGCAAAAACATTCTCATAAAGAGCGCTAGCAATTTGTTTTAAAATTTCTATTAACTCATTTTCCGGACTTGTTTTAATTACTATGGAAATATGGTGAATTGATAATTATATCAAAATTGTAATCATCAAAATTGTGTATATAATTGGAAATTTTATTAAGTTATTTAAATTTGTAACTTACTACTTTACTATTTTAATGTTGTCTATAAATCGTAGTAATTCTTTTGTCGCTCTCTGGAAACAGGGTACATGAAATTAAGTATATGTGCCGGAACTCCTACTAGTCACTTTCGAATAATTTTAGTGACAATCATTGTGACATCTTTACAATAATCTTGTGAGGGATTTTAACTTAAACTTGAATGTATACTTCGACGCTATTTACTTTGGAGTATAGTCGTAGAGGCCGTATACGTAGTTGTAAAAATGTATTTCAGTACAATTGGTAAACAATATTTATTGATATAATTTATGTCGAAAATTTTATTTGCTGATGTTGTCGTGATAGTGGAAACACACGAGTGTCTTGTACCGTATTATATTGGAATTCTCTAGTTTCTCACGGTAATAATGTCCCACCTGATTGCGGTCTCATCGGAGAGTGATTTGTTTGTGATGATAAATAAATGTAAATTTGGTGAAATGTATCGTCGTTATGTTTTATAGGTCTGATATATTTTGTATTCATGTTTAATATATTTTAATATATACCTACTTTTTATAATTTGTTAAACCATTAATTGTATTAAAAATAATTTACCTTTAATATACCGATAAATGTATGTAAATAAATAAATAAAGATTCGTCAAAAACACTGAACAGTAAGTGTAAATGCAACAAAAGATAGATAAAAAGAAAAAAGAAAAACATCTAGGCATTTTATTACTTACGTTGCGTTTGAAAAACATCCGAATGAAAGAGTTGTTAAGAATATAATGTTTCAAGTGATGTAGAATTACTATTAATAACCTTACTAATCCCAGTTTTTTATAACCTAACAAGTTCTTATTAAAAATAAATTATATCTACCCTTTCGCATATTTAATAAAAGTTATTAAGTTATTGTTCAAAATATTATACATAGCTCTAACCTAGCTATAGCTACCTTATATTCACATGCATCTTTATAAATAGAAAACACAACAAATATTTAAAAACTGATTGCAATATTTCAATTTTCTTTTATAGCCTATTCAGAATACAAAAATTTTGAAGTTATTGATAATTGCGCTTATAGAATTCCTTTCTACCGTATTTTTTATATTCCGGATTATTATTTTGGAAAAATTAAATTAAAATATCTGATTAGATATAATTTATTTAGAATTCTTTACCTTAATAGGAAGAAATGGAACTGTTATAAATTGTTTCGATTGACATAATGATAAAGGTTATTAATAACTATATTTCTCAAGTTAATATTCAGAAACACTGCTAGAAAAATGTAAAAGAGGATAAATTAAGTAACTGAGTTTATTTTCGATCGCATATGTGCATAATAATATTTGAAAAAGCAAGCTAAAAAGATTCCCAAACTATTTTGAAACTGGATTTTATTGAAAATGTGCATAAAAATTATATTCTTCCGAAAAACTACCTCTTTCTACAAACCATATGTTTTTATAATGAAAGTTTCCCTGAAAACTGTAACAGTGGTTCTAAATCTCACATTTTTATAGTCATTATATTTTTACACCTGGCAAAGATGTAACAGGCAATATTAATAACCTTTTTCCACATTTACATGTGGAAAAAGGTTATTAATACTTGGAAATAATTTAAGAGAAGAGCCATGCACCCTCAAATATTTCTATAAGTGTACGAATCCTTTGTAGTTCATTTTCTCTCGGAATTAACGTGTTTAATTTTTATTGACCGTAAAAGGGTATTCATGTTTTGAATACGGACTTAAAACTCTTATATGACATTATGTCTGCTAATCAAGATATCCAAAGCCAAAAGTCACGAAAATTGGTTTTAGTAAATACTCTGCTTCTCATATCTCGCATTTTTTACAGGTTAGAAAATACTAATAGAACATAAAGCAAAAATTTCTCTACGAGATTATTTTTATTAATGTTTTGTGTGATCAGCCGCTTTCGAGCTACATGGCGGAGATTGGGAAAGCTGGGGTAGTTTATAAGATGACATTACTTAAACCGCGGCGCCAGATGCTTTGAAATACAATAAGATTTCTTGTGACTCCCGTTTCCATAGTAACCTAAATTATGTTGATATTGAGACATAGTTTATCTATATGTCGTGTGTCTCATTTAGATAGGATTCGATCTCGAGTTCACCTGATGGTCTGTATTACACGCTTTTATACTAACGTGCAATTAGTGTAAACTGATTACTAAATATTTGTGCCGGATCGCTAGAAGTACTTTATTCTTAATAAAATTTTTAAGACGGCTTGATTTTTTATTCAATTTTATCATTCGTTGGGACTGTAATTTTTTTGAGTGTAGATGATTTTATCTGAGATGTAAAGTTTGGAATATTCGTTTTTGCCAGGAAAGGAAATGCTGTTAATTGAAGTGCAAAAAAAGTGTCATAGATTATTTCACCTGTCTAGAGGGCGCGCAATGTTCTGCAGCATTCACCTGTCTTTCACGCGTTTACATTATTTATCACAACATTCGAAGATGCACCCAGTCTTGACATTTTTCCTATTCTATTTACTGCTTCACGTAATGGCGTGTCACATCTTCTATTTGAATTGTCGTGTGCAACTTTTCTGTCTATTTCTTTATTGTTTGTAAATTTTGTAATAATATCTTAGTATGTTTTTCCATATGCCCTACGTGGTGCGTTTATCTATTTTCGGGCATAGAGTTTTCAATAAATGAATAAATGAATACTTAAACCTTGTTTCTTTACAACAATTTTTTAATCTACGTGAAAGGTAAATAAATCGGTAGGTGTACCCTACTTTTATATGTTATGGTCAATTAACCAATATATGTATATATATATATATATATATATATATATACATATGTGTGCGTGTACGCATATATGTATATGTATATTTTGGGTTGGCTTCATTGCTGTCAACAATTTTTATTGAAAAATTAGTACGTAACGCCAAATTTAATTAAAATATGTATCACTACTGCTTGTCGCGATCTACTTGGAAGTGACAATATGCCTTGCTTATAAAATTCCGATAACTTTCAGTCAACAAATTATGCGAGGTCGTTTTGGAAATCTTCTTTAAAGTCGATTTTTTCACTTAAAAGTTTACTTAGAACACTGAATAAATGGTAATCAAAGGGCGCACTGTCCGGCAAATATGGTAGATGAGTAGAATCCAGTCGAGCTCCTCTTATTTATCACGAGTAGGTTTGGGTAACATGTGGTCTATCATTATAGTGTAGAAAAAAATCGATCCTGTGGATTACTCAATTTGTTAGCTAATCGGTCTAATTGTTCACAATAAATATCTGCTTTAAGTATAGATCCCTCTGGAAGCAACTGTCCATGAATAATGTCCTTGACATTCTACCGGCAGCTGAGCATCTCATTTTTGGCACTCATTTCAGATTTGTAACATTTCAGCTTTGATACTCGAGTCTCATACTGAAACACGAGTTTCAGTATGAAAGTCGTGTTTCTTCGACACGCAGTTATTGACGTTTTCGTATAGTTTGTGAATTGACGTATGGTAAACGTATGTAATCCACTTCTAATCGCCAGTTACTAACTAATTCAGCTAGTTGAAGTTACGTTTCAATGTCAGTAAATGTTGACTCTGCACTGAAGGTGATACGATGACAACTCGTGGATACTCACACATCATAATTTGAAACTTTTGCCAATTCGTTTAAATGTGTTTCTATGGTACCTTGGCTGCAGTGTAGCTCATCTGCCAATTGACGAGTCGTCAGTCGAGTATCCCTCTACAGAGTTCGTCCTCATGATCATCGTCTTCATTCCTGAACTTTCTTACCTAAATCTCGTCGTCGCGTAAGACACCTTGGAGTCGCCCATCGCATGACATATATTATTTGTGGTAGTCTATGCATCGTGACAATAAAATCCATATTTGATATCTTATATATAACTCATTCAAATCTTCAGCGCTGCCTGTTGTCAACCGACTGCACTTTGATCTATTTAAACCCTACACTAAAATCTTCTAGAAGTTTCGAGAATTATTCTAGAAAATTCATAAGTTTGTGGCTAAAAACTTACTGATCGACTAAATATATATATATATATATGTGTGTGTGTGTGTGTGTGTGTGTGTGTGTGCGTGTGTGTGTGTGTGTGTGTATGTACATTTATGTATATGTGCGTGTGCGTGCGTGTGCGTGTGTTTGTGTGTGCGTGGCGTGTCTGTGTGTTTGCGTGTATATATGCAACTTTTTTGAGGAATTATTTTCAAATTATCAAACGTAACGATCAAATATATGGTGTAGTAACAATCTAGGATTATACCAAGAATACAAGCGAATGTGTTTTGAATATTGCAACTAAAACTAGCTATAAATAATATCTAAAAGTAATTTGTTTCATGGGTCCGTTTAGTTCAATCTAGCGCTTCTGTAGTTGCACTACCAAACCGTGACGGCTTTATGTTATTAAAACGGAGGATTGTAACGACGAAACCAATTCCAAATAATGAAATATAATACAACCAAATAGCCAAACTCAAGGTCCAACTCGACGCGTGGTGTACTACGATTGCGCTGTTGCTGTTCGCAATGCGTCAATGGTCGTCTTACTCGTGTAGCGGTGATATCGTATGCCATTATCCAGAATAAAGTGCGCGAAGCTCCGCATCATTTGACAGCCTATTGATACAGTTTATTTGTAGACATGTGGTGTGGGAAACACTACTTTCTGCGGTACGCTCCGCCTCGCACATCGTTCGTCCGCCTTATCTTGGTGCTCTGTTTAAATTTTTATATTTTCCGGTCCCTACTCTTGGCTAAAACTTTTGTGTATAAAGGGGCGTGAACGCAGTAAGAAATGCATTCAGTTACCTGGAGTTCTATCATCTTACACTCTTTTCTACACCTGACAAATAATTACCTTAGTATTTTACTTCTACAAGCCAAATTTCTTGTTTCTGCGTTAGGACTACCTGTTATTTGAAAATAAATGTTGGGCTTTGAATAGTATACAATTATAAACACTGAGTTATCCAAGACGAGTTAAAATTTAATAAAATTAGTTTGATGTAAACCTATTCGAAAATATTCAGCTCATGACTTATATTCACGTTCGCGTTGAAAGGAACAAAGATTTTAGTCTAGATAATGTACTAATATTTATTCTGTGTTTATATATTCTATGTTTATATATATATCCAATACAAGTCATTGAAGCTATAAATGTGAAATCAAGGCTTGGATACAATCTGGCAGTGAAGGTATAAAATCAAAATTGGTCCTTTTTGAAGATATTAAATGAATATGAAACTATTAAAAAATTCATCTGAAAAGCATAAAAAATTCATTTCAACTTTTTTCATATACTATGAGCTATATTTTTTGTACCGATTCTGAAAGAACAGTTTGTGTAAATCCAGTGATAGATTTAAATGTATTTTCCTTAAAATTGTAAACGGTCAATTAAACATAGATATAAACATATAAGAAACAAAAGGTCGACAAATATTACTAAGATATAACTATCGAAATATATTGATATTTATAAAATTTGGGCACACCTTTATTTCCGTACAAAAGTTTGTAAAGTGTAATTCGTATATAGTTCTAATTACTATGTCAAGTCAAGCAACACAAATACATAGAGGTCAAGTTTTTTACAACATTTTGGTGTTCGAACTATATTTTTAAAAAATTCCAAATTATATTATAAAATTTTGCGATTATTGATATGAGATAATTTTAACTGAAGGTACAAAACAGTTGCTGGTATTTGAATTTTTTTAAGTTTTAATAAAAAAATGAGAAAAAGTGAGATAGACATAGCATTCGTCACATTGCAGCTTTATATTTAAAAAAGAAGTTTAAAATAAAAAGAATTTTGTTTTAAAATATCAATAAATTCATAATATTGTCGCTGAAATACAAAGAAAAACTGTGAAAAGATTTCTTAAAATTACCCATTTCACTATTTTTCTACATATTAATTGAGGTCGATGTACGAAGTATCTACTTGCGCATAGGTCTGAAGCAGAAGAGATAGTGAGGTTGTGGCAGACAGATAGAAGCACAAATATAACAAAACTACAAGGTTCCATGTTTTATTTCGGAAACATAAGAATAAATTAACTGTAACACATGTAAATTTTGTCATATGTTTAAAGAAAAAATCAAACTACAATACTGTGGAAAATAAAACTTGGTACAGTATCAAAGTTCCCTCGTCAATTTTCACACCGTTCCCTAGGTAATTTGCATGCTATACTTAGGAAAAAAAGTTAGTGAGATATCTTCCATAATTTTTACTCAGTTGCAAAGAAATTAATGAATAACTCTGAGGGATTTCATTACAAAGGGCACGATGTAGTCAGCAAATTCACAGCAACTAAATGTACATACAAAATACGAATATATCTCGTCTTATCGGACGAGAGATATTTTTTCTATTCAGCGACAGATCAAATTACACTTAGCATCAATCTCCGGTGCTGAATTTCCTTTGACATTGTGAATAGCGCGAGAGATGACATTCCGACAGAAATATTATTTTACACATTGTTTTTTTTTCTTGAAACTTTCGCTTCTATTTAGAGCGCCCTTATAGAATCGATACTATAAGGGCGAAAAGATATTTATTTATAATGTGAAACATTTAATGGTGGGTTAAGATTGTAGTTAAAATATTCCGATGGCAAGAAGTGCCTTGACATTCAGCTAAATTTGTATATTATCGGCTTTTTCCGAGTTAATTCTGCCAGTTTCGCATTTTATCGGCTCGTTCCGATTTAATTCGATATGCTCGTTTATATCAGTATATTGCATTTAAATACCTTAAAACGTCAAAACGTTAAAAACGTTAAGTAAATATAGTTGTATTTGTTAGGTATTTAAATCCAGGACCTCTAACACCTGAAGGAAAAATCATAACCCTGGATCTAAGAGCAGTTGTTTAGTTCCTTGAAATTTTGATAAACATGACTTAGCTTATTTTTTTTGATAAAACTATTTTGGAAATATAACATATTTTGGCAATATTTTCTTGATAAATGGCACTACATTGAATTCATGGTTCAAATCTATGTTCGCGCTACAGTTTATTTAGGACGTATGAATATTTACAAAACTTAGATATTTTATATTTGCCAGACGTTCTACTTTGGCCTGATTTTTTTAAATATATTCGTCTTTATATATAATCAGATATATAAATCCATGAACCATGCAAAGATTTCGGATAAGTATTTCGAAAAATTTTAATAATCTATATGAGAGGTTGCTATTGTAACTTTGTTTATTTTTAAAACCTAATACACGTAACTACTTTTCGAAATCGTTTGTTCCGTTGTCTCATATTATCAAAAGGCAATAATTTGTGCGTTGTCTATGTGAAAATCATTATATTAAGCAGGAAGTACACTCGTGATCAAGAGATACATTTTTCCCCATTCATCAAAGATCGATTTTTCATGAATCGTCTTGTTTCGCTACGGAATTCCCTCTTAAAAAGATTCGTCTTTTCTCCTATTTCATAATTGTTTTCTCTCTTCTTGCATTGTAAATTTATGGAAATTATACTTTATAACGTAACTGATATACTTGCTATTTATAATAATCATGTATCTATATCTGTCTATCACACGTAATTATTAATATATGACATCGTTCATAAATTTGAATTTGGGCAGGATTTAAATAATGAAACATAATAATAGATCAAATATTTTTACAGTTTTCCTTGATAATATAAAAATGATATTGTAGTATAGTGTTTATTTATTCATTTGCGTTAAATTGGCGTTTTAAACTAATAGTTAAATCAGATTTTACATAATATAGAATATTACATGAAGCTTGCTTAGCAAAACCTTACACAATACAACTTGTTACTATAGCGTTTATAGTCGAATTATGTTAATAGCTGAAGGAAACAAAAATTGGAAATTCAAATTTAATGTGTCCCAAGAGACGTCGCCATCGTAACGGAAGAAAAGATTAGTGAATTGCTATTTTAAGCTTTTTCATCTTTGATCATATGTACTTTGTGTTATTTATTCATTTTGAAGTCTTTGAATATTTGTATTATACTTAAAACTTTATGTTATGTACTTCTTATATTTTTTTTCATACATTAGTAAAGATTGCTTCACTGATAGTCACAATTTAAGCAACCATTTTTAAACCACAAAATTACCTCTTAAATTTTGAATCAACATTTTTATACTTTAGTTCTATGTTGATATTTTATCAATAAATATAAAATATAATTTTCAAGTCGCTCTCATTTTTTTTCATTTTAAATGAATTTTCTCCTAAGAAAATTATGTTGTTGCATTTGTGGGGAAAATATGTCACGTACGAATTTTATACGGGCAAATCTCCTTGCCATAGTTTTCCATTTTTCGGTACTTGCGATTAATAAGAATTATTAAGCAAAATGTTTGAGATATTCTATTTTTCATTTTTATTTCAATTCGAATGGATTTCTATTTGAATTTTAATGGAATAGAAATATTCTTATTGTCTAAATAACTTGCCTTCATACGTAGTGAAAATTAGATCGAAAGTATTGAACATCTACGAAAACTGAGTATGCCGAACTATCGAATTTGTTGATTCATCAACATTATGGATTGATATACTAATATTTAAGGTTCCGTCCTTTGAAGTAATTTTACATTTTTTCCATTTATGTACATATATATATATATATATATATATATATATATATATATATTGGTAACTTTCATATGAATCTTTCAGAAGAAACTGGAGTAAGTCGGGAAGTCGAACCGAACCGGTACCAAACGCGGGAATAATTTTGTTTCTCACAGCGCTTTGAGAACTAAGTTATACGTTTTATAATGTTTGGTGCTAAAGAATCATTCATGCGCGAGTTCGACTCGCACTTGGCAGGTTTTTTGTGCTCACTTGTATGTTTCTTGCTCTTATTCAGAAAATATTCGAATTTTATCATAATCAATTGTACATAAGAGGATATTTTTATTAACGTTTCAATATACATACTGACATAACTTGAAATAAGAGATCTGAAACAGATGCAAGTATATAAAACCTGTCGAAATATGTTTATATTTATAAAATTTTAACCAAATCTTATTTATTTACAATAATCTCTAAATTCTAAATTGTATACAGTCCACATTATTGTGGTCAAATTACGTGAAATATATAAGCAAACAAATCGTGTAGTATATTTTCATAAACTATCGAACTCGATTAAAATCTTTATTTATTCTTAAAATAAATGTCAGTCTCAAATAACACAAAACTGGTTAAGTGTATGTCGGGACAAAAATAGGGCAAAGTTTTCTAGTTGTATACATACGTGAAAATTTGTGATGGTACATTTATTTACGTACGTAATAATTTTAATTGAATACTTCAATCAATTGCTATTACTTTTCAATGTATTTATGAAACATTGAAATAAAACTTAATTTTATTACAAAATATCTATCCAATTTATTTCTGCCCATGAAATAAGAAGAATGAAATTATGGGAAGGGAGCCACTTACATAGTACCATCCGAGCTACTCGTTCAATACTTTGAATATATTTAAAATAGTGGAGTCTGGGGCGCTGCGACAAGAAAATGGATGGACGAAAATAACGAAACTACAAGAATAGTTTTACTACGAAAACTTAACAAATGGACTTGTCGTAGGTCAGTAAAAGTCCACCATTCCTTTAAAAGTAAAATATGATGTGGAAAAGCAAAAATAATGTAGAAATAACTTATGGACCAAATTCCTCTCGTGGATATACATAGAAAAAAGGTTTTGCGTTATTTTCCGAACTTCTTACTCAGTTGTCAACAAATTTGTAAATAACTCCGCGGAGTTTTATTAGATAAGGAATGATGTTTGTAAGTCAACAAATGTACATATGATTACACGACATAATTTTTTTTTCATTCATGGTCGAATAAAATTACACTTAGGATCAATCTTTAGTGCCGAATTTCTTTAACTTTTTGAACAGCGCGAGAGATGACTTTCCGGTCAAGATATATTTTATTACTTTTTTTCGCAGAACTTCTGCTTATTGTGCATTCATAAAATCAATAGTTTCAAAAACAGCTAGAATTGAGATTTGTGAATGTTTTGTCATACTTTTACTTTAATTTTTACTTTCTATTCTAAACTTACTATTCTAAAATATTAAAATAAATTGGAAACGTTTTGGTAAACTGTGTTATTGGCAGAAGGAAATGGAAATAAAAAATTCAAACATGTATCGTCTCATGAGACTGTCATGATTATAAAAGTAGAAAAAATTAGCCCATAACTATTTTAAACTTTTTCATTCTTGATCTTTGTATTTTTTGTTATTTACTCACTTTTTGCCGTCTGTGTTAATTTTATTATATCATTTTATACACAATCCTTCACCAGCCTGTCTATAAAAAGGATGTATATTTTGAACCGTATTAGTAGATACCCGAAATTTCCCCAGATGCATGTTACTATAGTAAACCCTATCATAACATATAATTAACAATTTAATAAGTCAGATTTCCAGACAAAAATCTTAAATGAATACGTTTTTTTCGAGGTTTTTTTTTCCATCATACCAAGTTTGAACTTAAAGCATTATATTTGTATTTCAAAAATTGTAAATGATAAAACAAGGCGTAATTTACTGCATTACAGAAAATATTTTTCAACAATTTGATTAAAAACGAAAAGAAAAAAATTCAATTACACGTGAAACATGGTACATTTTAACGTCTTTATACTTTACATAAACTGAGAGTGATTGTCATATAAAATTATATTTAAAAAAAACAAATAATTATTGAAAAAACAACATCGAATTTAAGAGAAAAGTCTACTTTTTTAAATTTATTCTTTCAAAAAAAATTATAAGTTTTTCTAATCTAGTAATAAATTTTACACCTTACTCTTCAAAAAACTCTTTTTCTCTCGAGGAAGTTTTCGTAGATTAGTAAAGAAGGAATCTGACTTTAACATTATTCAGTTCATTAAATCAATATTAGTTAGTTCCCGAGCCACTTTATAAGGATAGTCTCACCTAAGTGCCTTTAAATTTTGATATTAGCTTCGATAGCCTCTTCAGTTCCTCTTCCCCGATAGACATTAATGCATGCTTTACAATTTACAAGTTAAGATGTATTAGAACTTTTCGGATTGAAGCTCGGAGATTGTACAAATGATATTCTTGTACTACCAGCAAATAATTTCTTGTACTACTAGCCAGTCGTGTGGTTTCCAAACTGAATTAACTACAAAATTATACATTCATACTGTATTCCGAAGAGAAAGTTTGCAAAATTGTAGAACAACGGTCAATTAAATCTCTTTTTAAGCCTATGATTTTGGCTGAAATATTTAGATTCGAAAAGAAATGTTTCATGGTATTTCCGTCGTTTGATATCCCGATTCCGCCACTTCGCGGTTTATTTGCAATTAAGCTAAATCGAAATCTGAACTAATTTTGAGCATACATTATCTTATCAGTTAACATTTTATCATCATTTTACATATTGTACAAATTATTGAAATCCGCTCTAAAAGATATTTGAAATCAATACTCAAAGAACGAATTCACAAATGCAGAGGTGGCAAACTAAATTCAAAGAGTTTCACAAATATAACACTTAGTAGATAACGTTCAACTTAATACAACACAAATTTTACTATCGACAATAATCTATTTCAAAGTATGCTGGATATTAAAAATACGTTCGTCTAATGTGATTGCGACTAGCGACTAACACACACGGAACCTATATTTTCTTCAAAATAAAATTCCTCATTCGTAGATACTCTACTATTTGAAACAAATTTCTCTCTCTTTAAGATTCGCAAAACCGTGTGATGTAATAAATTTTTTAACTTATCTTCGATTTTGATTCCATCACCACCATATTGCTAGGATATCACTTTTCTTAGCTTTCAAGACACTCTACTCCTATGGTAGAATTTTACTTAAAGTTTTACTATTGAATATATTTGGCGTTAATTTTGTAAAAATTCATTATTCACAATTAAATGAAACTACGTGATGTAGTATTATTTCTACTATATTTAATTTCTTTACCACGACCTAGGTTTCGTTGTATTACAACATCTTCAGGTGGGATATTAGTAAAGATGAATCTTTGCTTATATCCCCAATTATTAATTTAAATTGATATTATGAATTATCGTTAGGGAAACTGTCAAAATTAAGACAAGGGTAAACAATCTTAATAGAAATTTACTGAACATTTATCAGGAAGCTAAATAAATATATTTATATACATATATATATATATATATATATATATATACATATATATATATACATACATACACACACATATATATATATATACATACATACACACACACACACACATATATATATATATATATATATCTATATATATACATATCACAATTTATACAGTATTTTTTTATCATTTTGATACAAAAAACTTCAATATTTCTCTGTCACATAAGTGATCGTTCCAAAATTTACCAAGTCTTTCATTAATAAATTTATATGAAGATTTTAGCATCTTTTGTTCGGAAATAGAAACCCTAGCTAATTCGATGTACTTTTAAACATTGGTATGATTAGCAAATGGACTCACAGTAAATTATTGTAAAATCAAATGAAGTTTACAGTACGTTAATTAAAATATTGTTATCACCCTACTATAAAAGAAAATAATAAGTTATTTTAATTTCTGAAATAAAAAGAGGGAAGCTAAACAAGTCCTCGAAAGCCCTACATGAGCCGTATTACAATTGAAATAATTTTAATACTTACGATAAATTTAAAATAAACTAAGCGTCAATCAGGTGGTGTTATTAAATTATTCTAGGCGATCGATATTTATTTAGTCAAACTTACAAACAGTCTTCAAAACTGTAAGTGTCTTCAAGTCTGCAGTCTTCAAAAGTTAGAGCAAAATGGAAGGCCACTTGCAAAAATCGGTATAAAATATATATCTCATCCAAAATATCAACGCGAAAAGTGCAATTTTAATAGTTACAGAGCTTTGTTGAAGTAGTGAAAATAACTGAGTCGGAGCTCTGCATTTAGTTATACATGTTACATATTTTATTACATTGAAATGATCGAGATGAATAGTTTTCAGATTTTATCTCTTTAATAACCACATATATGTAAAGAGAAAATAATATTTGCTTCATAAAATCTATTTCGTTTCAATGAAAGAGAGATAACATTTTATTGCGACCAAAGTTTGGTGTTGAAGTACATATAATACATAAGAGAGAAAGAAGCAATAAAGTTAATCTTTTATTTTGATCTTAACTTTTATTTCTGTGTGACATTTTCCTTTTTTTCTCGGCTTCTTAATCATACGGAATTATAGCAATAGTTCGTCGCATTATCCACTTAGGTTTTTTTAACGATTTCAAGATATTCTTGGAGCTTTTCCTATAAATTTTTCACATAAATACATTTATAACATTTTTCATATAAATACATTTATAGAGAATATATAAAATCGTATATTTTGCAGCATGTTACAGGTCTTCGTAAGAAGATTTATAAATCTCTCCTTACGAAGACCTGTAACATGCTGCAAAATCTACGATTTTATATATTCTCTATAAATGTATTTAGTGCCATGCACAGAATAAGAATTAAGATGAAGTAAAATATCCTATGACCTGCCATGTGAATTACGTACACAAACTGACATCATCAACGCATAAAATCTTGGTGTCTTTCTCCATAAAATGCCTGATTACAAGTAAGTATTTTATTATTTATCATACAGACTACCTTAAAGCAAAAAATTAATTCCTTAAAGACAAAATTGCGTTCAAAAATGCCAAAGGGGCGGTATCAGGTATTTCAAACTAAACCGAACCTTCCTAATTACTTGCAAAATGGAATTAATTTTTTAAACTTTAAGTAAAATTTATGTAGTAGTTATGAAACATTTTATGTAACGAGAAGACTTCCGTACTTAAAGAAATAACGTATAGGAAATAATATAAAAGACAACGAGTTTAAAAAACGTCACTGGTCAGGGCTGGCTGGACTCGTATTTCCGAGAAGTGTTTATTTTCATTGTTATGTTCGCTACATAGTTAAATGAGATATAATACGTGAACAATACAAAAATAATAGAGTACGTGGAACAATACAATATAATACAAATAGAGTACGCGGGACAATGCAAAAATAAATGCATTTTTAAACAGGTATTTCGGTTTAGAAAAAAAATTTTAAGAAAATAATTTTCCCGCTTTGATATCTGTATTTACCTCATCATCGATACCAAAGAGAATTGCTAAGTAATTCTTTGATCCTAAACATACATATAGAGCCGTACACTTATTACGCCTATATAATACTTTACATGTACATTAAAAAAAACTGACTTTTTTTTGACAAGATTTTATGGTTTTTGTTCATTGATATTCAAAACATGTAAAACATGCCAAATTTAGAGTTTCCGGATATTCTGTACATAACTTACAGGTTTTATTAATTTGTCAGTAAACTATAGAGTAGTAAAACTGATGATATTTTATAAAATTTTTGATACTAGTAGAAATAAAATTTTGAAATCTAAAATATGTACTGACTTCCTAATTTGCGGGGTTTAAATTATGGTGATGTCAAAGTAGGTCCAAATCCAAAAGTGTTTGGTAATTCGAATCGGAAAATGGCGATGATTTATTGTGCATCCAGGTAACACAAATATAATTACTTAAAACAGTAACATACCGCGAGTATATCATAGTAGAAGACTTGTAATATATTAATTTTAATGTATATTTTTAAACGTATTATCAATAAAACCATACCACGTGACTAAAATAATAAAATATAAAAAATTTCTCAGGTACTCTCATAATTTAGTAATTGTACGCTTTTACTGCAAATACATACCTAAGAAAAGTAAGCTTGTGTATGTGTTGTTGGTAATGTCACTCCAAAATTTTATAATATTATTTTATTTTTATGACTTATGTGCTACGGCCAATAACAAGGATATAAAAAAACCTTGAAAAAAACTTAGAGACCGTTTTTGGGAAGTTGAAGTTTAAAAACGTTTTGCTATTGAAATTATTATAAACTATGAGGTCCTAAAAATTTAAAAAGAATCTTCGTCTTTGTAAGAAATCGATATGGCAACTCCCCTGCATTTTTAAGAAATTCTCAAATATCATGTTTTATCCATATTCTTTCATCGGTTTAGGCTCTGTACCATACACACCCGTTTTCATATGCGTGCATGATGAAGCACACGATCGCACGTACACGTTCTCTGGCGCAATGGACAGACGTTTGCATAACGCATGTTCTGATACGCGCACATACGCAAATACACAACCCAAAGTGTCGTATAACCGTACGCGCTTGGACGATTGGAATATGTCCATCAACGTTGTCCGAATTAAAAAATGTGTCACGATATGATTACTGAAGCTATTTGCAATGTTTCAACGTATAAGCCTTATTTTGGTACAATTTTTTAAAATAGTTAAATTACCAATTACAAATTTATTTAGCCAGTTATGATGACGTTGCAGTTTTTTTTATTAAAATATGAAATTTATTTTCCCGACAATATTTTTACTGTTCGTATTCAGTTCGTAATCATTCCTGACAAATATCTCTATTTAAATATTTTACCATTCAGATCAGTAATTTACTAGGTAATAAGATAATAAGGTTTGATTGAAATAATTGAAAACAATATCGTATCCTTTGAGCAAAATGTCAATGACCCCTTCCATTCATTTTTACTGACCTTTTATATTCATTATTTTTACACATGTACAATCGATATCGGGTTAAAGGTCTCGTGACGCAAAGTAATGCCTTTGTTACACGTTTTTCCAAGGCCGCTCTTGTCCGTTATTTTACTTCAATTTCGGTTATTTTCTCTATATATATTCTCACTCAGCTCAATTGGAAGATAAGTGTTCTTTTAACGTTATTAGGTTATCCAAAAGAAATTATTTTTCCTTTTAATATAAAAATATTGACGTATAGTTCTTGACAAATTTTAAATTTCTCCAAGAAAACTGAGAAGAAAATATTGCCTAAACACTTTCTTATGAAATTTTGAATTCCATTGCTAAACTTTCCTGAAATACCGTTTATCTATATTTCTGAAGAATTTTTTTCTTTTTAAAATTTTTTGCAAATGACTGTGTTGAGGTAAACAATCAACTATTAAAAATGAAGTTTCCAATAATAGTTAATTGCTTTTATAAAATAATAAATAAATTGTTTTCAAAATCAATTCACTTTTAAATCATGAGATCCTAAAAGCAGGTACATGAATTATAATACTCTTGAAATTAAAATAAATAACACGTACATTACTTCAAAAATATACTTTAAAAGTATTTTATACTAAATAAAATATTTATTCGTGTATATTAGCAATCTGTAATTGAACGAATATGATTTTATTTTGGGTAAAAGATATTAGTGGTAAATATACGATCTGTTTTATTGGGCGGATGGACAGACATACTACGTTGTAATAATTGCGATAGTATTCTATTCAAATTCTTCTAATATGGTAACCTTAAAATATATATAAACTTGCATATTATTAGGTTTCATTAAAAAATAACATATTATGAATACGTATTTCCTCATATACAAAGTGTTAATAAACTCTGTCAGTAAATATTGTACATTCTGCATTTATTATAACCGAAGAGAGAATATTTAAAAAAAGTCGTGTGCTGATAGGAGCTAGAATTCTGACCCTCTTCACAATATTATAAGAAAGATAAGTTTTGACAAGGTCTGTTCAATTTATATCTGGGTTTGACCCATTTTATTTTATGCCAAATACGCCCTTACGGAGACGGACGTTTGTATCTAGATCAAACTTCATGGTTATGTCATACATTTTTCCTTACTATGTATTTATTACTGATAAGTTTCTACTTAATGTAGTAATATTAATTGTAAGGAGTGTAGGTAATACTTTAATAGCAGCAAGCTGAAAATATTCCTAATCCCATTCAGTGCAATGATCATAAAATATGTGAGTACACTGTATCCAGTGTAAAAAATTCCATTTAGATTTAAAAATAAGCAAATGAATATTAAATCCCAAGTCGATTAAAGAAATGGAAAGGTTTATGTTGAACATAAGTTAAATAAGACTCTCATGCCATGTCTTCTTAGATAATTAACTGTGTGCTTTGTGACTCCCAGTAAAACGCGACACATGAAATACAAATTAAGTAAATTTACTTAGTTACCTAAGGCAAAGTTGCCTTCGTAGTCATGTATTATAGCAATTCAATATAATATTTAGTATATAATATATAATAAGTATATTAAACGTAAGAAATAAATTGCCTATATCCCACTAATTTAATATCGCAATTTGATTAAAAGAGCTTTGCATTTAAGTATTTAGCAAATTACTTTATCCTAACCCTTATCAGATTTTTAGTATATGGTTCGAAAAGTTCGTGAGAAGGGAGGTGATGTAGCTCTACATCAATTCGGCGATATATATCTTACGTGCAAGACAGAAATATGTCAAAAAGTATTATTAAACTTTTTTGATTGAACACTAGGAAACCCTTCATTGACACCTATTCCATGGAGTCCATGAGAAAGACAATTGCATTATCATTTTATCCCTAAATTGGTTCAATACGTGGGTGTACAAGTGCGTTAAAAGACAAAATAAAAATTGTTTCTCTTCGTCCATGTAATTCAACCACGTCTTCCTGTAAAATTTGAGAAATAGGTTTTAAACTGAAATTGTTATGATGCGGTAACATATAGACGGCGGCGGATGACAAAATTATAATTGAACAATTGTTGTCATTTCACTATGAAACTTAGAAAAGGATTACAACAAAAATGAACATTCAAGCTCTCTATACACTATATCTATGATATCTTAATTTTCTAATGTTTTTGCTCAAATAATTCTCAAAATATATTATATCACTCTTATATGGTCCATTGTTATTAACTAACATTCTTAAATATGCAAAATTGCAAAATTTACAAAACCAAATATCTACAATATCAACGTTCCCTAACATTGAACTTTTCTTTTTCGAGCATTTTGATATAGCAATTAGAAATCAAAGATACATTTTCATATTCTAAATAAAAAGTTTGTCTCAATATTTTGTGTTATTTATTTAAAAAGAATAACATTAATTTAATTTATTTCCCTCACTATAATATTTGTACATTGTATAACTTTCGAAACTACAATATATACTACGCCGCTCCCCTACAATAAACCCTTTAACGTAAACAGTGAGCATATACGTGTAAACCCGGCTTCCACTAATGTTTTGTGTAATATATAAATGCTGTTATTAGTTACTAAGAATTAATCTTTGCTAATAGCCCACCTGATGATGTTGAAATAAAATGATAACCTCGGTCGTGGTAAAGAATTTTAATAAAGTTGAAATAATCACGTAGTTTCATTTAATAGTGAAAAATAAATTTCTACAAAATTAACACCAAATATATTCAATATTTAGAAATTTTAATTAAGAAATACGTGGAGGTAAAAATCCTTCATACATAATTTTCCATTTGACATAGATGACATAATAACTGTAGATCGCCTGGGAAATTAAATTTCCTGGAGCAGTCATGTTATACGCACCTAGACTTTCAAACGTCGTATTCTATTGTTTGCTCTTGCGCGCGACTTATTTGAAGGTCAACGGCCGCCGTATACTCAATTCGAATTTTATTATTTATGGCCAATCAAACGTCCTTTTGAACTCCATTACACAGCTGACCCTTTGGCAAAGGAATAAAACACTCAAACGATTTTCTGTGTAGTTTTGGAAGTCGTAGCTTCGTCACCTGTTTAAAAAAATTCAAAGGAATCTACGCATATTTAAAATTCTTTAAGTGCTTCCTCCTAAACTATTTGTTCACAAGGCTTTCTCACATGAAAGTATGTACTATTATCATTAAAGATAAACGTTATTTATATTAAAATTGGTATATTTAATGTATATATATATATATATATATATATATAAATATATATATATATAAGGGAAGCCAGAGCTTATATAAAATTTTCGTGAATACTCACAGGGTTACCTCAAAAAATTGGAACGTTTATTATATTCATTTATTAGTCTAGGAAGATAAATATAAACATAAATACTACCTTTGGGTGGAAAATAGTCAATATTCTGAAGTTAATTATATATCCCGTATATCACGCTTTTTTATCGTCATACGTCAACCTCGAGTTTTGAGTAAGGAAGTAGATTATAACTCGTATGATTTCAGAAGCAATCAACTTTCACGAATGATACAGATTTTCAGAAAATGGAATATTACCTCTAAAAATTAAACCATTCCATTAATTATTTTCAAAATTTGTAATAGACTGACATTGCATTCGTTCGTACGTATGTCCATTGCATTCGTTCGTACGTATGTGCATTCGAGTAAGCATGAGTTCGTGAGCGCATGTGTTTGTGCCTGTATGCTTGTATGCGAGTGTGCTTGGGCGGGACGGATACATGAAAACACATGAGCCTGTGCGCGCGTGTGTGCGGACCAGCATTTGGGTAGGATGGGTGACCGTACGGGCAGACTTGCGTACGTAAGTGGGTACATATGCAGGTCGCGCATGTGATACCGTCTATTAGATGACATTTTGTACTTTATATTTTTAAATAGATATTCCTGGCCACATTTTTCCTCCTTCCTTATATGAAACTTCTATAAATTTCAGACCTTAATAGAATAACAGTAGTCCAAGATCTCGAAACCGTAATTATTAGCGCTCTTCAAAACTGAAAAGTTAAGCACTTTTTGAGCCCGACGATAAACTATAACCACGCAGTTCTATTACCAAAAACGTGTACGCGGGCTTACTTTCTGCAATGAATATGTGTGCTGTATTTTAAACTATTTATTATTATATTTCTTTACGAGTTATAGCCAAAAGTAATTTTTGCTAACAAAATAGAATTAGCTCCCTTAAATTGCTTTGAGTCTGATAGTGTTTAGCATATTCATTTAATTTCCAAATACTTTATCCTGGGTAGCGCTTAGAACTTATTTTCTTTTGTATCTTTTCGTATTTTCTTAGATTGTCTCTTGTGTTGTTTTACTTATTTATTTACACACACAGGTTTATCGGTACATTGCAGGAACCTAACTCCTTATGATAAAAAAATTATGTTTTAGCAAAGCTTGAACTTTTAGATTAAACATGAATAAAAAAGTATACAAGAACTATAAAACATAATAAATAAATATTTTAATCATATTTTATTACTCATCATAAACAAATCACATTTTTATCATATAAATAGTTTATCACTCATAATAAACAAATCAAATTATATATGCGATGTCGATTAGGTGGTTGAGCAGTGTATTACCACGGGAAATCGGAGAGTTCCGATGTTATTTATTTCTAGAAGATGATATAGCTAAAGGCGATTATTTCCTGATTGCAAGATATTTTCAAGTACAAATAATGAGGGACAACTCAATAACGCAGGGTATAGAATTGTTCCCCATAATAATTAGAAAATAAATTTCATAAGGAATGCAAACCTATTATACCCAAAATGAAATATTGAAAAAGCGATAAAATATTTAAAATTTTTGTTTATCTAGAACATATACATATTTACAACTTAAAAAAACGTTTGAAAAAGTGACACAATGTTTTTCAAAAATATACCTTTTGAAAGAGCGTTTGGGGTTGCAACGGTTTTGAAGAAAGACTTTACCACTTATGATGTGCTGATGATTTGATTCGAATATTAGATATCATTCCACATATGTCGAATAAAATAAAGGAGTAAACAATTATGAGTCAGTTAAAAAATTAACTCATTCAGAAACAAAATCATGGCCAACATGACCGAAAGACTTAATCGTCGTGTCTGAAGATCACTGAAGATTACGTTTACCTCCACTGTAAGATAACCCAGGCATCAAAACATAAGCACTAAAAATGGAACGCCGCGTCATATAATCCTTACCTGCATTCAAAGCCAACAAACGCATACTTCAAAGCAAACTATTGCTCTGTCTATAGTTTATATTCCATCCAGCTGGTTTTCACCTGCGGAATTAAAACCACTTTCCTGACTAAAAATTACGATAGCGAGATCGGTCACCATCAGATCATAAGTTTGCAATTAAAAATCAGTGTCACAAGATTGTAGGAACTGAGAGATAACGGGGAAGGAATGTATGGAAACTGGTGGAAAGACACGTATGATAATAGAGAAAAGATATTGTTATAGTCCACGTTCAGCAGGTTTGAAAACTGCAGTCTATACATTTGTTGACCGCCTGCTTATATAATAGATTTAAAAGATTGCATCTGGAAAATTATCAGTAAATAACACAATAATGTTAAAATATATTATTTTGAATAATCACACACATCATGAAAGTATGTCGAAAATATGTCGAATTAGAACCATGGATATTTATCTGTTACTGCCATCCTTTATATGTAATTAATTATTTATTGACCTATATATTTTCATACGTTTATGTACTGATACATTGCACATTATGAAAACATGTATGCGCAACAATACAAGAGAATAAAAAGATAACAACTAGCTATCAAGAATGTAAATACACATTTTAAATTTCGTTTTGAATCAAGGTAAAGCAATTACATAGTACACAAGCAAGTAATATTTTTTTTAATTAATTCAAAAATTACATGGTATAGAGAATATTCATAAAAAACAACACTTCAGGAATTTGTTCTCACCACGAAAATATTGAATAATCAGTATGACTGTACACAAGCGTAAGAATAAAGGGAACTATCTTTTATGTATTCAATCCGTCTTCCTCACATCACGTGAAAAAACAACGTTATGATTCGAATGTAGCCCGGCTGATACGAGGAAGCTATTTGCGAAAACGATCCGGTATTGAATACGCTTTGCTATCGAATGCAAGTCTCCTGTTAACGGACTGCTGCCGATCTGATAAGCTGTTATGAGCATCACGTTTAATAAGTAGACTGAGATGTTCGATGCTTACATTATAAGTAACGGGTATCAGTATATTCCTATGGAATATTCTATTATACCCATTAAATGAGAAGATCAAAGCCACTGGGACTTTAAGTTCCAACGACCAATTTACAGTAAAGGTTTAATTTAAGATGTGAACCAGATTACTGGTAATTAAAATAAAGGTTTGTGCCTAGAGTAATACACCCCCATGGTCGAACAGGTACACGCAAAGTATATTCCCCACACTTGGAACTTCTTTCTTTGTAGACTTATAAATTAATTGGTACAGTTTATTAATGTTAACATCAAAATTATTCTCTAGTCACTTTTTGCCTCCCGAGGCCGTTAACTTTGAAATTTGGCACAGTTTTAGGTAGGGTGTCAAAAATGATAAAAAAAATTGGAAAAGACAAATTTCCCACCTAAGCTTAAATCAACAAAAGTTTATATTTATCTCATCTATTACGCGCAATTAGTATAATTATGGGGACTAAAAAATTTGTAAGGAATAATTATCAAATATAATAACTTTTACCTGCCAGTAGCAAAAATTAAAAAAAAAATCTATACATGTTTAAAAATAACAAGTAAACCCGCAAAATTTGTTTGCAAGAGTATATAAGGAAGCCTAAAAAATCATTTCACAAGTTAGGTAATTTAGTAATTTAGGTAATTTAGGTAAATAGCGCCAAACACAAACTGCATTTACTTTTCAGATAGCCTCCTTCTTCGGTTTAGATTTTGTATACATTTCGGGCTTCGTATTGGGTCCTCGCGCCATCTATGTAAATTTTAGGTAAACCCGATATCGGGCTCTCGAGCCTTCTATCTATAAATAAGTAAATACATTCATTTGTAAGGTTAGAATGGTTGATGGGGAAATAAGGCTAGGATTTAAATAATACACGCGTCTTGAGTGCTTTTTTCATATGTTTTGAAAAATGTCACCTATGAGTTAACACATATTTTGTCCTAAATAAAAATTTGTTAAGTATGTAATTCGTCGAGTAACTATATTTTCAACTAAAATAATTAATAATAAAAATTAATAAAAAAACGAAACTTAGGATATAATAATTAACAAAAAAATGGCATAAATATGAATAAGCAAAACTAAGTTACATATGACTAATACAAAATTTAAAAAAGCAAAAAATGGTATATAATTAATCTTGACATAGTTGGAAACAAGGAAAATGGAGAATAATACGGAATGAGGAAAAGCAGGACTGAGAGATTATGAGAGAAATGATTTTTCAGACGATCTTTAGGGAGGGAGACTTCCTAGTATCCGGATTTAGATGATTCAAAAGTCTTATAGCTTGGACAGAGAAGGACTTTACATAAGAGGTTGTTTTATGTTTGAAAAAAAGGATACTGAGTTCATTTTCTGAGCGTAGCTCTATGCCGTGTGCATACAAGTAACTAAATCTGATTATAAGATCATTTCAACAAATAGCATTATTGAAAATATTATAGAAAAGTGTAATAGCTTTGGTTTTAACGTCCAGGAAGATGCTTGAGGGAGTACATTCTGCTGAAGATACGATGACTAACATCATTTACTTGAGGTTGCCTGCTAAGATTTTGATCCATCAGCAAAGCCAAGTTTATAACAATTGACGTAAATGAATTTTATATGTGATTTAATGTTAGATAAGGCAGATCTGATCATTCTAATTTTGTAGCAATCCTGATTTAAATAAATCCTAATTTTAGAAAGCAGTCTTTGTCTACTAATTGTGATAGCTTGAAACTTAAGTGGATTAACTAACAGACCCATGTTATGATTCTACTGACGTATTCATTGAGGGTATTGATAATGGTGCTTTGAGTTTACATCAGTATGGGCATATATTTGTAAATCATCACTGTAATGATAATTACTACGTATATTCCCAACAAACCAATCAATGAATATTGAAAAAAGAAGTGGAGAAAGAACCCCACCTTGAGAGACACCGGCTAAAAAATCCGTCAGTTAGTTGAATGCACTGCTGAAGTGAAGAAGTACAAGCATTGTGAGTTCAGTGTTATTTATGGCTAAACGTATTTCATCTCTAATTCTCAGAAATGCTGTTGAAATATTATGGCCAATAGTTATATTAACAATGCATAAAATTTATTTAAAAATCTTAATATTATTTTTCATCATATAAATCTACTAACTAAATTTTTTTTAAAATCAGTGAAATTACCATGATCGTTTCAAAAATTAAATGATTTAGTATTATTAAACTGAAGCAGTTTTTGTGACCAGCCGTTTTTTTAAATATTAAAAGGATGTTTTCAAAACTATCTGATTATGATGCATACAAATTTAAAAAGCTATGCCTTTAAAACTTTCTTACGTATTTTTTTAACTTACATTCAAAATAATGTAAAAAATTTAAAAAAATCCATTGGTTAAATTGCCTTATAAAAATCTATTACGGTATTTATCCTTTATAAAATTTCTGTGAACTTATTTTCTAGTAGCAACTATTGAAATATGTGCGAATCAAGAGGTTTTCATAGAAAAGAAGGAACTAGCCAAATTTCAAATATTTACATCAAACATTATCCCATAAAGACCTGCATCGACATTTTAAACAATATTTTCTAATTGTTTATTAATATTTTATTATTTATATTAATTGATATCAATAAAGTAAATGATTTTAATGACTATTAGTTGTCTATTGCAAGAAATAAACAAACCCTAATTTTTTAGTATAATGCAGTTATCTCTGATAGAACGATAAACGAAATTGAGGCATCTGTCCTATTTGCAAAGATAGATGCCTTTTGTTGCTCAACAGAAAAAAACGATAAATTCCTATGAAAAAAATACACATTTAATCACAAACACATTTACTCTACTCACCTCGTAAAATAAAAATTTGAAGACTGTCCTCTAGACACCATTTAGCGACAAGTCTTATAATATCCGTTGACTCACTCACACCGATTCATGGTGGCTAGTACTTTCCTAATATAATATTAAACTTATTAATGTGTATTTCTAAAGATGTCGTGTTACTACCGGGATATCTATCCTCTTACGGCAACTATCTCACTTTTATCATATCTATAATTTACGTTGTACAAAATGTTATAGGAAGATATTAATAAGCTAAAATTATTTAATTTCCTCTTATTTTTATGTCAAGATCCATAAAGATGCATATAACTTCCATATAGTATTTGAATGTACTTCTAGGACCAAGTCTTCTGCATATTCTTGTTGTATTCTTGGTGTCTATTTATAGGACAAGGAATGAAATAATAACGATTTTTTATATTATAAAATCTTAAATATATAATATTAGAAATAATAATAGAATAAGAGTGACGACTAATTTCACTAGCAGGAAAATAATTATATTCGCTTACAAATTATGCATGTACATACTCCACATGCATACATATTTTTATTACCTAATTATATTTATGTTCATATGTATATACGTGACGACAAATTTCTTTCTTTCATTTCGTCCTCATTCTCATCTGTATTATTTTTAGGCTAAATTTTTTTAATATGTTTAAAAAGCAGATAGAAAAACAAAAAATATTTCAGCAAGCATGGCTTCAGTGGTGAGAGTAGGAGCGCGCCTGTCTGGAATGTGAAACAGAAAATATAGTCTGGTTTAAAAAGAAACATAGGACTCTAATCCCGCAATTAGCGGTGTGTGTCGTACAAAGTTTATGTGAGTACGTTTCAAAAAGGATCTTTTAAACTAAATTATCATTGTGTAAACAATTTTAAAAGTTCTGCACCAAGATGTACGTTTATATTTAGTAAGTTATTTTTTAACAAATTTGATTAAATTTTTTATTTTTTTCAATCATAAATAGAATAAAAGGAAAATGGTTAATATTGGCAAGAAGAACAAATATCTCTACGATCTATCTATTTATATGAATCAGAAAATCGTAACGAATTCGTGTTTGCAATATTTCTTGAAATAAAGTAGTTCCCTGACAAAACCCACATTTAATACTTTCTGGTAATTAAATGTTTAGAAATTTTTACAAAATAATCTTGACTGCTTTTACCGAAATTTAAAAAAAAGATAATAGTTGCGTTTATTAAAGGAATATAGCATTACCAATGACAGCGAGCTAGGGTAGGAGTGGAGTTACACTTACCTTATTAAAATTTTCAACCAATTTAGAAAATGGTACGTAGTTTTTTAGTGTGGAGCATTCTTATGAGCCAGGCCTTGTCGGGCGACAGAACCTTAGTTACTTATAATAATGACTGCAGTTCACTCTCATAAAAACCTACCAATGAGCGTCATGTCGAAATATTTACAACGCGAGGACCCACGAGTGGTCCTTTGTTAAAAATCGGCTCGACTGGTGTGATTTAGTTATCCTTCTGTCATGGATGATATTATGGATGACTTTATTATTATTATATTTTTTTCGTATATACGTATACTGTAATTATGTATGTGTAATCCACAAAATGTAAATTCAGGAAATTAGGAAACTCAGAAGTTCCCGGATGAAAGTAATACTACGAAACAAAACAAGTAGCAACCTGAAAACATAAAATAGTGTGAAAATATTATAAATACGTGCCAGCTATTTTTGTCACTTTGAAGAACCTAGCCACATTTTGTCTTAAATTTATAATTTAAAGTCGAAATAGACGCTAAGGTGTAATATTATTATCAGCAATGTCATCGCTCTGGTATATTGGATTAATCAGAGGCTTACGGTTCTTGTGTGTGTTTTTGTGGCGCACAACGCGTGATTCTCGAGTGCTCGCCGAGTGGAGCTGGATTGGTATTCTTATTGGGTGTAAGATGTTAATTTCGTAGCAATAAGTCGGCTATATGTATCCATTATGTACTTTAAAATTAATAAATACATACACATTGTCCTGAAAATTATCATAATTTTTAGTTTGAGGGCGGAAAAATGATCATAGACTGAATATCTGAGCTTAAACTCAAAGTTTCTAACTGTCATAAGGGCTAAGATCTAGTTGTTATTATCCTCGAGTTTGTGTTTGTAACAACCGCCCAACAAAATTGAGTACCTATTAGTGTTCAAACTCAAAACTTTTAATTGTCATAATGGCTTAAATCTAGGTACTATAATTTTGATCATCTAAGATCCTCGAATTAGCAGTTGTGAGAAGTCACAGTTGAAACTAAAAATTTTTCTCAGCCTCGAAGTACCTACCTGTGATACTGGGTAAGATCCTGGTATTATTACCTTGATTATAATTAGAACCTCGAGTTTACACGTATTAGAAAACTGTCCAACAAAACTGTAGAATAGAGCAATTAATTTGAAGCTTGCAAAGTAACAATGCTTAGAATCAGGTGTTATCATCCTGGTCATTATCAAGCTCTTAAATTAGTGGGCATAAGCACTGCCCAATAGAACTTAGTATTCAAGCTCTATATTAAAGGCGAATATTTAAGACTATGATCTTGGCTATATTATTCTAGTTATCAGCAGACCATTGCTTGGTATGTAAGACCTGCCCAAAATGGGAGCCTAAAAATGGCATGGGAGCCCAAAGTTGGTGGCATTATCCCCGTCATCATCAGACACTCAAATTTGACATGTGAGAACTATTTATATAAACCAAATATTTGAACTCAAATTCTATGTTTCTAACTCTAATATGTGCTAAAATCCAAGTATTATTATCCTAGCCATCGTCAATTCCTCCACTTTGAGCGGGTAAGAACTATTCAATAAAAATGAATTTTGGAGCCTAAAGTCAAATATTCTAGGTAAAATTTTGACTTGGAACCTGATATCATTATCCTAGTTATAATCAGACCCTCAAATTTATGGAGTGACAACTGTCCATTAAAACCAAACATTTCATCTCAAACTTGATGTTTCTGGCTCTAATAGTGGCTAAGATCCAGGTATTATTATCCCGGTCATTATCTTCTTTGAGTGTCTACTATGATGATGAGTAGAAACTATTAAATGCATTAATAGTACTTGAATAAATTTAAGGTCTCTGATTAAAGTTCTCAGTGTTTCTTCTGGATAAGTGTTTTGTAAGGATCTTGAAATTCTAATATCAGCAATAAAAAGGAACAAACGTTCGGATTTAAAAATAATTAAAAGAAATTGCCGAGAATAGTCCACCAATTCAATTATATTCTGTAGTTTGTGTATCAAATAACTGTCTAACAAAAGTGAATATTGGTGCCCAAACTTGAATCAATACCTATATAGAATCCAAAATCTATAAACCGCCAAAATGTAATATTATTACTGTTCAATATGTATATATGTATATATATATATACATATTTATATATATATATATATATATATACATATATATATATATATATATATATATATATATATATATACATATATATATATATATATATATATATATACTATATATATATATATATATTTATATACAAGGTGTCCAGTGGCAGATTTCAATGTTTGAAAAATTGTGAAAAAAAAACTACACCTCTAATAAAAAGTAGGTTTATTTTAACTTTATAACAACAAATGCAGATTTAATTTTTTAAAAACCATGTTTTCCAAATGGCGGCCATCGAGTCTGACACACTCTTCGAGTCTAGCACGCATGTTTTCAAAAACGCGTTTGCAGAGCGACTGGGGTATCCTACCGACTTCGGCTCGAATATTTTCTTTAAGTTGTGTCACAGTGCTCGGATTTGTTTTTTAAACAACGGATTTTAAGTATCCCCATAAGAAAAAGTCACATGGGCTTAAATCGGGTGACCTAGGTGGCCACGGTACAGTACCGTTTCGGGATATGTTTTTTTCCAGAAATAACTGCCGCACTGCATTCATGGACACATTAGCAATGTGAGCTGTGGCCCCGTCCTGCTGAAACCATATGTTTTGGTTGAAAGATGGACTATTCTGTAGTTCCACTCTGAAAAAGTCATTTAACATCTGGGTATATCTCTCCGAATTCACAGTTACAGTTTGATTTTCAAAGAAATAAGGCTGGCACACCAGACTGGTACTTTAGGCTTATGTAAAGTCTCTTGATGCATTTGTCTTGGGTTGTGGACATCCCAGTAACGAAAGTTCTGCTTCTTCACATATCCTCCAATGTGAAAGTGAGTTTCGTCACTAGAGAATATGTTGCCCATCCGGGTAGCAGTACGAAATCTCAACAACATCACCTCCGCTTAAGTTTTTCTTAATTCAAAGTCAGAATCGTGTAATTCCTGAACAATTTGAATTTTATATGGATGGAACTTGAGTATTTTTTACATTATTACCTGTATAGCTGATTTCGGAATTCCCAATATCGATGAATGTGTATGCAGTGATAAACGGGAATTTTCAACTACAGAAACCATAACACGCTCGACATTTTCATCCGTTGCTACCAATGATGTAGGTCCTGGCCTTGGCCTATTTAATGTTGATCCTGTAGCTCTGAACCTTGCTACTCATGACTGAATGAGGTTGATCGATGGTCCATCACGTAATCGACGAATACTGTAACGATTATGAAATCGACGGCGTGCTACAGACAACGAAAATTCACTCGAAATGTACGCCTCAACGGCAATAACGCGGTGCTCTCCACACCACTGTTCCATGGCTACTAAAACATCTGCACCACTTGCGCTTCTAACGACGCCCCCCGCGCCCCTCTTATGTGTTGCGTTCAGAAACTATGTTTGTTCAAACTTTGAAATATATATATATATATATATATATATATATATATATATATATATTTATACGAGTAAATATAAATGTGTGTGTGTACGTTTTTATACTACGATACAACCTCCCTATTTAAAAACCTGCCAGGGGATTGACGAGGAGCGTAATAAGGAGCAGGTAAGAGTGCTAATATTTAGACGCAAAGTTATAGAAAACATGTTTTTCTTAATATATCGGTAACTAATGCAAATTCTAAAAAATAGCAAGCCCATCCACTGCATTTTATTGAAGCCTTTATTTTAATATGGATTCGAATGACATAGGCTTAATCTTTTTTTCGATTCTTAAGCCTATGTCATTTGAAAACTGACGTTACATAAACAATGAACTCTATCGAGAAAAGTTTTACTTCTCATTGAATCCTATTTGGTACACATCCTACTCATGTTATTTTTTGCAGGAAAAATTCAATCTACAAAAAAATAATTTCCGCGTTTGATAAAACTAGAAGATATATTTGTGCCGTCACTTTAGGATTTTTATAGTTGAAAGAAAAATTCTTTCAAATCTGTCTTTAATAATCTTTGAATAGAAATTAAATTCACTGGAAAAAACAGCTTGGATAGGTTAAAAAAAAGTTCCAAAAACGTTTTTTAGAAATAATAAAGCTGAAAAATACAAAGACTTGCTTGGTGACCTTTTAACGATCTACAAAGCATTGGAAATTAAATGTTCCTCAAAATTAATTTCTTGGTTTCTCATTTGGGCTTTTACAGTAAACATTTAGGAGAAGCCAGTGATGAACATTTTGAACATTTTCATCACTATATTTTAGCCATGGAATAAAACTTCCAAGGTAAATGGAGTAGAAACATGTTGGCCAATTACTGCTGGACATTGAAAAGTTATATTTCAGTGGCTAAATATTCAATAACTTTGTAAATCGAGATTGTTTTCTGTATTTTTTTTTCGCCCGTTTAATGATTTTGTCATTAATACAGCAGGTACTGACCCTTATAAATTTCCCCTTCTTTATTGCCTTACCTCTTTTCCTTTAATTTAATTATATCTTAGTTTTTATTTCGAATAACAGTTTTATATTATTTTTCATTGTCATTACTCATAATAGTATTATAACCAGTAACATCTACAGAAGCAGTTCAGTTTCTCCCATTGCAGTGTTTTATGAGCATTGTTAGACTCTTTACCATCTTATCATTTCTTGGCAGCTCGATGGTCTCTCAGAAAGGTTTTATTTATAAGAAAAACGGAGCAACAAGCGACATCTTGTTTTCATGCTTCCAATATTTTTCTTTCTTAATATTTTTCGTTTTCTGTCCACTTTTGCCTTTATTTTTATTTACCGTTCTTCTTTACGCGTCTCTTAGTTCTTGCCATATTTATTTACAGGCTGTAGCTGTGATAAAAAATAATTACTTATTCATATTTTGCTTACAGGTACTAAGCAACTCGTGATTCATTCTGTCATTGCTTTTATTTTTTGTATGGGACAATGTTTTTTCTGATGTGTCAGGTTAAAAATTAGCCATGTTTTATTAAGAGCATCTTTTGAGAAATTATGTCTCTACCATAAATTTACGGTCAATACCGCAGTCAGTACCTGGATAAGTTCCGAATTTCTTTACACAGATCTTCACCTCTTTGCAATGACAATGTAAACAATCTGGTTTCTCTACCGGTGTTCTCACGTTACCCATGTGAATTGGGCCTAAAATATGAATATTCTCTAAAAGCAGGTATTAATGATAAGAATACAGTTTACAAATAAAATTGTGGCTTATTTTGATGGTGTGAATAGTTTTGGAAACCAGCAAAAAATACTTATTATAAAAAAAATACAAAATTTTTAACAAAAAATTTAACCAATTTTAACAAGCAACGAATAGAAGTTCATCGAAAGTTAAATTTGTGAACAATACCACAGTTATTGAATCATAACTATTAAAGCACAAATGAACCGTAATATTTCATTCACTTAAACTTTTATTAAATGTGAAAATTCTACAATGTTCAGAAGTTTTTCGTAAAATCGCGAACGCATAAGAATGTAACAGGAAATCTCTTTTGGTCTGTCGGTTAAAAAGTGTTGTTATTTTTATATTTAATAATTTTTATAAATATTAAATTACGATTATAACTTGGTAGCTTAAGAATTAACTGGTTGCTATTCTAAATTTTCTTTTATTGTAAAATTTCTACAACCTCTTTTGAATTGTAAAAACTTCATTCTTCATTCTGATTTAATAAAGTCATATTACTTTATCTCAAACGTAAAATAAAAAATCGGTATATTTAAACTTTTTTGTAAAAGTGGCCGTATGTAACAGTATGTTTAAACGTGGAGGAATGTAACGGTATGTTTAAACTTTTATATAAAAGTGGCCACGAGACTTTTTTCGCTCACCATACTCGCACAACAAAAGTCTCGTAGCCACTTTTATATAAAAGGTTAAACATACCGTTACGTTTTGTGATCTATTTGTAAATAAATTTGTTAATAATTATATATAAATCATTAAATCAAGTAGGTGCAACAATTTTCTCTTGGTAAAATACCAATATAATTTTTTAAATAAGCGCTTGTGTCACGTTGACCCCACCCTTCATAATAAAACAATCCAGGAGCAACAAGTTTATTCGAGTATATGGGAAATGTATAGATTAACAAGGCGCCGCATACAAAATGTTTTAAAATTTTCTTTACAATCCATTACTTATTACAAACGGCCTGTATATTTATACATATATAACCCAGTCTACTAAGATTATGATTAAAATGGACGTAATATATTTAAATTTACCTAAAGTTTAATGGTAACTTCCTTAATATAATATGTGGAATAGAATTTATTCTAAATATATCTTAGACATAATTTTTTTAGGATTTTCTTATGTTGACACGAAATATTACGAAACCTCACGAACACTCTTCACAGGTGTTGTTTTGATTTGGTCATAAAAGAATTGGGTCATTACAAACAGTCAGGGTTTTGTAGAAATTTTTTTCTTTAAACAAAATATTTATATTAGTAAATTTTCATACATATTCCCAGCAGCCAGTTTATTATATGAACTGTACGAAAAACAAATATATAGAAAGAATAATATGAAATCATGGACTGATAAAGTTTATTTAAAAAGTATTTTTATGTAGAAGTAGGATATCAGTTGATAATTTTCCATTGTCATTAACTACTTTCATTTAATTTACGAAAAAAAGTTAAGAAAATAAATGAAGTGTAGCCCCTGTCTCTCTTTTTATTTATTTTTTTTATATTGTTAGGTGTACAATAAATTATTGCCCCTACTGTAATTCTGAAGCTTTATGACTTTTACTCCTTTATAACTTATATGGTACCTAAATCAAATTTGAATGCACCACTATATGTTATGAAAATATAATAAATTCTAAGTTTTTAAATGACAGTAACTTGGAGAGTAGTTATGGAATGTGTGTTATAAGACAGTATGTACACCTGCCCTCCTGCGAGCTAGGAATTGTGAATTTTGTAATATTCGATTTGTTTCAATATCGAATTACCTTTCAGATAAAAGGCTCGTCTTTCCTATTGTAATTCCATATAAAATTTATGTTTTAGAGAAAGCTTAATTATTTAAATCAATACATGTACCTTTACCATCAAATGCAACTTATAAATTGGCTTTTTGTGATGCAATACATTTCTCTCTACCAAATGTAGAAGAACTTATTGTCGAAGATTTTTCGAATATATTATTTGATATAGCCTTTTCAATCCTCGAGACTTTTATTTTCACCTCTAGTCCCTAAATTTTAATGTGGGCGGAGTTTAATTTCTAAAATAAATGAGAATATATTGTTACCGGCACAATTATAAGCATTGAGCATAATTTGTCAAATATAGAGATGTCTGCTTATTCACTTTTGTTAAAATGAAATTTTCATATTTACCACTTAAATAAAATACCGATATAATAATAGTTTAAGAAACTTGCTATATCTTCAAAACCTTTTGCTATACAAGATTGTTACTACAGCATTATAGTCGAATTATGTTAATAAGTAAAGGAAAAGAAAACAGAGAGTTCAAATTTAATGTGTCCCGCGAGACTTCAGCGTCGTAACGGAAGAAAAGATAAATATGTTGCTATTTAAAGCTTCTTTGTCCTATATCCGCGTACAATTTATTTTATTTACTTATGTTTTGAAAAGTACGCATTTGTTTGTATCGTATTCAGTAGTTAATTAAGGACATCTATACATATAACAAAACTGTAACATTCTGAACATGGAAAACACTTTAAAAGTAGAAGATATTTTAATGTATAAAATGATACCAGAAGTCAGAAAACATGTTTCAAACTACTAGACGCATTTCGATGAAGTTTGGTACAGTAAAAGTTTATACCCTCGAGCAACACATGGGATATATTTTATATGAATATTACAGATTACGGAATAACAAAACTTGATGAATAATATGATATCGATACAACACCACCTATTAGCGTTTTAGTAAACTTTATGCTGATAGATATTATGAACAGAATTATAACGATGATAATAGAAACAATTTTGACAAATCAGTATGAACGGTCGTGGTGTAATGGTTAGCACGTTGGCAGGCCGAAAACGTGGATTAAACTCCAACCGGTTGGCTGACTTTTTCTTTGTGTACTACAACAGTGGTTATTCCACTGATTTAATTTTTCAAAAGGAAATTTGTTTTATTTATAATATTATCAAAATAAATATAAAGCTAACGCCAAATGTAAACGGCATTAGTAAGTTTTATACTTATAGAAAATGAAAGCTATCTACTTATATTTTATCCACTGTCAATATTTTTATGTTTTATGGCTATTATAAAAAATTATTATCAAGTTATTTGGATTTAATAGCCATCATAAAGTAAATAGTAACAATACTTCATGATGAGTGGCAGTGCTAGAAATTTAAATATTGATAATAAAATGTTGATTTAGATTATATTATATCAGATTCCGATTGATATGCATAACAGCGTATTCCTATAGTTACTTTTCGATCTGGCAAAAGCAGAGAAGAACGTCATTTGCAATTGTCTTCAGATTGAAATCAACACGCCAACTCTAAAATTTCAAAGGTATTCACGAAGTGAGATTCATGGTTGATTTCTGATAGTGAATGACACACGGAGTCTCAAGCGACAGGAACATTTAAGGATCGTGAAGTACGACTGACTTCTGACTGCGAATATCAAGCGTAATCTCGAGCGTCAGAAACGTTAACTTAACGTGAGAAATCATTTATGGGTGTACAAGAACAACATTCGAAATTTAGCGCATTTGTGACGTTTTAACAACGAATAAATCGATTAAGTGCTGATCGTATGTCACACGGCCGCGAGGTCTGCGAAAACTAAAACACAAGATCAGATGCGATAGAAAGCAAGTAACGAATTATATCATAGCAGCCATCAAGAGCTTGATACTTTTTGTCTCTCGAAAGGAACAGGACTGAAGAAATCAAAGAATATGAAATAATGGAACAGAGCAAGACTCGCTTAAATGTGAACCGTTTTAGATACCCAATAAACATAATTTTTCTTTAACTGAAGGAGACGACTAATTCCAGGAGCAGAGCGCCTTCAATGAAATGCTTTAACCGAGTTATAAGGAACGGAGTGGGTGTGCTTATTGTGCAAGAGTAAATTATGACCAATTCTGTATTATCGTTTCAATATTAGAATTCTGCTTATATTACGAGGCACTGAAATGTAGAAAAAAACCCAATGGCCCTGTTACGCTGGTGGCAAAATACGTTTAAATATGTCTAAGATTCTTCGGAGCCTTTAAAGTCATTGCTGACAGGTGAACATCAAGATTCCAAACAGTTTCTAGAATATGTTTATTCTTTCAAGATGAACTCTTTTGGTTAGTACAGATACGTGAAGGGCCATTCATGCAAACTTTAACAATTTTGGATCAGGTTTACCTTGTTATTGGTGTTTCATTGTCTAAAAACAAAAGTAAATTTCTACAAATATATTTTATTTACCTACTTTAATATATCCAATATATGGCAAACTTATTGCTACGAGAGCAATCACTTACAGGCGACCATAACACCAGTCCAGCCCCGCTCGACAAGCGGCCGGGAATCGAACCCGGGTTCCGCAATGCGACGTGCCGTCAATGGCCGTATACCTTGTGATCAAACCAACATACCACGGCAAAGACAATCAATAGTCAATGTGTGACTACAATCAACAGTAAAATATTAGATGACAACAATTTTTCAAACTTAGCGCGGACATAATTATACTGATCAACAAAATATACTTCACATAGTAAGTCCATAGAAGTCGTTTCGGCTCAGACCACCGAGTAAAATTTGCGATGAGAGCGAAAAAATGGCCGGCACCATAATGCTGCGATCGCTACAATGTTTCTATCGCAAACGAGGTCGCTTCTATGTCGGCCGCTATGTCGGATAACCCAACATTGTGCTACGTATCGATAAATTACAACGCATCTGCAAATCTTACCGCTCCCACTCTCTTGTCTCCGCTAGGCTGTCTTCAGTACTCTCTTATATATTATCGTGGCGTAGATGTATAAATTTGATTTTTCCCAAAAAACATGCAAACAATGTTTTAGTCTGAGGTAAATTCTTTTTCATTTTGCAGAACAATCGTTGCGTATTACGCAAAACGTAATAACTTTAACAGTAAACAACCAGTACGTAAACTGCCACTCGATCGAATTTTTCTTACGTAACTCGACACTTTTAAACGCCAATGTTTATAAACTTTAATGAAATTATATAGTATCCACTAGTGCAAAGTCTCATGAACATTTAAGTACAATTTTCTGAGTTTTCTGTAGAATTGCCCAAAACTGCTCATAGATCAAACTTCCATCAGTATTTATCGTGTGCTCTAAAGCATTGTTTTTAATTGACACGGTGGAAGGTCGTTTATTTTGCAAATCATCACAGAGCTGGAATCATCAAAGAGGTAAAAAGTTAAATAGTTTTAAATATTAACATGAAAGTAGTCTTATCACATAACTCCAATCGAAGTTGATTGCAATTTTATTGTTAATTGAAATAAAAACGAAATTTATAAAAAAATCACTAAATGAGAATTTTCTTGCTCTAAATTTAAGACCAATTTATAGCCTATACATACACTTTTCAAATTGCCGCCAATTTGTAGAAACGTATGACAACTTAAACCAAAGGATTACAACGAAATATCAACGAGTAAAATTTTCGAAACCTGAACGAAAATTTTTCAATATCATTATTACAAATGGCCAATTCTAAGAAGTTTCAGGGCTGCCCTTCATATATGATGAAAATATATTTTTAAGTACACTTTTATGATTTCATGTTAGAATAACAAGTCCAGTGAAGATGTATTGGACTTTGTGATTGTTAAATTATGGCAACAATGAAGATGAAAGCATGGAATTTTCATACACTTATTGCTCTAAAAGATCAGAGGTTTCTTTTCCTTAAATTGTTCAGTATGATTGCGTATACCACAATCAAAATCCTCCTCTAATTTTAAGATTTCTAAAATAAACTTAACTTGTATTGGGACATGAAATTGTTCCAATAAAATAATAAACACACAGATCTGACACAATAAGTTTTTTTCAATCCTTAATATATTAGTTAACATTTTTAAATACATGTAGTGTTTCCACTAAACTGTGTCTGCACTGTTTTTGGATATTGATATTATTTTTAGTTACGTAAACTGATATTACATTATATATAAACTGATATATGATTGATAAATTCACAATATAAATTTCAATTGTCTAATATAAATTTCACAGGCGCACTTGTGTGAATTGGGTTGTTAATGTTTTTCATTTTATTAATGTAACACAAATAGATATACAGTTATACAATACGCAGGTATACAATTTTTTTTCCAGTTATTTATGTGCGTTATTAAAGAAAGATGAGAGGACACTGACAAAATGTTATAGATTTGTGTCACATAAACCGTATAGCATTTTTGGATGAAGCACAGGTATTTGAAAAAAGTTTGGCATAAAACTTGTAACACAAACTTCAGAGACAACAACACTATACTAGAAAATACTATAAGATTCAACATCTTACCTAGCAAATAGGAACTTTAAAATGAGTTATGGCAAACAATATTCAGAAATCAAATATATTATTGAGGCTGTTCCGCAAGGCAGCGTGCTCGATTCAATGTTGCAGCGCTTTAAAACAAGGGTCTTGATAATCAATAAAAAAGTATCTTCAGCAATAATCGTTGGCAATAGAGCTACATCACAACAACCAACCATATATCATAATCCATAAAAAAAACTGCAGAATTGTAGAAGAAAAAGAAAAAAAACATGTTATATATAATGGAACTTAGCGCATCCATATTACCTTTTTATTCATTAAAATAAATCCATTTCTATTACTTATTAACAACGAAGTGATCCTTCAGGTTAATATGACTAAATATCTAGGAATGAAGGTAGAGGTCAAATTAGATTGAAAGTATGTATAAAAAAGAAAAGAGAGGAATTAAATTGAATACAGAGACAAGTTCACTGGTTGTACGACAAATGTTTAAACTAAGATAACAATTTACAAATCAATTTTGAAACCAATCTGGACTTACGGTCTCCAAGTTTGGAGATGTTATGGGAGAACAGACATTCATCAAATAGATTTTTTTTCAAATTAAAGTGCTGGAAAGAATTATCAATAAATGTTGGAAACAATGACTTACACATTGAGCGAGAGCCTGAAGTGATCAAAAAGTTCAATGAAACACCCCATAACATTGCTGGGATACAAATACCCTGATATGGAGGCGTTTCATATTGAGGATATATGACGATGTTTCAAGAAATCTAATTCTCATGAGTTGATGTTGCAGAACCCAGCAGGAAGTATATTATAGGATAAGTGTTCTATTTCAATTAGGCAATTTACAGAATAAATTGTAAGGTTTAATTCCATGTAAGATTATTATAAAAAATATACTGATAATTTAAAATTCATGTAAATTACTAGTCGAAAAATCTATCTGTGTAAATTATTTATAGCTGGAATGAAACATTTTAGGAACTTTGAAATATATTAATAATTTATGCCCACTAAATATATTGTTTATTGAAGACAGTTTCTATTAATAAAAGTACTTTTCTTTCTGGTCTGTGACTTCGATGGTTACCCTTTGATCATAAAAATAAAATAATGTTATATTTTTGTTAAAACAAAAACTCCTGTTGCCGTTAAATTTGTCGTGATATATTTTTGTAGACATTCAATAGATAGTGATATTAAATTTAAAGCATAGTTCCCAAAAGTTAAAAACCACAAAATTTAAAAACATCAAAAAGTTACTTAATAAAAAGGTAGATATTTTGTTTCTAACATGGTTCAGATAGGTTGAGATGCTAAATTATATGAAACTTAATTTATATTGACAACAATATTTCAAATTTAACAATCTAATTCATTTATTGGGAAACATTAAAAGCCCTGGAAAGAAGAAATAAACACCGATTTAAAAAAAAGTTTTTAATGTTGGATTTAATAAATATTAATTTTATTAAAATCTAATAAAACTTTTGTCCACTGGAAGCTTTGATTTTATATACTTCAATTTATAATTTATATTAGGCAGCTTTTGAAATTCAAATTAATGCTCGATTTTATAGTTATTGTTAGTGCTCGATTTTATGGTGTAAAATTTAAATAATAATAATATATATTTCTACGTCACACATTGTAGGCCTTCTAGATATTCACATAAAAGTTTAAACATATATTTTATAAACAATTCGTAAAAAATTGCGGATTTAAGTATTAAATGAAATGGTTGTTGAAATATTCGGAAGGCAAAATATTTAATTTAGGTTATTACAAATATACTGATGCCGCGGAAACATTGTAGTTCATAAGATTCAAAGAAAGTTAATAATTAATAAAGTATTTTAATTGCGTTCATCTGAAATATCTCAAATAAAGGGAAAATAAAATATCAAGACTAACAAACCTTTTAATATAAAATGTCTTAAAACCTACCTTAACGTGGGACTACTTATTAGGGACTGTCTCATATACGTAATACGCAATCCGCTGTCAGTAAAATATTGTTATTAATATCGACGAAAAATTCTTCAATTTACCAACAATTTTAATTTACCGGACATAAAATATAGAATAAAAATTAATTAATTCTTTTTGACGCCACAAATTTGAAACAAAATTGCTTGAAAGAAATTAAATTATGGATCCGTACTCTTAAATTATTTCAATCTTTTGCATAGTCAATGTATATAAAATGTGTATGTCATTGTGCGCCAATCGAAGATAAGTTTACGGGAAAGTTAAATTATTTTAAATGTGAGTTTGGTGTTGTGATTCTTATTTGCGATAACATTCTTGGTATCAAAACACATCGCTACATGGCATAAAAAATATGCAAAAGAGAGAGCACCATTTCACACCATTAAAAGATAAATCCTTTTCGAAGGTTTTTGTTCCGTTGTCGCCATAATAGTAAATGACAATAACTCATGGAGCTTTATGAAAGGCTTAATATAAAACAGGAAGTACATCCATGACCAATGTTTTTTCCCCATAAAACTTGAAGATGAAATTGTTTAAAACCTTTAATTTTTATATCGCATTTTCTATTATATAAGGCTAGTATTTTCTAGAAAGGTGGTGGTTTAATTTTTTTTTAAATTTTGTTCTTCGTGATGACATCATAAATTCGTGTAATATGATGTTTTAAAGAAAGCTACGTTATTAAAATCTACGTACTTTTTTCAGTTAGTGTAACTGATAACTTTATTTTTATTGTTAAGGTCTATTTCTGTCTATCAAATATACAGGCACTTATTATTGGGTATATTTTAAATTGATGTGGCTTAGCTATATTATTTCACATAACTTGTTTGATACCTCAAGTATACAGTTTCACATTTAGTCCATACATTTGAATATACGCAGACTTTACGTTCTGAAGCCATATAAAAATCATAAATTAAAATTTAATCATTCAAAATACTTGTCGATATTATTAAAAGCCTCAACAATTTTATATAACATATTGAGATATTTGTTTACATTTTTATGTTAAAATGAACTTTAGAAACTTAATACTTAAATGATGTATCGAAGGGTATTGGAAATTGCTTCAAGCTTGTTATCAAAACCTTACGCGATACATATTGTTATTATAGTTTGTAGACGATGTTTATGTAAATAATTGAAAGAAACAGAAACAAGGAATTCAATTTTAATGTTTTCCTAAGACGTCAGCCTTGTAACGAAAGGAAAGATAAGCGTCTTGCCATTTTAATCCTTTGTCTATCCTATATTTTTATAATTAATTTACCTTTTTGAGGTACGTATGTATTTTCATAATATTGTATTTCGTATTTTACTTAAAAAAATACTGAGTTTTATTTTTATTTCATTTTAGATTCCTGTTTCATATAATGGTTTTCATTATTTCAGAAAAGAAGCTCAAAATTTGATAACTTTTGAAATCCCAAAATGATATCTTAATTTTTATATATCTTACTTTATGTTGACCTACTAGTAAATATTTTTGTAATATATATCAATTTTCTGTTGGTTTATAAATAACGCTGAAGATAACGTGTCTCAAACTATCTTTAATTTCTGTGTTCATATCAATTTCAACACATAGGACATACGTAACTCAAATATCTCATGTGTGTTCTTTTTGGGAAACATTCCTTGAACATTTTTCACCAAAATTTAAAAAAATTATATTATTTCCCAACTGATACGATATATTTCATGTTTATATAATTAAAATTTATAGCAACAATATTGAAGATCCAGCAATTTAATACGAATTCAGTATAGCTTTCATTTACTGATTGTAGCGATATATGTACGTGTGTGCGTGTATGTGTGTGTGTACTTGTGTGTGTTTGTGTGCACTTGTGCGTGCGCGTGCGCGCGTTACCGCGTACGTGATGCGCGCGTGCGTACATACGTAGGTGCATGAGTGTGTGTGTACACAGGACATAAAATTTACACATGAAGCGAAACTGAGTAATATACCAACGCACAAGGTGCAGGCTATAGAAACTTAACATACAGTTAGTTAGCGGTATCATAGCGGTGGATAAATATATAATGAAATTCAGATAAGGTGATTATTCCAGTATTTCAGCAGGACATGTATAAAGCGAAGTCACGTGTTCAGTATGTATGTGTACATATATATATATATATATATATATATATATATATATATATGTATGATTAGCGGTGTGACGAATATAGATTTTTACATGTTCACAAATGCAAATACGAACACCGCTTTTTCCAATCATAATTTCACTGTGACAACACGAGTGTTCTTGGAGCTGGTCTTCTTTACACACCTTTGTGAAACTACGGGTGAAAGGCATAAAAGCTTTTATATTTAAAATGTTATATTGTGTTACTCCAAGACGATCTCATTTTCGTCTCCGAGGTTATGGAGATGAGATAAATATTAAAATTTTAGTTGCGAAATTATCAAATAACTTATTTTTGGAAGGGCGGTTGTTGAGAGAAATATTGGAAGTTTTATAGGTCTTAATTTTTTGTTGGTTATAGTTTTTAACGTTAATCGATACCATTAAAATTTATGCAGTTAAGAATAAAAATGTTTTCTGAATTATTATTTTTCAAAAATTTAAATTTTCCATCAATCTTTTCATCAAAATGTTGTCCATTCGAATTGAAAAATGTAAAAAGATAAATTGACCTAATATAACATTTTAGCCATATTTTAAACTACTTGTTTCTATTTCTCAATTTTTTTGGAAAGCTAACACATATTTTTCGGAAATTTTTTTCTAAAAATAAATTTTTATTAAATTATTTGGCCAATTCAGACTAACAATTCACAAATTATTGACAAATTATCATATGTTGATAAATTATCAGTCCTTTGCACAGAATTGAAATCGGAGAAAAAGTTTTGCAATAAGAGTATATTTACTTACACACCAATTAAAGTCAAATCTCCCTTTTATTAAAACAAATAACTATTAATTTTAATTTTATTTCAAATTATATACTCTAGAAACAATTAAAAACAGACTACTAAAATATGGTCAAAAGAACATCAACATTTTTATACAAATTTTTATTTTCTTACTTACAAGTCGTCTAAAGTTATTTGAAAAATTTACTTAAAAGAGATGGTATTTCATTATTTTTACGTCAATTTTCATCACAACTTCCAAATCTATCAAAAGGATGGGCAGAAAATGTTAGTTTACATTTTACAACTTCTTCTATGGCAGAAAATCTCAAATCACGGTAGGAAAAAAGTCAAATAAATGAAACTACATGAGTAAGGATAATAATATCTTTATTGCATATTAATGGTTATTTGATAATAAATAATTATTTTTAAAGGCCTTATTGTTTTGATACACACAAAAAATTAAATCTTCACATATTTGTGAAAAAGAAACGTACAACTTCTTATCCAATCTCAGGTTCATAAATAATGAGGTCCATTATGTAAGAGGTTCAATTTAATATGCCAACCGTTATTTATCAACCAAAACCTATATACTTACGTCTCAATTCGCACCACATTTGAGTAGTTATAACTTTTTTCTCACAAATAATTGGGTCTTCCCACAGTAATAACAGTTTTAAAACATGAAAAAACCTATTCGGACATAACATTTATCGTTATTGACCATATAAGTTGAGATGCACTTATTTGAAAAGTTCAATTTCCAGAAAGGTGTACAATTATGCTCTACTCTATCTTATTCTATCCTGTACATACGGTAGCCAAAAAATATAAAACTGTAGGAAACTATAATAAAAGAAATAAACGTAAGTCGTGCCTACTAGAAGCTCTAATCCACAAAATGAGTCATTCTTTCGATGCCTATATTATGAATATAATTGTTCTAGGCTCGAAGCTAGAATAATTCCATTTAACAGATCTAATAAACCTTAAACAATTGATGTACTGGACAAAAACTATAAAATGAAAGTGTATTTCGGATCGAACATATCAGAAAACGATTGATCCGAATATAAAGTACAAGACAACATACGGAAAATATGGTTTATAATCCCGATTTTCAAAGCTTTCCTAATACAAGATAATAGAACTTTAAGATAGACACGTATCGATTCTTTTCACATGTTAGGAGAAAAACGCGTGTCTAAGTTCCTTGGTTGGCACAAAGGGCAAATGAATTCATTCTCAAAACGTGTCAAGCGAAATGTTCCAACAAATGGTACAAAAAATCTTAGAATACTTAGTGACATTGCTTACAAAACTAATGATCTTATAAAGCTGATGTCGAAGGGTAAAGCATAGGAAGGAAAGTATGTAAAAAGTAGCCCGAAGAAATAGTTAGACAAAGTCCCCGCAGAAACCAACATCAAATACGACAGTCACTGAAAGCTGTTAATTAAATTATATATAAATAAAATAAGAATTGTGACCTCCTCAGAAGAGGTTCGTCGTTCATTTTGTCTTTTCTTCAACTATTCTTTAAATATTTGTATAAATAGAAGCTTTTTTATACATTTCATTGTAAGATTTTTCTGCTTTTCTTAAATATAGTCAAATTGAAAGAAAGGCACATAGAAATAAATTTTCCGGTAATTATTTAAAAATAAAATTATATTTTTCACAATGTGAATACATATATTTAAACAAAATTCCCAAATTAACAAACTTATCTACTGGTTTTTTGATCACATAACATATCTTTAGTTCACACATTGTTCACCTTTAATGTGCTTTTTTTAAAACTAACTTAAGGAACTAAAGTTTATTATTATGTTGCTCCTATATATTCAGGTGCCAAGAGGAGTTGGAATAATTGCTTGAGAAAAGTTGTTAATCATAACGAAAAACAAATTTCTCATTTTCACTTACATAAGGAAAATCACTCAGATAAAATCTTATACGGTACGTTTAGCCTTGCATAAACTTTTCTACCGTAATAAATAAATAATTCAACATAAAGAGTTTAAAGAAATCCACCTTTTCATTTTATGGATCGATGAAATATAATGTTTTTAAAGTGTTAAAGCAATATGAAAGAAGTCACCAAATTGATAAGGGTAAGTATAACTCTTCGAATAAAGATAGAAATTAAAACGAGTAATGTCGAAAATTTTCTTAATTTGTAACAGTCCTGAATATAAAGGTCACGTAAGAAAATATTTGAACTTAACGTCGTTCTTACATGCAAATTGTTGATGACAAATTTCATTTAGACCTGAAAATTTGCAAAATTATAGTCTCTGTAAAAAAATCAAATTTCTAAGTCATCGCAATCAAGAAGAACCTTAAAAATACGGTCAGTTTTGCCGCATTTTGATACTCTCAAATAAATCGAAACATATCGGGCATTTTTCGTAGACTTAAAATCATGAAATTTGGCAAAAAGCAAGGTCTGACAGATCAAATAAAAAAAACCAAATGCTGTTAATTTATTGTTGCAATACATAAAAAAATATTTCTTTTAAAATGCGTATGCGCTTGTGGAAGATATAGTAGCTAATGTGTTTTCGTTCTAAAAATAAAAATGTTGTAAATAGTTAACCGTAATATCACGTAACATTCAATGTTTGTAAATGTCCAAATATTTCCGGAACCATCGTCGTACAACTTCTACTCGTGCTTGACAGGTTTATAAGTATTACATTTTTATACTACATAGATAGTAATAAGAAACACTCTATACATTCGTTAAATTTAAAGTATCTATTTACCACAAAGCTTCTTTTCCGTATTAATATATTCTGATCGTAAACAAAAGGGAAGGGAAAATTTAAGCATTTCTTTAAATTCGAACCTTGTTATTAAAACATGTAAATTAATTGAATTAACAACAATAATAATAACACTTTGTGTCACAACAAATAATATTTATAACCCTTTCATTGACGTTATATTTCATGGAAATTTTAAATACTCTACCGAAACTTTTTATCGAATTGCAATATTTAGTTACTTATATTTTTTTCACTTATGTGGCTTCATCATGATATCACTTATTAGCAATATACCTTACACTATAATTACCAATATATCTTAGAATATAATCAGCAATATATCTTACAATATAATTAGCAATATATCTTACGCTATAATTAGCAATATATCTTACACTATAATTAGCAATATATCTTACAAACACATTTTTGCACAGGAAAGTGTTTTGCATATTTTTGTCACAAAATTGTATTTTCTGTAATTTCTTGTCTCAGAGGAATTTTAATCAGGTGATCAAGTCAATAATTTTCACGCAATTTTCTTCAATCGAATAGCAACTTTCCGCTCGTACTCTTCCTTATTTTCTATTTTTTTCCAAGCAACGCTCAAATATGTCCACACATTCGCGTATGTTTGTGTTTATTATTGGTTTCCTTTTATCAAATTTGTAATCAAGATCACTATCACATTTGAAGTCAAGAGCCTGGTTTGTAATTATAGTTTACTAATACGATTTGTTTTTAAATATTGCATTATTATAAAAGGAATACGAATAACTTATTATCTAATAAATTAATAAAAGGAAATACCTACATTAAAACCATTTTGCGAAAAAAATAGTCCACCAACTTTTATTTTCTTTTTTTTTAATATATAATTTAGGTTCTACTAGTATATAACCCATTTACATCCTGAAATAAACTAGAGAAGCAAGTAAGTTAAAATTATTTCAAGGCCTATTCAAAACATCTCACTTAGTTGGCGATAAATGGTTTAAAAAACCGTAATAACATCCACGACTTACGTAGTTATTATTATAGCAAAGAACGTGACATGAGAAAACGAATATACCCGCAACCATAGAACACGTCCTTCCTTTCATGGACGGATCCAATTACGCTTAGGCGCCGGCCGATCTAGCTTTTACCTTCATACTTTATTTCTTCCTAACGTTGCTTAGTCAACACACGTAAAATTGGTATTTTAGAAGAAAGCTTTACTTCTTTGTTCACGTATATTTTATTTTCGCATTTAAGTTTTGTACGAAGATACATTCGTTACATGGCATCGAAATATTATTTTGTTTATTACAATTAATGTACCTTCTATTTTTCTAATTTTTCTTCAAATTTTTGATGAAATCAATTTTTGAATGCGAATTTTGTCTATACAAATATTTTTCATTTCATTTATTGACGGAATTAGGTTCTCGATATCCTTCTCCCTTCCTGTATTTCTATTTCTATCACATTATCTTTATACACAATATCATCTTTTGACGAAGTAACGAGTGTCCACGATGTTTTTTTAAGTTACCGATCGTTTCTGGGCCTCATATATGGATTAAAGCCAAATCTTAGAAATGCCCTTCGATAACGTCCGAACTATCTATCGATTGATAACTTTCAATAACCGGGCTGCATGTTTTCCTTAAGCATTCAATCCGAAACCTAATTGGGAATACGGTCGGGTTTCCTACAGAGCACGCGACTAATTTTTTTGAATACTCGATCGAAACTTTCAGGCAACGTTCTATCCAGCCTTCGTTAGATATACTAACGTGCCAAAATATCCGGAGCCTAAATCTAAGATCATTATTGTCGAGCCCTTGTAGTCGCTCCATGGTATGTTTCAAAATATTTAACATTTTATAGCCCTATATCCGTATAGCACTGAAAATATTCAGAAGGAAAGTGTTGAGTTTCAATCTGTATATCATTTCCTGCGACTACCATAGGGAGCGGAATTAAGAGAAGGTCGTCCTGACTTTCACAATCCATAAAGCTACATAATCTTAAGTTCTTCTTACTTCCGGATTATATACTACCAAGATTCACATATGGGTGGATATACTTTACTTGTTTATATTACTTACAAAAGGTTTCAACTCTCAAATCTTCCTTATGTTGTTTTTCAGCATGGTTAACAATGTTCTTCTCTGCAAGTTTTTCATTGTGGGAATACAGTTGCAGATTGCAAACTGAGTTCAAATCTTTTAAGAACTTTGAAAATCTTCAATATATTATATATAGATAATTTGTATTATATATTATGTTGCCAAGAAAGATCAAATAAAGTAGAGTCGAAAAAGTAATCCTGCTAAATACCCTTACACCCTAATTTTATCAAAGATAAGGACATTTTATCCTTTCCTATATATAGATAATATACAAAACATAAAACTGTGGGAAACTGGAATCAAAGTATAAATGTAGGTCTTATAAAGATATTATATTTTAGTGGAGAGTCTCTTACTATTTTATTTACTACAATTGATGCTGAGACCGTCAAATTAATGCATCGACTAGAAGCTTTAAGCTACAAAGTGAATCATACTCTCGATATCTACGAGACGAGAATCATTATATTCGGGAGAGCTAATAAACTTTAAGCAATTGATATACTGGAAAAATACGATATAATGACCTCCATGTATTTCGGATCAAGCATGTAGAAAACTAATTGATCTGAAAATGCGATACAACTAAATGATTTACAAAAAATCTACAATGTGCTTCGAGCATTGTGAAGATACTAATAATTTCCATATTTATTTGTGGTTTATATTCTCAATATTTAGAGTGTTCCTAACACTGGAAACTTAAAGTTGAAAATAGACAGTCATTGGTTCTTTTAATATGTGGCGACAGTGGCGCATGCTCTAAATTTTATGCTTGGTACACAGGAAAAATGAATGCATTCTCAAAACAAAAAGAAAAGATCATCAAGAAAGGTCATATAATGTTGAGTGACATTGCTTAAAAATCTAATCATATAAAAAACTTATGTTGAAGGGAAAAGCAGAGGGGGAAACCATATAACAACTAGGTTAAAAAAATAGTTAGACCAAGTCCACGCGCAAATAACATCAAATACGTCAGATACTGAAAGCTGAATTACACTGACATGAAGTAAAAGCGTCCAGCTGCCCAGTCAAGAAAGTTCGCCTTTCACTTTGTATTTCTTCTCTTGCTTTTTTAATCGTAGTTTTTTTATAAATTTTATTGAGACTGCTATTTTTCTAAAATATGGACAAACTGAAAAAGGCACATGATAAATTCTAATTCCTACAGAGCGCGCGATTAATCTAGTTCAAATTGCAGCATTTTATTGGATACTCGATCGGAACTTTATTTAAAAATACTATCATCCTTTTCACAATGTATATGCACTTATCGTGATGAAATGTTTAAATGAACAAATTTATATCTTTGATTTTTAATGATATAACTTCTTTTAAGTTCACTTGTTGTGTACATTTAATTTAATCTTTTTAGTGAACTTCCTCGGGGAACTAATGTTTATTATTATGTTGTTCGTTTATATTCAGGTACCAATAAGGGCTACTGATTTGACTGAAATTGTCAATGACGAAGAAAAACTAATGTCTCATTTTTACTTATTTATGGAAAATCACTTAGAATTAATTAAAATCTCCTACGGTATATTAAGCCTTACATAAACTTTTATTTTTTGCTGATTTTTGGAAATAAATAATTGATTATATAAAATTTTTAAAAATTTACCTCTTATTAATTTTAAGGATCTATAAAATCTAATATAATTAAAATGTTAAAGCTATGTCATCAAACAAAGCGGAAAGTCACCAAACTAATAAAGGTAAGTGTAACTCTACGAATAAAGACAGAAATTAAAACTAATAATATAGTAATTTTTTTGTATTTTCAACAACCCTGAATACGAAAGTCACGTAATAAAAAATTTGAACTTTAATAATTTTTACATATAAATTGTTGTTGAAAAATTTCATCACTAGATGTTTATAGCTGGAAATTTACAAATTATAGTCTAGTTGCAAACATACTTGTGTTAAAGATTCACATCGTTTTTTGGGTTCCGTATGTCAAAAGGAAAAAAATTAACCGATATCTTATCACTTCGTTGTCCATCTGTCGGTCGGTTAAGATCCTTTTTCTAAGGAACGCGTGGAGGTATTAAGTTGAAATTAATATCAAATACTTATATCTAGATCTGTAAAAAAGACAAACTTCAATGTCAATGAGGTATCAAGAAGAATATACGACCATTTGAACCGATATAAATATAAAAAAATAAAAATATTTTGACACTCGTAAATAAATCAATACCTATAGGGTACTTCCCGTAATAGACTTAGTACAGTATAAATAAAGGAAAAAATCAGAATATCGTAAATTTACGTCACGTAACAAAATATTTGTTTTAAGTATGTATGCGCCTGTGGAAGATATAGAAGGCAATAATGTTTTCATTCTAAAAATTAAATTTTCACTTCATAAATAGTTTAATAGAAATATTATGTATATTTCAATGTTTATAAACACCTAAATGTGTATGGAACCCTCGTTTTGCGAGTTCTCGACAGGTTTTTTATTATTAATTTTTCATACCGCAAAAATAGTATCAATAAACTCTCTATTTATTCGTTTGCTTTCAATTTAAAGGATCTATTGGCCACGAAACTTACTTTCATTAATATTATATTTTGATTGTAAGACGCAGAGGTAATGACAAAAGTGAAGATAAAATTGAAGCAAATATTTTCGAACCTCGTTACTAAAACGTGTCAATGAATTTAACGAACAATAATAATAATTCAACACCTTGTGTTACAGCAGCTAATATCTATAATCGTTTTATTGAACATTATATCTCAAGGAAATCATAAATAAAATTTTATCGAATCGGAATATGCATTATACTTTTTTTTCTTCTGTTATATTGTTTCGACATTATGTCACTATATTTTTCTTATCTGTATAATAAAATAATCATCAGTATATCTTAATGTACATTTTCTTGTACAGGAAAATACTTTGCATATTTTTGTCACAAAATTGCACTTTCTGTAATTGTTAGTTTGACGGGAATTTTATTCAGTAAATTAAGTTAACCAATTTAACGCAATTTACTTCCATGGAATATTAATTTACGGTTCGTAGTCTTTCGTTATGAAACAAATATGCTACTTATGTGTGACTTAAAAAGTGAAACATGTTACATATGTGTGTCATGTTTAACTTTTTATGTTATTTAAAAAATATCTCAACACTAATTTTTTCTTATGAAGTTTTGATTATACTTTACGATGTTTTTCTCCGCAAGGTTTCCAGTTTGGGAACTTAGGTACCTATACTTTTTTAAGCAATGCGCAAATAGGTTCAAACTCGAAATCATGTTTATAATTGTTTGTTCGTTTCCTGGATAAGAAATAATACAGTAACTTTCACGCTTGAAGTCAAAAGATTAATATGTAATTATAGTTTGCTAGTAATATTCTGTGAGGAAATGTTTCATAACAAAAGTTAGAAAATTGATTTTGTAATAAAGGAATAAACGAAAGCATTTACATTAAATACATTTTTTAGAAATGTAATGCACAAACAACTTTGAAGTACTACAAATAACTGAATATAACTTTTTCTCTTAATATATATTGTTTCTTTATTGGTTTTTTTTAATCTTAAATCCAATGGGCTACTATTATATAAACCGTTTATATTCTGAAATCTTATTCATCGATAAGCTAGAGAGTTCAAAGTGCAGATTAAAATGGCTTCAATGCACATTCAAAACTTCTCAAAGAGTTTCGATAAATGGTTAAACCATAATAATGTCTACGACTTATGTAGATATTATAACAAAGGACGTGACGTAAGAAAACGAGCATACCTGCAACTCGTTTTTTCGTTTCCCTAGCGGATCCAATTACGCTTAGGGTCTGGTCTGGCTTTTACATTCAGACTTTATTTTTTCCTAACGTTGCTTAGCAAACTAAAGTAAAATTTATATTTAAAAAAGGTTCATTTCTATGACGACTTGTGTAGCTTTTTAATATATTTAATATTGTGCAAAGATATATGAGTTATATCCCATTAAAATGTTATTATGTTGTTTATTCCAATTGATGTATTTTTCATCATAATATTTTTTTTTTTTATTTTTGATAAAATAAATTTTTGAGTCTAGTTTTTGTGTGCGCATATATTTTTCTCAATTAATTTACAAATGAGTGACATGTTTCACTTTTTATATTATTAAAAAATATCTTAACATTTAATTCTTTCTTATGAAGTTTTTGACAATATTTTACAATGTTATTCTCCATAAGGTTTCTAGTTTGAAAACTTAGATACAATTTATAACATGTATAACAAATCTTAACTATATTCGCATTTTCAAAATTTGTGTAATATTTTATGTTAACAAGAACGACCGAATAGGGTAGAGTCGTGAGAAAGTAGCTTTGCTAAATATCCTCGTGCGGCCTAACTTCATTAAAAATAAAGCTATTGCAAGTTACCATATAAGAGTTTTTCTAATCTTATCAGTTTTTATGACACTCGTAATTCTGGGTGGGATTATTATTAAGCAGGTCAGACAAACAACGATAGTTTTCACAAAGTGGAACAAAATGAAATAAATCTTTCATTGAATGATCAATGGTATTCTGGTAATTATTTAAGATAATTTAACGGAGGTATATAAATGTAAGCAGTTAATGGAAGTATATTTGTTTTAATAAGGTGCAAAATGGCCATCAAAAGCCTGTTCAGGATGATGATGGTGAGTCTTTTAGAAGGTATCGAGTGCGAAATATTCTTAGCTAGCTTTTTCTCTTTAGAGTTATTATGCTCTCTAGATATTTGTTAATAATTAAGTTGTAATATCAGCACAGACGGTTCAGTCTGTAATTATCATCTCTGGGTTTATTAGGTCCAGGCTCGAATTCGATACTCATTCACTCCACCCAGTCGTTTTATATTTTAATGATTATAAGTATTACATTCCAAAATACATCAAAATTTATTAATATTACTAATATTGGAATTAATAATATTGGATACATTATATTTATAATATTGTATAAACTAAGAAACCTCCATATCCCTCAATTGCTATATTATTGTATTTACGATTAGATTAGAGTTCACGCTTCAGTAATATATAAAATACAACCGACATAAATTGCAATATTTCACAAAGGTAATAGAGGAAATGCCTAGCCTCCGCGAGTACCTTATGAAAGCAGTGCATTTGAAATACGATAAAGTAGCATTGGGTAAACTCCAGAGAACTCCAAAAAAAAGTCTGAAATAAAATATCTTATTGTTAAAACCGACTTCGAAAAATGTAAGGTACTAAAAATTAAAAAATAATTGACTCAAAATAGGTACCTATTTATTAGCAATAAATACTTATTTTCGAAGTCAATGCCAGCACTTCGACCAAGTTCAATCAATATTCAATTGTAATTTTAATATATATATATATATATATATATATATATATATATTTATATATTTTTTACAAAATGGACCAAACAAAAAATATAAATATAGCTCGCGTTACCAAGTACTTGCGCGTTACTTTGAAGAAGACTACGCATGGATTGTTGACATGCCGTAAAAGTGAATTGCGCAAAAATGTCTGGCACGGTTTGCTAAGTACTATTTCGTTGCCACCCAGTCCGTCCAATATCCACATCTGTGCAAATCGTAGACAGGTGATCTGGTATTACAAGTAATTCTAAAAATACATTTCAATTCGATAATGATCCAAATATTTGCAACCATTTCCAGCAACTACATAATCAATAGATGATTTAATATCTATTATTATTTTATTCCATCAGAATAACTACGACTTAATTTAGAAACTACGACTTACTAATACTTTAAAAAGTGATGGAAGTTTTGTTCATCAGTTCAAAACTGCAGTTAAGCAGTTGGCAAAGTTTCTGCGTATAGAGTCACAAAAGAACAACTAATTTTTTATCAATTTCTTATTGCTATGAACTTTAACTGTCTAGAACGTTGCCTTTTAAAATGTTTCGGAAGACTCGTATGTTTTAAAAAAAAATTCTATATTCACATAATTTCCACTATACTACGAGTAGTAATGGTGATAAGTTAAATTTCCAAGTGAATTAAGCATCTAGGAGAGGCACGCTGAAAGCTCGTGAGCTATATTATTATCTGCTAGAGTTATGAGCAATGCAATAAAAACCCTATGCTCATAACTATCATAGGAACTAATATAGAATTAAATACCCCTGCAACGTTAGGTACAAAACTTTACCAATATTCATTTATATGTTCATGAAAAATATTGAAAACTATATACTTTATATACTAATAATAAAGACTGAATTTATTTTAAGTATTAACTCGAAACTCAATGTTAGAGAAACATCTTGGTTCTAGAATAACAAACAACTGTAATGCAACTTAATATAATTTATCTACAATAAGCTGGAATTCTGTTTGCCTAGTGCGGAGTAAGCAATATGGAAATAAGTATGAAACTATCGTAACTCGCTAGAAAAAACTCCACCGACAACAATATTTCATCATAACGATCAACAATAACGATAAAGGAGATATAATAAAATTTGTTATCGATAACAATTGTGAATATATATGACAATAATAACCATATCTTAATGCTTGGAGCATCGCAAGAATTTCCGCAACCGTTTTACTCAACAGAAAAAAAATTACTATCGCACGTTACTCACGGGTGTCCGTCATTTCGCGTTTTCGCCGAAATTAGAAATTTTCATTTACTTAAAATTAAACTTAGAATGAGCACGTGGTCTCACAGTTAGATGCACGTGAGAGCACGTGGTCTTACAGCGAGTTGTTAACAAAAAAAATAACTTACGAAATTTTGAAATCTATTTTTTTCCAATTTTACATGAGATAATTTAAAGATATTGTTGGAGATGTCCGCGATGTTTTTTTTCATCTTTGTTGAGCATACGAACGTCTTAAGAATTGTTTACCTAGTGTATCTCACTAGGAAATATATTTACAAGTGAAAGAACAGTATTAACAGTTTTAAATAATTTTATGTAAATATTATATATCGTTAAACAATTATATGTGCTCAGATTTGTACAGGAATACAGCAATGCCGAGCTCTACTCTACCAGTATTTAACAGGTTTAGTTTTCATTTTTAAGTTTTGTTACGAATTTGAAGCTTCAAAGTGACATCCATTGCTTCTATACCTTGACAACTTTTAATAATTCTTAATACTAGCAATTGATTAAAATATCCAAATAAAATATTTACGACTTACATGTGCCTACAATTTCTATAAATATGGCAACTAAGAAAATTTACATTTTGCATGTTTCAATATGCCTGCTTTTGACCAATATACTCACTTAAATTATGAAAATAATAATGCATCTTAATACAAAATGGCAAGAAATAAAATAATGTTTCTGTGGGTAGGAAACGCGATATTTTGTGAACATTGAAAATTTTTCCAAAATGTTTAAAGGGATCATTATTATTATTACAATAAATACAATTTATTTACGTAAATACAAATTAATAGAATTCCTTTATAAGTTTAAATATTATTTATATCATTAACGCATCTGCGTTGTGACTCTACCGCGAACACACGCTTGCATGACGCGTTTTCGCAGAAGTAAGATGTCTGACACATGCAACCACACAACACACACGGACGTAAAGAGGCATACGCATGGATAATTACTGTATGTCCTTCGTCCTATATTGTTCAAAAGTAAAAATATATTGTCCTGATATGATGACTAAAACTATTTATATCTTTGCTATTATTAAGGATAATCTTTTCATCATTTTTAAAATATTTACGTAAACAATTAAATAAATACTTTGTTCGTTAAAACCAACAAATCTAACTAATTTATTAAAGTAGGTAGGTGTAATAATATTGCAGCTTTCATAATTAAACATGACATTTACTTTATTTACAACATTGTCTATGTTTGAGTTCAGCTGGGAAAACATTTAAATAGGACATGTCTTTCCTGAATAATCCGAACAATACCGTATCCTTTGTGAAAAAAACTCCACAAAATATTGAGAAAGTAAAATTAGAAATCGAAATTAATTCACGACTCGGAATTCATTCAGTCAATCTGACATTTTAAAATTGTTTGGCAATAATCTTTACTCTGTGTGACTGTTTGACCACAGACAATGTGTTTGACATTGACAGCATGAACGTAAATAAAAAATACTTTATTGTTCAAAGAAAACAATGAATCTTTTCATGTATATGTAATACATAATGTAATATATTTGTAAAATAAATTATTTGTAAATATTAGCTAGGAGTGCAGAAGCACTCCTTTTGATCAAATATTTGACTGTGCCAAATCTCTACACTTACACGTATTTGTAGATTATACCACATTAGAGCTCCATATTCTTTAGTATATTTGTAATATAAATTATTTGTAAATTTTAGCTAGGAGTGCAGAAGCACTCATTTTGATCAAAAACTTTAACTGTGCCAAATCTCACACTTACACATATTTGTAGACTATCTCACATTAGAGCTCCATATTCTTTAATATATTTGTGAAATAAATTATTTCTAAATTTTAGCTAGGAGTGCAGAAGCACTCATTTTGATCAAAAACTTTAACTGTGCCAAATCTCACACTTACACGTATTTGTAGATTATCCCACATTACAGCTCCATCAAGTGTTTTATCCATTTCTACAATAATATACTATACATAAAATAATTATGTACTAATTGTTTAAGTATAAAAAATAAATCAATATCTATTAATATCTTTACAACGCTTCTCATCTAGATTAAATAGGGAATATGCAATGACATTTAGACATACTTAAATTAAGTTATATAGTTATTTCACACGGATTTATCATTAACTTTTATTTGTGATAGCCTTCTCTGAGTTCATAGAAAATATTTCTTAATACGATCTACATATTTTTTAATTTAGCGTATTTTTTAGGGTTTCATAGTGAATTGCCGAGAACGAAACCATTATAATTTCATTACATCTAGCTGTCCATTCGTTTGTAAGAGTATTACAGTTGTGTTAGTTTGAGATCTCTGACTACTAAACTTTGTCGAAAATTTTCAAAATTGTACAGAAATGGAAAATATCAGAAACTACGAATGAAAACTGAAAAGTATTTTTTCCTTACAAATATTATTTGTAAATATATATGTTTTAAAATTACTCGACCTTATAATGTTTGTAATTGAAGCTGGGGAAATTTAATCAATTGAAAAACGGTAATTATTACTTTTGTCGTTTTATAAAACGGTAAGTTCAAAATTCCAAGGAATGAGGCGGAAGGTACATATGAGATATAATTTTTTTTTCATACATGAAAATGGCAATTTTTTAAATATATTACGCACTGATTCTAACACATTATTTCGATGTTTCTATGATTCATTTTGGGCTTGAAAAAAGACCGAAGCAACAAACTTTTTTCTCAATTGGGCTTTCGTGTTTGAAACAAACAAAAAAAACGGAGGCCTTATAAAGCCACTCTTGTATCTTTTTTCCTGTTCTTTTGTTCGTCTGTCATAGATATTTTACACTTTTGTGGAAGAAACTTAAAGAATATTTCATTACGATGAAACTCGCATATATTTAAACAGATAATATACAAGCATATTTAATAGAATATCAAAAGGAGCAAAACAAATTAATTGACTTTTTTGAATTACTAGAAAATTGAAAAATATTAAGTAATCAAAAAATATATAGGAAATCAAAAACGAAGGTTGTAAAATATTTTCTTTTCAGAATTTTTTGGTAAATAATTCTCGAAGTATTGTTGAAAATGTTCATAATTTTTTTTCAGAAACCGTTTGATACATAAATAAGGCTTAATAGTAAAGGAAATTGACCTGCATATATTTCAAAAATCATCACTTAACAAAATTTATGTAGAAGTTAGACGACGTAAAATGAAAAAAATTATTTGTTTCGGTAATCCTTTAGGACATAAATCAAAAGAGCAAGTTATAAGTATGTCAGAACTTGCTTTTCGAATATTATATAAAACAAGTTGTGCCTCACGGTTTCACGCGCGTGAAAAATTTCGTTTTTTATCTTCTACGTGGCTATTAGTTAAAAATTATTACCAAACTAAATTTCATCAAAATCCTTCCAGTAAATTTTGCCTGATTGACGCACAAAATAAGTTACAGACAAAATTTTTAAAGAAAGGTTTTCGCGAAAGAGTTCTTATTCGCTAAACCAATCACTATTTTTAAAATATTTTCCATATGCAGAATTTACTCTTACAATTTATTTTATGCATAGATAGTTTGCGAGATAATATTGAAAATGTTCGTAAATAATACGTAATAAATCTTAGTGCAAATATAACTTATAAACATTTTTTCTGTACACCACTTCCCGTTTTTCCGAAACTACTAAACTCAAATTTGTGGGAAAACAATTTTACCGGAAGTTTATTTAAAATTTACCGTAAAATTGGAGCAATGCTTGCAAATTTTATTGTGTTTTAAAGACATTATGATATGTTCACGCCTCTGAAAAACATACTAGACGTTATATTTAAGCTATGTAATATATTATTAATATTTGTAAATAGTTTAACAGAAATATATTTACAGTCAAATATTTAAATATGCTTAAATGTGTATGTAAGAACTAAAAAGTTTGGTTAGGTCTGGATTACGACAGGCTTAATTTACAGCTTAGAATCCACACTGGCTTAGGCTAGCTAGTGCAACATTACATTTATATTCTGACCTATTATTGTGTAAAAATTAAAAGATTTCAACAATTTTTGTCGCTTTTCTTTTAGATATAATGAAATACGTTATTTTTCCGTCAATGTCTAAATATTTATAAACATTTGTGGTTAGTGTAAATGCAAATAATTTTATTTTGCCCTTGAGCATACTTATTATAAACGGTTGATTAGGAGGGGAAATATCCGTGGTGGGATTAATTTCCCTTTAGATAAACAAAAAGAAACGGATATGCCCAGTTTGGGTCCGCGCTGTAGATTTTTCATAAAAACGTAGGGACAATATCATAAAAAATGTTTCGTGTTAATACGTAATTTAATTACAAATTTCATTAATATATTGGTCACACAAAATAGTATAACGGGACTGTAGCTGGTCTATGTATGCCCGATGGGCCAGCTACATTATCGCTTTGCGTCGTTTTTGAATTTTGTTTTTGATAATGTTTTAGTTCTCACATTTTTACGGCCCTAAAGTTATTAGATTTCTTGGATTCCTTTTGATGCGAGTTTTCCTCAAATTTGCATTTTTTATCATTGTGTGCATATTTACAAACCACACGAGGCCACATCTTTAATTTTTTTTACAATTTTCCATTTAATACCGATTTTTACTTTTATTTCGGCGAATATTTTTATTGTTCACTTTGAGTAGTAGTAGTGTTCTGTAAGCTTATTGCAGTGATATCCAAATCATTATTCTAGCTAAACGCGTTTCCATGCTACACAAACCTATAACATAACACAACGCTAATGAGCAACAATTACGCGCATGCATCTACACAAGTCCCACGACTTTACAGGCAAACACTTTCAGATTTGTTCTATGCGTTGTAAGCTCAACCATTGTTAATGTTTCATTAGTCTTGTAGATATTAGCGATTCAAATCTGAGGGTATTTTGTAATAATATATGGTTCGACCAGCTGTCAATTAAGTAAAGCATAATGAGCGAATAGACATTTTCATATTAAAAAAATTTATATGTCAATATTTATTTATGCTACTTAGCAAATATTCACTTTTCATTACAATATTTAAATAGTTAATAATTTATAAGTCAATATTTATTGATACTTAGCAAATATTCACTTTTCATTACAATATTTAAATACTTAATAATTTATATGTTGTTATAGTTGTAATAATTATGCATAAAATTTTTAATAAATATATAAAACACAGTACTAAAGCAGCGTGTGCTATAATCCATCCAACGGTACTAATCAAACAGATGATTAAACCTACTAACTTTTTAAGGAGTGCTAATATAACTTGTACCCAATTTTTCTGTACCTCAAAAGGAAAAAAGAAACCCTTAACGAAGTGATTCTAACTTCATTGTCTATCTGTATATCTGTCTGTCAAAAATCTTTTTCTCAGGAACGCGTAGAGGTATCAAGTTGACATTAATATCAAATAAAGGTCTACTGTCCCTTGGAGCTACAAAAAATTAAGTTTCTAAATCAGTGAAATAAAAAAATATAGCTATTTTTGCGAAATATTTAACACTCGCAAATAAATTTCATTTGTGGTTAAATCACATAAACATTTTTTTTTAACTCTTCACCTATGAGGGATACAGTAGGCAAAATATTTTCGATATACAAAATTAAAATATTTAGTCAGCACTCAGCTCAATAGGAACATTATGTATCATCAAATGTTCATAAATGCCTAAGTGTATACGGAACCCTCGTAGTGGCAGTTCCACTCGTGCTTCACAGGTTTTTGAAAACATATTCTTTAACACAATATTACCGCGAAAGAAGCATTATTATTGGCAAAAAAGGAGAAATATTGACAGTTATTTTTCATTTATTTCTCTGTACCTAGGTTTCTATTACAATTGTGATAATTCAAAATATGCTAAAACTTAAATAAATAAATACAATTAACAGTTTTTCAGAATACTGATACGATTTTGCTAAATTGGACAGACGACACTGTTTCCAAATATTTTGTTTGGAAGTCATTTTTATATTTATTTTTTTGTTTCCTTCTAAAAAATTTAAATTTTGTAAATATTTTATTAGGAATATTATGTACCATTAAATGTTTATAAATGCTTACATGTGTACGAAACTCTTGCAGCGCGAGTTCCACTCGTGCTTCACAGATTTTTTCACAGACTTTTCACGATGTATCGATATTTTACATGAATTTTTGGTACTGGCGGACTAAAACCATTGCGTTTGATGCAAAATTGTTTGTTTTATAATATTTTATACCAATATTTTATTACTATATTTTTATAAAAGTTTGAGTCGTGCGTAATACTGGAGATTAATTACCTTTAACTCTGATGAGAAAATGTAATTTTTCAGATATTTCCTTTATTTGCGGCACAAGATCTAAAATTTTGAAAATTTTCCAAAGCAAGGGAAAATATCCCAAATATTTGATGGGTAAGCCAATCAGTTAGTGGTCAAAAGAAGATTCGGGGGTAATATCTTTTAAACACTTGAATGCAATAGAACGATTATAGATACTATTTGGAATAAATATTAATAAACTGTGCGAGTTCAGTGCTTTTAGTTCTATAGAGAGAAAATTTATGAGCGTGGGAAATGTAATTTAAATTGGTTTGTGTAAATATACATGCACAACGTATACCTAACTTAACTTGAGTAACATACTGCCGTTTTCCAAAGCTTTATCGTAATACCCAATAATCTGATACCCATCTTGAACTGAACTTTATTGTAAGTTGGTCGTTGACACTTAAAGTCCCAGTTGTTTCGATCTCTTTGTTTAACAAACAAGCGTCTAGTTAAGCATTCCACCGGAGTAGTATGATGCTAATTGCCCGTAATGTAGCTCTAATTCGACATCACTGCCGTCTTATCAGATCGGCCGCTATCCGTTGGCTACCACTCGTATTCTACAGCGAGGCGTATTCGGTACCGAGATCGTTTCCGCAAATGGCTTTTCCGTGTCGGCCGGAATACGTTCGTATTATTGTGTTGTTATTGTTATCATTTTTAAATCGGCTTTAGCCATCGTGACTGGACAGGGAAGTAGACCGTTAGAATTCGTCGACTGGCGATCGATCCGTTTATTCTTGCGCTTATATAAAATCGGCCCATAAAACGTTTCCGTTGTAAAAACAGGAGGCATAAAAGTCTGTGGACCCTTGTTTTATTGTTAAAATTCATCATATTTTTATTTTGGTTATGTAGCTTAACAGAATGTATTTTTTTATTCAATTTAAAGAACACATAATAAGCAAAGCTCATGATTGAAAACAAAATATAAAATATTTAATTTGTCTTCTCTTGTATTTATTAGACGTTCATGTACTTAATTATACTCAGTGTCTTTGTTATTAAAGTTTGGTAATAAGCAACATATCCAAAATGATTTGAAAAATTATTTTGAATCGATAAGTAAATATACGTATTTAGAGATAAGTATGTTAGTTTTGGTAAATGTGGTTTTAATTTAATTTGACATTTTCTTGGTATGCTATGACGATTTTCTCTCATATTCTATATTCAATTCAAAGAACACATAATAAGCGCAAATAATATTTGAATCCTTTCTCATGATTGAAAACAAAATATAATATCATTCATTTATGTTCTATTGTATTCATTAGACGTTCATATCTTTAATTATACTCAGTGTCTTTGTAAATATAGTTTGCAAGTAAGCAACATATCTAAAAAGATTTAAAAATATATTTTGAATCAATAAGTAAATAAACGTATTTAGAGATAAGTGTGTTAGTTTTGGTAAATGTCTATGGTTTTAATTTAATTTGAAGTTTTCTTCGTATATTTTGACGATGTATCTGATCACTTAAAGCAATATCGTTATTGATTGATATATTTACCAAGGGTGATTACTTAAGTCTACTGTATAAAAACGCTACTGGTATAACGGCACGTTGTAGTTTTCAAAATGGCTCGATTAATTTTTTAGATATTGCATAAGTTTTCCAGTTTCCAGACTGTTGTGTCTGGGATGTTCGATTATGTACAGTTCGATACCGCCCACTTAGTATTGTGTTCTGGTATGGGCTCGCAATATTATTTTTAGAATGTTTTTTCTTACAAAGGCGTGTATAAATTCTGACGATTTACCATTTCCTTTAATATCGTTCCAAATCATCTCATTTCATTTCCCGTCGTACAAAATTATATGAAGCATTGCAATTTTCATCTTACCTCTTTTCATCTTACATCCTCGACCTAAGTTTCGTTGTATTAAAAGATTTTTAGATTGGCGATTTGAAGAGATTAACTCAAGATTTTTTATGTTATCTCTTATATCCTACACACTCGGAATTATGCTCGAAACTATGTCAGTTATTAGAACTAGATCATGAACATACCATAAGTTGAAATTTTTTCTCTTAATGTCGGCGACTCTTGTGGCTCCGGCCAACTTTCTGGAAGATACATTCCAGAGTTGAAAAAATAGCTTGATAGGTATTATGGTGTCTCTTTGAACATCTCTTCTAAACTACAAATATGTGCACATTATTATTTCTTTCTTACAACAAATTAAAAATATTATATTGAGTTTTCTAATTCTACTATAGTGGGAATTTAAACAAAATTAATTATTTTATAATTAGGAAAATACCTTTCTTTATCTGTGGGTGCAATAGCATATGATGTTAGTCTAGCCACAGTAGTAGTTATTAATCTGCGATATAAGATGGTGTAAATACATAAACAAAATACAAATTTTCCACTTAAGGAAATAATTAGATATCTAAAGAAATATCGAAGAAAAAACGTGAATGCAACGAAAAAAAAGAGGTAATACGTGTAAGATCGCAATTAAATTTTAGAATAAAATCAACAAACTAAATCCTACACGATCGTAGATGATTTAAAGGAACAAATTTAATTTTTTTACCGAATATAAACGCTAACTTAATTAAAAATTTAAACAAAAACGTCACACATATTATATAGCAAAAAATCAACCTGTATATATCTATTTTGCAATAAAATTGTATTATTTTGTTTTTTCTTTGAGTTTATGAAATATTTTTTGACTCATGAAGCGCTAATGAATATAGTGCCGTTTTCTCACATAGCTCTCGCTACATGAAGGAACAAAATTTACATAAATCTTAAAAGAGAATTGATGCAAGAATTACTATTTAGGTTGGAAAAAGGGGGAATGTGGTCAGAAACATAAATAATTAATTCTCAAACAAACCCGCATGCAAATATCCTGCATACATGCAAAATACGATGTTTGCAGGCACACACACGTACACATGCAAAAACGCATCCGTGCACACGTGCACACATACTTTTATATTTTAATTTTTTATACCCACTGTTTTTTTTATGAATTCAGTTGAAATATTGGTCTCAATAGTTTAGGCGCATATGCTTTTCTATTTTCATTACTTTGCTTGGAAATAAACACTATTGAAAACATAATAATGAAAATATTTTTGCTCGAGAAAATTAGATAAAAATTAATATTCCGGCGTTAAGAGAAATCTATTTAAGAAACAAACTTGCTGCCAGGTAATAATTCAGTTAGTAACTTTAAACATCGATGGCTTTAGTGAATACTTATATTGTGAATTCAAATTCCTGTAATTTTCTTCGTTCAAGTCGCTAATTAAAAATTCAAAATATAAAACGGAAAATTAATAAATTTCCTTAAATTTAAATGAGTATCAAATTATGTCGATAGTTAATCAAACTTGATTATATTGAGGTTCATACACAGTTTCTAAGAAACATAGTCACTTATAAAAAATATTACTGCTGAATAATTAAAAAAGAAATTATAATCGATGGTACCGAAAGGACACACAACGCATTTTACATTGTTTATTAACAATGGTAAGAAAAGTTTAAAAGTAGAATAGGTTTTTGAGAGAAAGAAGAAAGGGGAGACCTGCACAACACGGGGACCGAGAACAGTGGCAAAAAAAAGAAGCATAAAAGGAAACTTTCATGGAAAACCCTTTCCAGAATTTAAATTACTCAATAAAAATTGTAAAATTCATAACACGTCTATTTCGATAATTAACAAATAGATAGAAAGAAGAATCAACACAATTGGTAATAAATTGTAATCTATTATGTGTCCTTATTGGTATCTATGCACATTACAACGTACATACAAACAGGTAGAGACGCATGTTATTTCTCAAATTTGGATATATGTAAACACTTTAAAGCTTTAAAAAATTGTATATCTTAGAGGTGAACGTCCACTTTCTAAAAAGTTGTATTAAAATATACGTATATATAAAATATTGAAAGTTGTATTAAAATATATACCTATAAAATTACCCGAGTTACAATTAATTCCATTGTCAAAGCTCTCGGGTGACATAATCGTGGATACCAAAGCGTAATAAGTGTGCAATATACTTGACAAAATTTATTATTTCCACTCAAGTGCAATACATTTTTGTATATCTTTAAACCAAAACACGTGTGTGTGTGTATACATGTTTTGGTTTTTCTACACACACACACACACACACACACACACATATATATATATATATGCATATATATATATACATATATATATATATATATATATATATACATGTATGTAATAATGTGTAATAGATGTAAATAGAGTCTGCTTAATATGTAATTGATTTGAGAAAACTTTAGAAACAGATAGTACAGAACGCAATTAAAAAGTTTTATATGTGCAGATATCCCTTTGAGTTTCTCTAAATAGACAGCGAAGTCACAATTTCCAAATATATAAGAAAATTGTATGAGTATTTTATGACCTCGCCAAGAGAATTAACTGTTCAAAGGAGTTCAAAACTAACAAGAAGTGTATTTGATTGGCCATCAATAATGAAATTCGAAATGAGTTTCCGGTTGTGTTGGCCATAGTAGAAGGTCGTGCGAAAGATCAAAGAGCAAAATACGCCGTTTTGAAAATTTATGCTCGCGTGACACGACTCTCCGGGATATTTAATTCTCGACACGATCTCCAGGCACTATGTCATCAAAATTTAATGGAAAATGAAGAAATAAGAACTATTTATTCTACTTATTCTTTTTACATAAAATGCGAACTCATATTTATATTGTTTTAACATAATTAACAGAACAAGCAATAGTGTTTAATTTAATACTTACATGAAGGTATCCACCCCTTCATCAAAGTAGACGAAGTGGTAATTATACTATCTTTTTTATATTTATTCTCATTTGCAAAAATTACAATTAAAATTAAGGTAAACAAGTAAAACAATTGGTACCTTAGATTGCTTGTAACTTTAATTTGGAAGGACTTGATAAAATCCGGATTTCTAGAAATTTTAAGGACAAGTAGAATATGAAGCCAAACTAGACACCGAAGTAATATATAAGTTCAGGAGTTTACGAAAAATTAGTGTAAAGAGCACGCGAATTTTGTACGTAGTTTGGTTAAAGGTAATACATATTATTTTTCGACATTAGTTGAATAACCTAATGCTGAATGGGTTAAAGATATGAATAATTAATATAAGAAATATATAGTTAGTTAATACCGATATCTAATGTTATTTATTAGCTTCAATTTTGCATGTTCTTCAAAATTTAGGAAAACTAGTTAATGGGATATCTGAGTGATAACACCAGGTAAGTGAAATATTTTCATAAAGCTAAATTTTATTATTTCATTTATAACTACTCTCGGTATTAATTTAGTCGTTTGAAAAATAATTTTTGATTGTTTTCAGAGTGTCGCGTTAGAATGATAATAATCATTCAAAGAAAAGTAAAAATCGAACTATGATGTTACAACGATTTTAGGCACTTATTTTTTCCCGGATAAGACGTGTAGCCTACTATATTTTTTATGAACATGAAATATGGTGCATTTTTCAAAAAAATATATGGACCATCATAGTTTTAAATATAGACACCGAAGTAATGTATAAATTCAGGTGTTTACAAAAAATTTATGCAAAGAGCACGTGGTAATGACCATAGTTTCATTGTAAACTCTTAGTCTAATTTTATCATCGGTGTTTTCTTCACGATTATTGCCTTTATAGTTTCGGAAATAAAGGAGAGATTGTTATAGATATGGATATTCTTTGGAATACATTTTTAAATATATAATTTAAAATTATGGTTTGGGAATATATATCAACTCTTAATAGTTGAAAATGCTCAAAAATATTTAAATATAGGATAATTTATGCAATAAATAAATACTAGAGTCTCCAAAAATGTTTCCTTTAGTGGTTTTAAAATTATGAAATAACGGGGTATATAGAAACCCACGTATAGATCACGTGAAAATGATGGGGTTGATTCTAGATGTCAGAGTTTTTAAGATATTCATAATAATATATATGTGTCCTATAGTTAATTGCATTACGTATCATTAAATAGTTATTGCACTAGAAGGTCACTAATAGCAACGACTTATAATTAAAAAGTAATTTCACTTCAAACAAGGTCTCGAATTTGGCTGGTTCTTTTTTCAGTGTGCTCCCAATAGATTGAACTTAGAGGTCGCTTTTATCTCATGCATGTCATTGAATCTATGTCACCAAAGATCTTTAATGAAAGCATTTTAATATTCTATTGAAAATTTGTAATGACATTTTACTAAGTACTTTCACGTGGGTTATTTTGATCAATGTGTAATAACAAATTAAAAAGATATTGGCAAACAAATTATTTACGTATATTTGTCCAGTACGTACTCATTAATATATGGACTTTATACTAGATATTTGAGCATTGAGTAGGATTAGGTAGATGTCCTCTCCTTAGTGTGTTTAAAATATTATCTATGTGGGTTAATTTTTTTTAATATTTGCTGTTAATTTAAGTAACTAAATATGAGCCATTTAAGCAAAAAATTAGTTAAGTTATGACAATACCCTAATATTGGATCCAGTCACTATAATGCAAATTGGATAAATGGTATGGAATAAAGATGATAATATAACAAAAATTGGTACTAAAATCCATACATTGAATATATTTGGCGTTAATTTTGTAGAAATTCATTATTCGCAATTAAATGAAACTACGTGATGTAGTATTATTTCTACTATCTTTAATTTCTTTACCACGACCTAGGTTTCATTGTATTACAACATCTTCAGGTGGGATATTAGCAAAGATCTTGTAATACAACGAAACCTAGGTCGTGGTAAAGAAATTAAAGAAAGTAGAAATAATACTACATCGCGTAGTTTCATTTAATTGTGAATATTATTTCTGGTAATTATTCAGCAACCTATACTCGTACATATTTGAAAATAATAAAATAAACTTGAGCGGTGAGTAACTTACCGTAAACATAATAGAATAGTCTGAAAACCACTCACGACGAATTACACTGGCGCATATTGCTTCTTGATATGTTCCTCTAATGAAAATAAGATCAGCAAACATATTTTTCATTATTTGAACGAGTATTAAATCATATAAGTATATGGTAACTGTGGCGATTAGAAAATATTGAGTAATGTAGAGAAAAACTAAAACTTAATTAAAATAAAAATTTATTTTTTTAATCCCCATCTCAACTTGAGTTTTTTTTGTCTTAAACACATCTTATAATAGTTACACATACAGTACACATTATAACTTTTTGAAAATGCAGATACATTTTTAAAGAGTATTATGTATAGAGCAAACAATCTGTATAATGTATTGGTTGTATATTAATCTTAATTATTTCATTATAAAAATGGATTCACTAAAGTTATTTATCCACACTTACATAATTTATTCAAAATAATTATATTTCATCATTCCTATATTCGTTTAAGTATTACAGTCTACACTTTAAGTTAGTTAAATGTCGCTCTTCTACCTTGAACAAATGGCGGTGTGCCAAATCTAGGTTAGACTAAATATGTTTCAAGAGTCATAAAGATAAGGGTACAGAGTGCAATTTCAGAGTGTTTTTTATATTATTAAATAAACATTATTTGGAAATTGAAATTTATATATAATTGTAATTACATTTATTGGAAATTGAAATTTATATATAATTGTAATTAATATATGAGTAACTTTAAAGTTTAGTTGATGTTTATTAATCAATATTATAGACTAGCTTTTGCATCAGCTCTATTCGCGTGTGGACCTATAGAAAATATTATTTAACTGTAACCTTAATACTGCCATCATTCATAAACAATTATAAAAGTAATTTTTTTATGCAAGTACGCTTTGTGTTCAAACGCGAAATTTTCATACTTCCTTTTTGTCGTTCTTAGACAGAAAAAGAACAATAATATTTAAATTTAGACTAACCCGAATCTACCAGTAAAAACTACATCTAAATCTTTTTTATTAGTTCTTGCGTGAACCAATAAAAAACCTCGCAGACAAACGAACAAACATTTAAAAATAATTTGTTTTGTGTTATATTATACATTTTTTTAGTAATGTTTCTGCATATTACGCAATAATTTTTTCGTAAATGTTTTCAATGCAAAGACACGCTAATTCTACTGTTTTTTATATGTATAGATAACAAATTATACTGTCGTTATCGTAATTATTTATCATTATGTTAAAATATTGCTGTCGTTGAAAGCTTATTGCGAAATAGATAAGGAAAGGTTTGGAATATTATATCCACGTTTGTTTGGAATATTATAAACACTTAGTTTCCTGTAGTAAAGATGCTATTTTAAAACTAATTTTCACACTTATATTTCATATAAACCCAGGCTTTATTATAAGACCGTATAAAAAAAATATTCATGAAGCGAAAATTATTCTTTGTATTTATAAAATCATTTTAATGTAAACATAAAGTTAAATTAGTAAGTTCTGGAATTTAAATCTAAATTCGTTTACTCGATTTTACTTTATGTTCTACGACAATTAGCAACATTTACGTTTTATTACGTAGCTTATATGAGTAACTAACAAATTATAATAGAGGTTATTGATAATTTTCTTGAATCATGTGGAGACTAGAACATATTGACTCGTGGCCAGTTCTACAAAGTTGAAGTTCGCGGAAATCATTAATTAGAAATTTATCCGTCCTTGTGTCATCGTACTCAGCATCATCCTCAAGAATGAAACGGCTGCTGAAAAACTTTGCAATTTTATGGAATAGTGATTGTGGAACTCGTAGTGATCCTAGGTTAGAATAATAAAGAAGAGTATGGCTGGATATATATGGCAAATATTTGGATCCCTATCAATCTGTAATGGAATGTGTCTACAAAACTATTTAAAAATCTGTAATATCCGTTCTTTACACTTCTTCGTTTGTGTACCTGTAAATACTGAAATAAATAAATCTTTTACATGTGTACTCTGTAAATGTTGTATTTTTTATTTATTTATATTCTTCAGTCTTGTGATCCTTAATGATAAATTTTCATGTAATTTTTATGAGAATTGTAATATTCACATGTAGATTATTAATATAACTTTAAAGTGGTTGCCCAGTAAAATTATTAAAGAATTTGTAATTTGCCAGTAATTTTTTATCAAACTTTAAATAATTTATATGTATAATAAGTGTTTAAAAATAAAATCTGAAAAGAGAATATATCTGTGAAACAAAATTAATCACATAGAAAATTTTTTGTCGGTCTATGCATTTCAACACATACAAAAACAATTTTTAGGATCTGGAAAATAAAATTTGGTTCAAAAATACATATTATTTCAATGCAATGTGAACAAACTGAGATATGAAAACAGATATCGTGAAATTATTTAAACTAATTAGGGAAAAATCTTTTTAGATGCTTCTAGTTTTTTTATCTGTAATGAAAAATTTTTATCTGTAACTAAGAATAGCACGTAAAATATTTTTTTATTCTCTACGTAAGTTCTTCTATTCAGTGTTCTGTGGCAAAATTGCCAAACCGAATATTTGAATCACTCGTTGTCTGTTCGTCCGTATATCCGTAGCAAAAAATTTTCTTGGAAAATATTCAACGAAATAATATAGATACTCGTAATGTTTACTTTCAGTACACGGATAGAGAATCGTGGCTGAATATGAACTTGATGTAATATAAATTCAATTTTGATTCTTGAGGTGAATTCTCGGGTATAAACTGAAGAATAAAATAAATCAAAGGGACGGTGTTGAGTATACACTAGAAACTTGCTAATGTACGAATCCAGCGATAGATATAATACACTTTTTTACGAATTATTCTCTACATTTTTGTGAAAATCGCTTAAAAATATTGTTGACCCCCTCCCATATCATCATAGTTTCCTCTCAAGATTCGGATTTTTCTTCATTCTTAATATCATGATTCATTGAAAACAATATGGAGAGCGACGCTTAATACATCGAGCATTTTCAATTATGTTTATCTATAAATATGTGAATATGCAAGCTAAATAGGGAACTTATGTAAAAAATATGATACATTTAGCTTATAATCAAACTATGGAAGACTTACGAAATAGGATTGGATATGAATTAAATAACGGCCTTGATACAAGAAATAGAATAAATCCATCCTATTCAACAATATATGAATCTTAGATATTGTATTAAAGATAGTAGGAATTGAAGAAGAATTAGATTCATGGATTGTGTAGTTTAGGCCGATCTTCATGTAAATTCATCCCTTGTGCTAGCTCAGGAAACTAATACGAAGAATGAAACTCAAAACATTCTTAATCAATACTTTCCCATACGCTCATGGATGAGCCATACGCTCAGTAGGAGACTCGTCCATAATTCCAACGAGGATTTGGATTAAAATCTTCAAGGGAAAATGAACACGGTTGACGAAATCAGTCCTGTCAGCGGATATTGTTCGCGTAATTAATGAGCATCATTAAGAAATAAGAGTGAATATGTGTAATCATACAGCAATATAGAGGAAACATCGTCAATACTTTTTACTTCGTCAAGAAAGTGATATAGGACACGAAGTAGGAGAGAATAATAATACTTCAAAGGCAAATGACGGCTGTCTCTAACAAAACTTCAATTCAACAGTAAAATATACAAGTCGGTAAATAAGTAGCTTTCTTTTAAAATATCAATTTTACATGTTTTGGTTAAGCAATATTAAGAAAAAATAAAGTCTATTTTAATTAATAAATCTGTTAATTAATAAAAATAAATGAATTTGCTGACAATTTATTATAATTTATTAATTTGAAATATGTATCAAATAATAAAGTAATAATGAAATTAAATTGATTTTTTTTGTAATTTATAAATTTTTAATATTTAGTAGATAATATAGCGAAGGTTTTATTATGCTGAGATATTTTTATTCCCGTATATAATATAAATTTAATGCATAACATATAGCGAAAGGAACCTCGTTCCAACCAGATGTCCCACGACACTTCTCGTTAATTTTTTTTTACTTTTTTTAGTCTTACATTAAAGAGAGCATTTTTTTTTAAACTGACTTTATATTTAGAACTACTTTTACAAATATAAACATTTTATTTAAAAAAACTTTTTTAGAATTGAAATTAGCAGAACAGCATACAGTAGAACAGCGTACTTGAATCTATGTCAGGAAGCGGCTGAGGTCGCATCCTCTCTGTCACTGCGAACGCATCAGTATTGCAAGGCGTTTTTCCAGTAAGCTTGAAATAATATAATTCTTCGATCTGAAGTCCACAAAGTGATTCCTATTAGAACTATGTATGCTTGTCCAGTTGCAAAGATTTGCGATCCAAAATAGACCTCTGCGTAAACAACAAATAGAAGTCTAAAAGACAGGATATATTATTCTATTACGAGTTCAGGGTGTAACTTACTGTTCAATTCCATTAAAATAGTTTTATGGTATGATATTAGTGTGCTGTCATCAGAACTACACACAACTGCCAAGTTTTATGAGTATTACAATAATTGTTGTGTTTGGGTATCTAGTTGTTTGATACGTTGTCCCGTTAGCGAGTTCAGTGCCTAACTTCCGGTTCTATTCCATCAAATCAGTCTGATGGTACCATTTTTTGTATTGTCATCGGAACTATTTACAACTCCCAAGTATTATGATAATACAATAATAAGAAGTGCATGGAATTTTGTTTCGTATATTCCATTGAATATTTAGTTGGTTACAGATCGACATAATAAAAACATATTAAAAACAAGCTGAGAAGACGAAAATAAAGCTATATTTGTGACGTAAACAATCTCTCATTCGTAGGCATTCTATACCCATCGATCTTACTTAACTTTCAGTGACCCTTGTATTTAGTTTGCGTGAGGATCTGATCATTTATTCGTTCTAGAATTTCGATATATTTTTTCCTCTTATCTTTTCGTTTTTTTTTCTGATTATTAGGAGATTTTTCTTTGGTTTTTATAATCGCTTTAAAACTCCTCTTGCAATTGTATTTACTTGTTCTGTATGCAAACCGGAAAATTTGGAGCATGCACGGCCAGCACCATATTTCAAAAGAATTTTTGCATATTTACTAACTGCTTTGATTGCCCTAGATTCAGAATAATATACACAAAAGAATTATGCATTTTATTTTTCTTAGTATATTGCAATTTTTTTCTTATTTTATCTCTTATAATAATTAAATTTACCTCCTTTTTTTCTCTGTCTATCTGTTACCGAATCTCATATTCAAATCAAGTAATTTTAAATATGTTCGATGATGGAATCATTCGTAATTTCTCAAATATTTAAAAGATATGTCGAACAGCAAGATTATATTCTTGAAGGTTTTATGCATTATATATTCTCCGTTTATACAACAATATATGCTATGAGGGAGCCTTGTTCTATACGATTTTCGAACTTAAAGTTCTCAGCTATTAAATCTATCAAGTATATAATGGAAACCCCAATTTCAATGAAAACAGTATTATTAATGTTAGTCCAAACAGTGTAAATGTTTTCAATAGTCCGTGAAACACATAATAAATTTCGTGTTTTTCAATAAGTATGAGTATATAAACATATTTAAATTTTTGTGTAGTTTTCACCTCTAAATACATAAAATGAACACGTGTGGAAGGCTTACTCCATTTACCGTTCATAGTGTAATATGTTTTTATTAACCTTTGAACTAAGGAGTTTGATAATATTATTGATAACATTGTATGAAAACACAAGACTGTAAATTATACTTCTTTCTGGGTATTAATAATATACGTAATAATTAAAATTATAGGCACATTTGACAAATATTTCTTTTAACAATGCTGATGATAGTTTAGCAAAATATTTATTGTAAATGAATAAAAACTCATATCCCAACGTTTACTTAGGTTAATTAGTGGTTTTGAGCCTAAGAAATATAAAAAATAAAGTTCGTTTATTAATCCAACTTTTATTAATATTTATTTAAAGTCATTTCTATTCTAAATCGATTCTAATTTATAGTTAACTCGAAAAGATAACGTAAATCGAAATAAATTGTGCTAATATTTTATAGGTATTCAAAAAATAAATAGTAAGGCGAAAATGTTCAAATATTTATACAGATAGAAATATTAAATTAATTTTGCACACATGCACGCACGTGCGCACTCGTGCCCTTGCACTCACGCTTCGCCCGCACGCACGCGCGCGCTCACGCACTCACACACACACACACATATTCATACATACCTCCTATGCACGAGGTGAAGGGTGGAAATTTAAATTTTCTAAAACTCCTAAGCTGAATTGTTATTGATCACAAATAGCAATAACTGAAAATATAATATTAAGAAAATGCTAGAAAAATCACATATAGAATTTCCTAGCCATATTACAAATATAGGAATTAAGAACATAATTATCCCATTAGAGAATTGGCATAATATTTCAAATAAAAAAATTAGATGCTCTAAGAGAAAGAGTTTATAGTAGATATTTATTATGAAGGTCATATATTATAAAAAATGTATGATTTATGTAACGTAAACTCTTAAACATAATATCTACATGTATTAAATGTGTCTTTAAACTACTAAATATAATACAAGTATATGCGAACCTTAAAGAAATAAGAAAATAACAAAAAATATATGTAAATCTAAGGGAAACGAGCTTAAAATAGCAACAGATTAATCTTTTCTTCCGTTACGACGCTGACAGTCTCACGGGACACATTATGTTTGAATTCTTTGTTTCTGTTTTCGTTAGCTATTAACATAATTCCTCTATAAAAGCTAGAGCAACAAATTTTGTACCGAATAAGTGTGTCTCGTTTGCGCTTACACTTCCTTTTTGTACGCTTTTCACAATACGACTCCACGACCTACTTATATTTAACAGTATGGTGATATTTGAATGAGAAAATTTGGAAAGAATGATTATTTTTAAAATATGTATTTTGTTAATGCAACATCAATTTGGCTTCGATTAATGTGCTAAGAAAGATTAGGTAATTAAGCAAAATCACAACTGCAATATAACATGTAAAATACTTCAACTTTTGAGAAACTTTTCTTGTATATCTGCAGGGTAATTAATGTATATAGATTTTATATATTTGACTATTTATAAGAATAGAAGTAATGAAATGGTACAGATATGCAACTAATTTACTAGTTTCGTACAGAAATAAATGTGATTATCCGATACAATTTTTTGTATCATTTTCATGTCAATTTGGTCTCTAGAGTATGCATAACATCGTATTTTGCTTCAAAGCAGTAGGGTGATTATGTTAATATGTGATTTATAATCATACATTATGTACATTTGTCATGCATCAATACACATGGAGAGTAATAAGTATAACTTATTTTTTGAAAATATGACTTCATACTTATTAATTTACAGGTAATGATACTTAGGTTTTGTCAAGTTTATCACGTTTCAGTTAAGTCACTTTTTATGTATTAATTCTTTAATTCTTGTTACGTAGTTTTTTCTTAACGTAAAAAACAAAAAAACGAGAGTCATATTAAATTTTTGTAAACTAGTTGACGTATATATTTATCTACTGCTTGTGTGATTGATACCCAATACAAAACCCACTTATGGTTAACTAAAGTTATAATAGCTATCTAAATAAAACAAAATTAAATAAAGTGATTTTCACAATAACGCAAATAACGTGTTTGAGATATTTCATCTTTTCTTATAACCTTTCATCATTATTTTCATATTTTTGCATCTCTCGAAACGATAAAAAACACTTTATCAAGTGCACTTCTAAAAGTATTTTTGCACCTGAGTACAACACGATAGTTATAAACTTCTTCCACGTTTCAAATGGTTATTATACTGAAAATCATTTTAAGATGGCAGGAATACCTACCTGCAATAAATAAACGCTGGACACATCTGGTGACGTCATTCAAGATACGCGAAAAATGATGGTGTTAAAATAGTTTAAATTTATTGACTATTTTAAATGCTTTTTTTTTTATTTATTGAAAATATTTCAACAGAAAATATTTCATATTTTTTTAATACATGAAATGAAACCATTAAAAGAATTATAATAATATTCATTATTTAAATATACTAGTTTTCCGTATATTCTATCATATATTTTTCAAGTTCCTTTCCTTATGATTTTGTTTTTAATAATCTTGGTAGCTCGATATTATATCACTCTCTTAATTTCCATAAAAATTTGTTCAGTTTCAATGCCAAAATAATTTATTTTACCGCTTGGGCCTACGTTTATTCGCCATTAAAATTGTATTCATTCTTAGAATAATAACCATTAAATTCTATTCATTCTAAGAATATTAAGCTATTGTTATTCTATGGCATTAGGAAATATTACTACACGAGGATAATAATTAAAGAAAAATAATTCATGTTTTAGGCTAATATTTCAACAATTAGAAATGAGAGAGAATACACCAACTTATATTCTATTTATTTAAAATCTTGTTGCGTAGCTTATACTAATTTTAAGTCAACATTTTATGGGCGGTTCGTTCGGAGAGAGCATATATTTATTTAACATATCTCACATAGTAGAACTCAATTCCTTCGAGATAAACAATTTAAGTTACTTTTCAATATTTCATTTCTTTAGCAAGATTTCACCTTTTTTATATATTAGAACATTTAACAATTCATAATAACATTTGTCTTAATTTTTCTCAATTCACGTGGAATGCAACGCTTAATATTCATATTCTGTAATTTGTTCCTACGGTATCAATCAAAGAACTAAACAAACCAAATAACTCTTTCAAAGAGAATACATGAAGTTCAAATATAATTGACGTCACATACCCTTTCCGGCTTATATTGTATACCCACTTATGCAATTAAATTATTCCCCTTCGTTAATTATTTTGAGCTTTGTATAAGAATTTTTGATATCGGTGAGCTAAAACTATCTCATTTGATGCAAAGTTACTTCTTTTGAAGTATTGTGTATTAATGCTTGTTTATTCGAGTCTTATAAAAATGCAAATCACGCAAGATACTTAACAAAAAACCAAAATATTTACTAACCTAAATGTCCGCTGAAATGATTTAATTTTTTAAATTTTTTTCTTTTTCTTAAAATCTAAGGCCTGAAATGATGCCAAATTGCACAAAAGAAAAATACCTTGAATATTCTGGTGGGTGAATCAGTTAGTTAGGCGTTAAAAAAATCTTAGGTGGTAAAACTAATATCTTTTAAACCCCTGTGAGTACAAAAAATATTTTGTGTATGTAATATAAAGTGTTAAAGTTCAGGAATCTCTAATTCTTGGGAGGGAAAAGTGGGCGTGGGAAATATATCTTAAATTATTCCCCAAATCTTATCCATTTTAGATCCAGATCCATTTTAGCCACCATCTGATTTATATCTTAAAGTGAATTTTAGTGTTAATTGGCTGTTGGCCCTTAAAGTCTCATTTGTTTCTGTCCCTTTATTTTATACAAAAGGATCCAGTTAAACGTTCCACTGGAGTAGTTTGATGCTCATTACCCGTATCATCGTCCACAGTGATATTACTGTCGGCTTATCAGATCAGACGCGGTCCTTTGACAGGCGACTCACATTCGACGATGAGGTGAATTCGGTACCAAGGTCGTTCTTGTAGATAGTTTTCTCGTGTCATTCGGACTACGTTCGTGTAATTACGTTATTGTTGTAATCATTTTTAAATCGGCTTTACCCATCATTCCCGGACAGGACAAGGAAACAGGTGGTTTGAATTCGTTGAACGGCATTCGTTTATTCTTACATAAAATCGTAGAGTCTTCGCAATATTTTGTTTTGAAAATAAAGATCGTGAAAGATTAAGGATATGCAAGAAATTATGAATACTATTTAATTATAATTTTTGTCATATTATTTTAATTACAATGCAGTTTTAAAGGAAATGTAAGTGTATTACCGTACACAAAAATGTTTCAGGGTGTAATTTTAGGGGTAAACCGGGAAATAAACAAACATTTCTTTAACGTTATTATCTGTAGAGTCAAATAAAAGCTTCTTTACGCTCAAATTCAACAATATGTCCCATTTATTTTTTAAAAATTTCATTTAGTAATTAAAAAGAAACGCCAAAAAATTGTTCTCCCCCACTCTTATAACCAAAAGAGTCACTTAGAAAAATGTAAAAAACCTGGAACATTGAAAATTAGAATTGCATGAATATTATTAGAGTCAAAAATTCTAGCGCGATTAATTGTTACAAATTGTTATTCATAACTTCATAACTTTTAAATTATTGGTTTTAACGAAAAGTTCCTAAAAAAAGATTTCTAACGATGGAGGAAACAACTTTTGTCTTTACAAGTTTTAAAATTTTTTTATTTCGGTTCCATCGAAACTGTCCACTTAGCTCAGCGCATACGCGATGTGATACGCCATTGATGTGATCGACGGCGGGTAGCGCAGCAGGTGAACGCCTTTTAAGAACACAGTCGGATTTCCCTGCTGTTAATATTTAAGCGAAAGCTGATAGCTCGAAACACAAATTGCACGAATATATTGGCCTTTTAATGATTTTTGATTTGACATATTGTTCATAGGGTGATAGAATATCATCTCCATAAAAATCGATTGAAGATTAATATGAGTAAAGTAACCTAGTTCAGTATCCTGGTGTATTTAAATAAGAAGATATTTTCCTTAACGCAAGTACACAGTCATAATAAAATGGAACGATATTACAGAGTAAAATAATAAAATCAAATCAATAAAAACCTATTCAAATAATATTGTGTACATCATATACGAACAATATAATGTGTCATCCCATTTTTAATAAAAAATTTAATTATTTTTGTCGCAATTTATTATCATGCCAACGAAATTGAATCATAATATTTATGTAACGGGTTTTATTCCTTTTATTTTGGCACTTACATAACATGGATTTGAAGAATAACATTTCATAACGATATATACATTAATTCCAATTAAATAACCATTTCGTCCTTTCACAAAATTTTCTCGCATTTTGGTACAAAAAATAGAAAAGGACAAAATAAGGCCAGAAACAGGGATCGGATAAATCAGCCAATACACGGAGTGGCAGTCATGAGATCACTAGTTTACGACTCCAGTCATCTACACTGAAACTTGCAAGTTTGAAAATTCGTTATCTCTCATATTCATTAAAGGATTTGTTTTTTTTTCCAGATTTTATAATTTTCGTCTATATTTTGGTGTAATTAATAATATTATATTTTCGGAATGTCGAATTTATGCATTAGGCGTTATATAAGTAGTTTGGGACGCACTAACCATGTTTCCGATTCAAAGATCTTTCTCATCGTGTTTTACCTCACAATTTATTAAAAAAACAGTTATTGAAGTTATATAAGCCTTGTCATTTTGGAACTTCAAAAAGAAGATCATTGTGCAAAAATCTTGTTGTATCCCGAGATGCCAGTACATTAGATTTGGAATAATTTTAATCCGAAATAAAGTAACGAAGAATCGAAAGATATCATAAATGGACAAGTGTTAAGAAGTAAAACGCACCGGGCAGAGTATACATGGGGCATCCAAATAATAAGTAGTATTTTTGTATAAAATCTGACGTGTTACATCATTTGAAGTAATGGTATGGAGAGTTGATGGTGAGATCCGGTTGTTTATTTCCGCGACTTTATTGTGTTTTTACAAAACGATCAACACTATCGTGCATCACTGGGAAAGGCTTTGTTGATTGCCGTTTGTAGTGCTAGCGGACACTTGGAATTAACTTCTGAAAGTACAAATAATTAAAAAACTTATTTCAAATTTAATCGTCAAATTTGTGTTACTTTATTATTTATATATCCGAATACAAAATGCAGAGGTAGTGACAAAATTTATTTAAAGGACTTTTGACCGAATTTTCTCAAATATCATTATGAATGAATTTAGCTAATAAAACGTAATACTTTAGTATCCTAAATTTCAGCAGCTGATTTCAAAATAAATTTTAAATAATATTTCATGTAGTTTACTAAATTTGTGTGTACCATCAAAAAAAACCTTTTAACAATATAAACCAATAATATTCCTAATAAGTAATTAATATGCTATTACATATTAAGAGGGCTTTGAATTCTGTACTACTTATAGTTTAATGTGTTTTACTATGTTGCTGCGTCATTCCAAATGTTATAATTCAATCTTTCCCCTAAAATTTTTCATAGTGGCCGATCTTATTCATTTACAAGCTTTATACATATAAGGTTGTAGACGTATATAGATGTTAAAATGGCTAAAAATAGCAATTTCCATACAAAATTTCCTTCTATGTATCCAATAATTTATAAGCCAGCATAATATCTGTGAAGTTATATTGCAAAAGGCGTGATCTAAAATCCCAATATTCATAATCGAAACGAGAACGCGTTCTCTCCTTTCACGAACGGATTCAATTACGTTAAGACTCTGGCTGATGTAGCTTCTACTTCCAGACTTTTTACTTATATTGCTTAGTCGGCACGCGTAAAATGGATATATCATACGAAATATTTACTGTTAGAAGTTGAATATTTTATTATTATACTCTATTATTCCCGCGCCCTCATAGAAGAAGTTATGATGTCCTATACTTTCCTGATTGAAAATCACTCTCACTAAGTTACTTCTCCCGATCACTGACATCTGGCATCATCCATCCATCAGGCGCTTCGTACATATCCGTATTCAAGTACAGGCTATACAACATTCAAATTGCTCTCTAACATGCTCATGTTCACCCTGAAGATGTAATACAATGAAACCTAGATCTTGGAGAAAAAATTAAAGAAAGTAGAAATAACACTTCATCACATAGTCTCGTTTAATTGTGAATTCTACAAAAATAACGCCAAATATATTAAATATGAGCGTCTACATTAATTATAAATTTTATACTTAAACATCTTTCCATTAAGGTCCATCTACCAGAAGTCAAATTATAAGCGAACATGTAGACAGTTTTATATATATATATATATATATATATATATATATATATATCCTTCGCATTGCTTTTGCATCTTTGGAAAACAGTGTATTCGAGATATTACAAGCTGCCATAGGTCATACTTGTCGAATGTACATAATATTACAACGGAGATATAAATAGAAATACAATTTTATTCAAACACAATATTAAAAAATTAAATTAGAAGCAGATATCACACTTTTTTATTACATTAAGATATGTATTTAACCATGATTTAAACTTACTTGGATAAATCTACACATAAAAAAATTATAATTGTATTTCTTAACACATCCAAAATATAATTGGCATCGTTGTCTAAGAAGAAGTCTTATAGAATTATTACAGAATGATAGAAATAGAAAGGCAAAAGTGTAGTGACAAAAATTATATTAAATATTCAATGTTAGCATCAGTATCATTGATAAAATCTAAAATAATCCTGCAAGTACCGAACATTTAATATAATATCTAGAGTTTCTGATCGAAATTTCTTGAAGCGCGAAGTATCAAGATATCTCCCCATTTTCAAGACGAGAAAAAGTAAGCCGAAAACTCGAGAAATAGTTTAAATATATTTGTTGTTGCAAAACCCACGTTTAACCCGCATGCTATTTTCATTCGGGACGCATTTGCCCCGCGATCCAAACCGAACGTGTGTGCCACATTTGGTACCGCAGTCGTCCACTCAGACTCAAAATTGGCTGTGCATTTCCACGCCATGTGGTGAAGTTTTGTTTATGCGCAAGCCATTCCAAGGAAAGTAAGTAGAATATCAGTTGTTCTAATGATTTCAATTCAGTCTTGGATGCTTGAGTATTGGACATAGTATTTGCAAATGTTTTTAATTTCTAAAAACTTAGGTTATGTCCCGTTTGATTAGTATAATGGAAACTGTATAGTCTGTTTTCCTATTTAGAATATTAATGTTTAATATATTTGAGTAGGTAATTTAAGGTTATACGTAATTAGTAACGGTCTATATAATATCTATTCATCCTATTACTGATAATAATTTACGAGTGAAGACAGAAAAAGAAAACAGTCCTACCTGATACAATTATTCTACTCAATCCAATTAAAATATAGATGAATTGGCGATTTTAATAAATTAAAGGCGTTTAAGTAATTCTATCTATCATACGTACGGCATGTCTTATTATTTGGGAATGGTTAACTTTCTGAATGAGGAAAATGAATGGGAGAAAATTGTCGCAAGATGAAAGAAATTGTTGGTTGCAGGATTTTGTTCTGTGCTTTTAATATGAAGTAGTAACTGTAACCACAAAAACTTGTACAAGGTAGTGACGACTGTAAGCGAATAACTTTGAGAGCAAAGGAACGTATTAGTAAATATCTGGAAACTAACGAAAAGTAACAATACTGAAGTTTGTTACTGATAATAACTGTGAATAAAGAGAAAGATATTAATCGAACCTATACTAGTTCGACGATACTAGTATATTACGGCTATATATAAATATTAGCTCTAATTTTATATCTGAATACTTACGTAACGAAAGTATATTTTCAAATGCATCGATAAACAATTTCTAAAATATAGAAATTTCCCACAATGATGAAAAATAATACGGAAATTTGATTCTGATTCCTTCACTAGGGAGTCTTGCAATAAATTGAGTATGATTTATATTTATCACACAAGCATTAACTCAGACGGAAAAGTGACTTTCAGCAAACTAGGACCCAGACCGGCGTATTTAAATTAATTTAGAAATGGTAAAATAAATTTACATGAAAAAAATATTCCAATTTGCTATATCGATTTTGCATTCACTATTATTTATGTCGAAGGTTTACTTCGCATTAACATGTTATAAGAAAATATCTCCGATAAGAAATAATCTAAGCAAACTACTCAATAATTAAATGTCTTGCAATCCGACTTAACCGGCTTTAAATAATTACTGAATAAGAAGCGCACATATATATATATATATATATATATATATATATATATATATATATAATATTTTCTAATCAAATAAAGAGTTGTTTAAACAGTTAATAGTATGTTCAGAATTTATCAATAACTTGGATTATACAATTTGCCTACATTGTTTTTATACGTCCCGAAATATAATTGAAAGAAGTCGATAATTGAACTTTCAAATGTATTATTTTTTCCAATATATTAGGAAAATATGTTAGTGTACATAGTCACGTAACATTTCCTTAATTTCATATTTTCCATAATTTTATATCAGCAACTTGAAGTACAGTTCGTCTTGTACAGGAACAATTATTCTTAGGCGAGTATTATATTTTGTATAACTGCGAACTCTTCTAATTATAAAGATATGTATATTTTAAGAAATCAAGTGCTACTTTTTGGCGGAAAACCTAGTACAGAGCACTTAAATCTCCATTGAAAATGAAATGTTCAAAAATTAGAGGTATGCAAATTTGCCACTCAGAAATATAGAACGCTTTCAAAAATTGTTAAGGTGTTTTTATGAGACATATATCTGATTTGTAAATATTTTATACGAAACGTTTAAAAAATAAAATTGTTTGAAGAATTTTAAGTAAAGGTAGATTAAAGAACCAAATTTTATACGGAAGCAATGTAAGACTTCATGTATTTTAGATATGTTCTGTAAAGAATGAGTGATTACATCTGCATTCGTATTTTGTTCGAAGCTGGAGAATATATTTTTAAGTATCACTTTAATGACGTCACTAAATGTACAAAGAATAAAGAAATATGCTGATCTAGTTTAAAAGAGCTGAAACCTGCTCTTACTCATGGAAGTAGATTTGACTGCAAATTATTTGACACCATTTCATTATAATGAATCATGGAGAAATACGCGCGAAAAAATATTGTACAATGCACTGCCATAAACTTAAATTGTAATATTTGGTGCATTTCATACCAATAGATATTAAATAGTTTAAATATTATCTTTGATGAGACCGTTTTAAAAGTTAATTATTATTTTAAGTGAATCGAAATCATATTGACATATGGTACACATTGACATATCTTATAAATTTTGTGTTTGTTTTAACACAATGAGATGCAAGTGCGTATAATTTTTTTATTGCCCATAAATATCTAATGTCTAAATTTTTTCCAATTTCATTGGGATAAAAAGTATTTACAAAAAATAAAATATTGCACAATTTAAGCCATATCTTTCATGTACAATATAGTCAAGAATCGAAGTTAGGGTTTTCATTGAATTCAATGTTAAATTACTAATAAAACAAAGTCAAAGCCTAAAAAGTTTTCACCCACATATTTTCCTTCACTAATGAGGATATTTCCTTCTTCACCGGGAAAACCATAATTAGAGTTCTTTTAACATAAAACTTAAATAAATTACGAGTACGTACATTCGTACAATGAGAACTATATTTTATTATTTAGTATTATTTCATATTATTAGCGCTTTATGAATCCTTTAATACAAATCATTTCCAAAGATGAAGAAAATTAAAATTAATGGTATCCTTTCAAAAATATATACGGAGTGTAATTTTATTTCAGTAAAAAGAATATGTAGCGTAGATGTACAGATTACATTCAGAATTGTGTGCCTCAAAAAGCAAAACAGAACACTTAAAAGGTCAAGAATAATAAAAGAAGAAGATCTTACCTGTCTGTCTGTCCATCTGTCATAGCCTTTTTGCTCTAAAACCGTTTCATACTGAAATTTTAAATTTTGTTTAGTAACAAAGCTAATTGATTCGCGTACATCTCAGTAACTAACGTTTGCATGGAAAAAAATTAAATGGAAATTTCAGGAGGAGGCAAGTAAAGTAATCGAAAAGGAAAACTTAGTACAATATATAAATATAAGATATCGTTCGATAGGCCGATTATAATACAGAACAATTTTTTTTTTTAATTTATCTTGTGTATCTTCAGAAATTCACTGACTGTACGTGAATATAATTCATAAATTCATAAAAAAACCGATCAAATCCAATATGTAATTGCCATCAGCACACTTTTTATATTGAAATAATATCGACACTAATGTGTTTCGTCTATTGGTTTAAAAGGAGCTCATCTACCGTGCTACCCATTGTCAATTGCACCAAAACAATATGGCATCGCGCAGGCGCGGAGCTTATTGGAAAGTGAATCGACTGAGTCTAATTAGAAACTTTTCAAAACATGTAAGGACGAAAGTTTTTCCTTACATTTTGAGAAATGTATTTTATAGAAGTGCTTTCACTCTAATATTAATGATTCAGCAATTCAAAGGAATAACCATTTAAATTATCAATAAAATTTTTTCGACCAAACAATTTTCAGTTCTAACACATTTCTTTCAATCTATACCTAATTCGCAATGTTCACGATTTTTTCAAATTTATCTGAAATATCCTTTTGTTGGTAAAGACGGGAAACAGCTACTTTTAAACATTGTCCACGAAATTGTCTAGTGTTAAATTCGTACTTTAACAAACTTTCATTTGAGGCCCAACCCCATAGGTTTATAAGATATTTTTTTCTGAAGTTAACAACCCTCCAAACCAAACCCCACAACCAAAATTGTATATATATATATACATATATATATATATATATATATATATATATATATATATACGCAAGTGTCCGCGACCTCTATTTGAAAAAGAAGCTTGAGTTGTGCCCCATCAGGAAGTTGCAAAACAGCATATATTTTAGAAAAATATTGACCTGTTTAATTTTAGTAAATAACAAAAATCTATTATGAACATAGCCTAAGCTTTTAATATTCGCGCCGCTTCGTGTTGTGGAGCGCTCGCCATTCGCCACATGACTCATCTCGTCACTCGCGACGCTCGCTGCGATGGCGGGTTTTTGAACAAGATCAAAGGAGTAGCAAAGCGAACGCCTAAATTTTGTATTATGTATGTGAATTTTAACAAATGACTATGATTATGTGCACCCATGGGTTACGCTTGCACCTATTATTTCGTCAATAAGGGCGCTTGGTGATTTTACCCCTTAACTTACATGATGACTTTTTATTACGTAACCAACATCGCGGGGTAAAAATCCATTCGAATTTCATAGTTATATATCTTACAAAATAATATTTATACCATTGCTTGATAACTTTTTACAGTTAGTTTCATAATTTTTCATTAAATAAATACATAATATATGTAAGTTTTATAATTTTTTTTATTTATATCAAAATCTGCACTTTACACACTTTCAGTCTTATTATTTTATATGTCACTAGGAAATGAAACAAAAGGTACTCTATGGAAACAGAACTTCCGAAAAAAAAACAATTACTTATAAAAAAAATTACTTTTTTTAGGATAATTTCACAAGTTTGGTTTTAGTATTATAAGGAATAAAATTATTACTTATTTGCTAGAATGGCACATAAAACATTTTATCTAATGAATGTTTTTTACAAATTTCTTGCATTTGACGTAAGGTTTCATGCACTTTCGATCATCATTACACGTACAAAGTTAACAGCGTCCAGATTTCGCTCTTTTTGCTGCTAGTTCAATATGTTGTGTCGGAGCGTCCTTTGAACATACAACTCTTTTGCGTATCTGTGGACTTCATGTTTCCTCTTTTCAACTGGAGATTTAATAAAAGGAAGACCTAGGTCTTTAATGAAGTTTCACGTTTCAATTTTTTTATTCAGGGTTGGAAGCTCTGAACATTACAAAACTATTTATTGTTACAATATTCATGAGCTCACTAAACACAACCATTGGTCATCTTCTTGTTCGCATCATCACAGAATATGTAGCGCATGTTTGATCGAACGCATCCACGCCACCTTTGGTAGTATTATAAAATACAATAATTTCTGTATGTGTTTCATGCTCCATGAATGATATAAAAACTACACTTTTATTGACTTTTAGCACATAAGAAATTAATGTTTTGTCAGGAACTACCCCATAAAGCAACAATGATTCTGCTCTTGATCTATGTGGTAAAAATTCCTTTGGGATTTCTCTTTTGTTTTTTTCTCATTATAAGTAAGCTTCTTTGTTTTGAGAGTGTCCACAAGTTTCACATAGGAAAACTGACTATTGTCAGTTGTATTCCAATTGTTGCCAAAAAATGGTTCAGCTTATATAAGCACTCTCTGTGGGAACTGATTACTGAGAGTTTCTTGGATCAATTGATTTTCCCGAATACACAAAAGCATTGTATAAATAATAGGTTTTGAGACCACTCTCCATATTTTGCGGGTTTGTTTTTCAAATAAACTCTACCAAAACAGCATCCCATAATAGGTGCCAATATTTCATCAATGGTAAACAACTCGGAACAAACATAATTTGCTTGATAATTTTCTAAACACCATTTCAATAGCTCTGAAATGAAATAAAGTTTATCAGTCTATTTTTGAACTTCTCGTGTATCGGCATAATCAAATCTTGTGGGCTCTTATTCTGGAGGACGGCTGTGGCCGTTTGAGCCATTTGAATTAATTGTTTCTTTCATAGAACTATAATTCGGCCAATGGAACAACATCATCGAATAATTATTCTGCGTCGCTTTTAATTTCTATCTCACTTTCTGGGACGTGATCACTTTTGTTAGTTACGGGATTTTCATAATCGCTCGGAAATTGATTTAGTGCCGGTTATGTTTTCTCGTCTTTCTCTGAAACATCGAGCATGTATTTATTTGGTCATTATTTAATTTCTTTGACATTTTGAATGTAAAATCTGAAAAAATATTATAAGTACAAAAACGTGTTTGAAAAAAATTATTAACATGATGGGGCAAAAACTCTCCCCAGGAGCTAAAAGCGCGAAAACCATGCATGCTGCCCGTTCGCATGCTCCTAGCGCATGCGCTCAATTGAGAATACCTAACTGTGCCGGTCGCTAATGCAAAAGGTTTAGGAAATGTAAAAAAAAATGCACGACTGGGGTAAAAATTTATCACACAAAGTGAAGGGTTAATTACCGATGTATACATAGCATTATGTGTAATAGTGTTAATGTATTTACATTGATAATCTGAGTATAAGAGCTCGCCACTTATAGGTATGTACATAATTTGTAGTTACTTAAGAATAAAATAAGTAATCACTCACCTATTATTTCCACAAGCGTGCACGGATGATAGATCAAATTATGATTGCACTGACTTTTCAACACAAAAAAAATCAATGCATCCCTGGGGAAAATATTTGCATTATAGGCACTTTTGCTATAATTTTCAATAAATGTTTCTCAAATTTTTCAAATTTGTTCTCTACCCACTAACAACAATTCCTAAAAGATATAGCGATTACGGCGGAAATTTTATTATTTATTGTCACTCGGGTTTTTTATTGTCATTTATTTATGTGAAATATAATTATATATTTATATACTTTATTTCATATAGTGGACACATATATCGGATTTAGCGCTACGAGTGACATCAAAGGCCGTATGATTTGCAATCAATCAACGCACCACGCCGGCTTATTTTATAATACTAAAACTTATAAGAGAAATGAAATAAGTAAAATTTAACATTTTAAGTGATAACAGGATTATGGGTTCAAAAAAATATATATTTTATTTTTTCTTTTTGAATTATAAGGGAATGATCTAGGGATACGTAAAATGGTAGTACTTATATTGAATTGGATGAAAAAGCACATTTCGTCAAGTAACTTATAAATCAAACATAAAGAACAATAAAAATTATGATCAGTCATAATAAAACAAATACCCGAAAATCTGTACCACTATTGTCTATGTAACCAAAATATTTATATCAAACCTGCGATTATTTATAAATATAAGAATAAGCAAACCGACCACCCTTCGGTGGATATATATCCTTTGCGTCCCTTCGCGATGAGTAAAGCCGATTTCAAAAAATACAACAATAAAAACGTTGGTTGTAAAACGGATGTGGTCCGGCTGACACGGGAAAGCCATTTGCGAGAACGATCCCCGTATCTAATACGCATCACTATCAAAAGCGAGTCACCTGTCAATAGACTGATGTCTATCTGATAAGCCGATAATAATACCAAATGTGGACGATATCACGGGTAATGAGCATCATACTACTGCGGTGGAATATTTAAATAGACGTTTGTTTAATAAACTAAGTCACAGAAACATCTGAGATTTTAGTGCCATTGGTTATTATAGAGTAAAAAAATGCAGGTTTAAATATATGACAGATTGTAGGTTAGTAAAATACAAATATTATTTAAGAAAATTATCACATATGCTTTTATATAACTGGCTGAGCGCCAATTTTATATTTGAAATTATAACAAAACTAATGAGATTCATTTATTAGATTAGAAATTATAAATTATAAAAAAATTAATGAGAAATAATGTGTTCGACCCATATAAATGTAGAAAATTGGTAGAATAGAAATTATAAAAAAATTAATGAAAAATAATGTGTTCGACCCATTTTAATGTAGACAATTTGTAGAATAGAAATTATAAAAAAATTAATGAGAAATAATGTGTTCTACCCATATTAATGTAGAAAGTTTGTAGAATAGAAATTATAAAAAAATTAATGAGAAGTAATGTGTTCGACCCATACTGACGTAGAAAATTTGTAGAATAGAAATTATAAAAAAGTTAATGAGAAATAATGTGTTCGACCCATATTAATGTAGAAAATTTGTAGAATAGAAATTATAAAAAAATTAATGAGAAATAATGTGTTTGACCCATATTAATGTAGAAAATTTGAATTATCAATATACCATTCTTATAAAACATATAAAAAGTACTTCATTAGTAAACACAAGCAACACATAGTTGTGAAGGAAATATACATAACTTCAAGAAAGCCGATGCGTTGATAATTCCTTATAGCGCATTTCGGTGAAACCTTACCAGTAAAATATTACACTGGCTTGGAAATGAAATACTATATTATATTGCTACTGTAAAATAAAGAGTAAGATCAGACGGTAGTCATAACGAAGGTTGCAGTAGTGGTTTAATATTAATCTGCGATAACCAGTTATAAATCCAAAAATTGTGTTACAAAATATGCATCAGAAAAACAATCAGCACGCAGTAACTATTGGGTTTTCCGCTAATTCTACTAAACCGCCGGCAAGATCGTAGAAATACGCAGGATAATAAGATGGATAGCGACAACGTTCTCAGAAAAAATAACGGTTTTTGCGACTGCTCGGGATACAGTGATCACTCGGTGACGATAACAGTGATAATCTATGTATTTTAAACATTATCATGATAACAAGTTGAACTTGAGCTGATCGAATAAAAAGATGCGAGCCGGTATAGGTGAGGGAAACTAAACAAATTATCGTTTTGCATGTTCACATGCCAAACGAAAACAAATGACTAAGTGAATTTTTATATTTCTTGCCTAAATAAATATGCGATTCAAGCTATATACCAAATTCTGTAAAATTCAAAGCTGATTTTCCATGATAATATATTTAAAAAAAAATATTTTTAGGAAAAAAATACAGACTGAACAAATGAGATCAGACAAACCCAAAAAAATATTAATAAGGATAGATAAGTAATAAAAAGGATAACATGAAAAATATTAATAAAGATAAATAAGTAATAAAAAGGATAACATGAAAAATATTAATAAGGATAAATAAGTAATAAAAAGGATAACATGAAAAATAATAAGGATAACATGAAAATATCTAAAAAAATGTACTAGTGAATTCGAAATGTATAAAAAGGAAAAATATTTTCAATTTTTTGCCCTATTCGCATCATTTCGCAAAATTTACTTATAAACTTCATATTTTTACAACCAAACCGGCCTTTCACATCCCGTGCACCATTAATGATCGGTCCAGTAATTTTCAAATTCTTTAAGTTTAAAACAACGACCGAATATTTGGTGATATAGATTTCGCGCATGTAAATATTTTCGTGAAAATAATTTTGAAATTAGAGAATTTATTGACCTGATTCACAATTTATGCATTACGCTTATTATACTTTCAATACAGTAAACTTTTAATATTTTTCACTGAGATAATATAGTTTTGCCTCTAAGTATACGCACATTTTTTTTGTGGACACAGGAGGAACGTGTGTTCGAAAAAGAGTTTTCGACATTCGATTGTGCACTTGATCCATCATTAGTAAGTTCGGTTCCATAAGAAATAATAAATTATTTGACAAAATTAACATCAACGATTAAATATTAAACGGTTACAGCACGTAGATTAAACATACAAATAATAATTTAAACTAAACGTTAGATAGCTTGACTAATAAGTGTTTAATAACGGAGGGAAATTGTTTAGTTGGCTTTGGCTAAATAGTAATGACGTAAAAAATCAGGAAATAGTCAAAATATTACTTAAAAATTAATGCAGAAATATTTAAAAAACTAAATACTTTCCATAATTAAGAGTTTTGCTTAGACATTGCACATTTATTCTGCAAAAGCGTGCAAATTTGTAAGAGAAACTTTTGAAACATGTGTGCCTTCGCCGCGAACATTAGCTAAATGGCATTGGTGCATAGGTGGCAGACCCGGTTTTACAAAAGAGGCATATAATGCTATACAATTAAAAGTAGGATAAGCGTTTTGCTTTCGATTGAATTTATTTTTACAAAAATCTAATTTTTTTACTAAAACTTATGTAATATAATTACCTATATAACATACTTTTTACGCGACAGACTAAGGCTTGTATATATGTATCACATGACACTATGACTTTTAGTAATATTGCATTAATGAGACCGATGTTAAGGTATATACTTAAATACACGTATTTTGAAAAATGTGTTTCATACATATTTTATATTCTTTACTTACCTACGCCGTAACGTAAGTAAAAAATATATTTATTTTCAATTTTGTATTCAATTTTAAAAATATTTCTCAGAACATTCATACCTGAATTATACATATATATATATATATATATATATATATATATATATATATATATATATATATATATATATATAATTGTATGATTCAGTTTTGACAGTACATTGGACAAAGTTTATCTTCATCGATTCTACACAATTAGTTGCGAAGGATGGCGATGACGACAATTTTTTTTCAGTTAATACTTAATAGAGGACGGCATTGTGCTCATCTTTATACTCTAATTGTACAAGAAAGTGTTGATAATTTTAAAGTTGGTAGAAAATAATAAATAATGATAATTAATGAAGATTGAAGTTGGTCTTACTATGTGCAGAATATCTTCAATACAGAACATATAATATAATGTCTTCAGCAATAAAGTTAATGTTAACATTAGTTGGATCAAGTTTAAGGACAACGTAAGTAAATACTATCTCGGTAAGTAAATACTATCGAACAATGGTTTATCGATAGAAAGTAGCTCGGTAAGTAAATACTATCGAACAATGGTTTATCGATATTGTCACAGCCATGAAAATTATTATTTAAAGCACATGATTTGGTGCGTTTTCTTGTCAATTACAATGAAACGCTTACACGGCGTCAGCCAGTCAGACATAAGTACCATATCCTCGTCCTCGCTTATTTTTAACACTATTCGTTATCCAGTAAATTTGTTTAATCACTCGTGCAGTGGTTATAAGGTCCATGTCTCAAACTCTATGCGAAATTCAGTAGAGAGAGAAACTCTATACATTATTCCCTTACTTCACTACCAATATGTTTTACTTTTTGTTACGTACTCATTATTTAACATACGAGTTGGTATTAAAAAATCTAAAAGAATCACTTCGAAAACCCCAAAACCTGACATTTAGTTTCATAGTTTTGTGGCAAAACAAAGTAACTGAAATAATAAACAGTCGTGAACTAGAAATGCATTGTCTTTTAAAATGCTGAATATTAAATTAATGTTGAATATAAGTTTAACTAGTCAAAATTTTAATAAAAGATGAACAAAACTCCTATTATTTATTTCCATATTCATTTACACTTCATTCGTAACGTGTAAGTTAGATGCGATATCTTGGGTACTAACAAATAGGCGGCAATACCAAACAATCGTATAGCAAGTAGCAAGGTAACTTAAAAAGAATAAAAAGTCTGAAAAATAAAAGCTACCTCAAGAAATAGTCCTCTCGCTCAGTATATTATAATAGAAAAGTGGATTCAACAATGAAATTCCTTGCCTTAAACGTAAATTGATTCCCCAAATACAAAATAGGAATATATCGCTGGCGGCTGTCTTGGCGTAGACTATGTACGTAATATTTATCTCTTTGTATTTGATATTTGTATCTATATCGCTATAACAGATATGATATATCTCAAGCTAATAATTTGACATATTTTTCTTATTTTTTCATATTCCGATTTTGACATATTTTTGGATTGCATGTGATGTTTCATTGTTCCTACATTTTATTTTTTAAACCAATAAAATGGTGTAATTTCATTAAAAGCGGGTAACGTCAGTAAACATTTTTTTAATTGAAATATTTATGAAAATGAGCAAAACGTAAACAAACAAATAATGGAAAGCATTTTTATCTTGCTATGTGATTTAAATCATTCATGCTTTTTCTACGAAAGAAGTGGACTAGGTGTCCATTTTCAAATTATTTAGAAAAGACTAATTGCGTTTATTGATACGCTGATATCAATACACATAACTAACGAAACAATACTTTTTTCCAGTTTATTTATATTAAAATGGTTATTTCTATTCTTGCCGAATGTAATATTTACGCTTACTCTGCATCAATATAAGCGTAACCTTAACATAATTTCGCTCAGAATACATATCAATCAAGTTGTTAAACCGTATTCCCAACTTAAACTATATCGCTCTAATTGGTATTTTATGATCAAAACATGTTAATAATCCCACGTAACAGAAATAATAGTTTCTTTCTTTAGTTTTTTTCTTTTGAAAGAAAATACAATAATTAAAAACTACTATTATCGATAAATATTAAGATTATTAAAAACGTTCAGACTTTTTTGAAAATCATTAAAAATTAATATATTTAAAAATTACCAAATTTTTTTAATTTTATTAACTTCAATCCATAAAGATACAGATACATATTATATTCTCAAATCAACTACTAAAAGAATTTCATATAAAATAAAAAACCTTTGGTGCTGAATGAAGTCATTCAATTATTCTATTCTGCTACACCAATTTCAACTAAATTATGACTACGTGTGTATTTTCCCGCAGGTTATAAATATACCTAAAATAAAAGAAATCATATGCTGTTTCTGTACGTAATTTTACTTCTAATTTAAAGTTTCTTTATATGTCTCAAAAACTAAATAACCTATTTTGGAAACATATTAGTAGACAGTTATGAATAAGAAAAATTGTTGTAAGATTTAAAGATTTACAAAATTTGAGTAATTCAATTTAAATATCCTGCACTCATTTAAATATAAACATTTACAGAAGCTTCCAGTAAAAAAACTAAGTATATATATATATATATATATATATATATATCATTCAGTGGAATTTCTGAAATAATTTTATTGTTAATTTATTGTTCCAATTTTATTAGAAGAAATAGCAACATGCAAGTATACATATACTATATATATATATATATATATATATATATATATATATATATATATACTTGCATGTTGCTATTTCTTCTAATAAAATTGGAACAATAAATTAACAAAACCATTATTTCAGAAATTCCACTGAATGAAACACGTAGAGCTAATTTTCCTTTAAACATCATTTTCCATTTGGTACATATTGTGACTGGGAGTTGCGAAATCAAATTTCCCAGGAGAGCCATGTCACACGAGAATAAACTTTCAAACCGGCGTGTTCTGTTGTTAGCTCTTACGCGTGAGTTTATTTTAGGGCCAACACAGCCGGAAACTCATTTCGAATTTGATTATTGATGGCCAATGAAATGTGCTTTTTGTTAGTTTTGAACTCCATTAAATAGCTCGGCGAGGGAATTAAATTCTCTTTTGGATACTTTTCTATATAATTGGAAAATTGTAATTTTTCGATCTGTTTTATGGAATTCGTTCCTCTGTTCATATGTAAGTAAAACTCACTAATAGTAATCCTGTGTCGTTTGTTCGTAGGGTAATTAAACATATTCTATTTATACCCCTAAAAGTTTATTATCTATTTGTAACTATGTACGAGCATATGGTTTATTTAGAGTAATAACTGAACTAGCTAGGTTAATAATATTAAAATGATGACTAGTATACTGATTTTACATGGGACATTTTAGATGGTTATACAATGCGTCTATTACTTTTAAAATTACCAATTTTCTCGACAAGGGGTTAGAAGAAATACAAAATAAATCGAAATATCCCGAGTTAAATTTTAATTTCTTCTTGAGTACTCAGTGACAGAGTCCTTCGATCCGAGCTCTATTTTTATCATTAAGAGAATTTATTTGGTACTTCTCAGCGGTTTCTTAATTTATTTTTGAACGAATCGTTTGGAACATTTTGTTGAGTTGTCGAGCAACTTAACAAAATTTCATTATTTTCTTTTTTTAAACTTTCGGAATTTTTGAGTAATTTGAATTTTTTTTAAATTACAACTTAGAAAAAATCTAAACCTTAAGCTTTAAAGTAACCTGCAAGATGATCTCATTTGATTAGATGTTTTAAGTACATTTATTTTTTTTTAGTTTGGGTCGACAATTTCAAGAAACAGAAAACCACGAAGCCCTGTTTTTTCCCGTTTTTCACGCAGCTGAAGCGGTTTTTCATTTATATATGTTAAATTTTTCTCACTATATATTATTAGTAATAAGTTCCGTACTAAACAACAAATCGAAAAATGTGTATATTTGTGTTCGTTCATAATAAGGATGCGTCCACACTAAATCTTCTTAACCGGTCAGTTATTGGAAATTGATTTGGTTTATCGTTTTCAAAATCATTTTCTGCCATATAATTTTGTTTTTTTACACATGATAACATATAATACCATGTAGTAAATATAAAGCCTTAAATAAAATTTAAAGCCGTTGTGTTAAAGGATATAAACCTCGTGGTTATCCAATTTCGGAGAATAAAAATAATTTTATAATTAAGCGTAGCGTTTTTACTTCTGAAGCCACATAAGGAGAAAAGGAATTATGTCATACGTCCTAAAAGTGAAGTTCCAATTTTTATTGGGACCAATGTTAAAACTTTGGTTCAAAAATACGAAAAAGAGGAAATAAAAACATAAAAAATTGTTAATCCAAACCATATGATCGACTCACCGCAAAAAACCTAATTAGGATATTATTAATAAGAAATTAAATTAATTTATGTATATTAATACAACGAGGGCCATGATACCCTTATTACGCGTACAGTATTAATATTATTAATGCTTTATTACTTTTGCAGAAAAGTTTCTGCAGAAAAGAAAATAATGATTTAGAAATGGTATGGCAGCTAAAAATGTTTAGTTACGCCAGTTTACATAATACAGTTTACTTATTTATAACCCACCGTACTTTACAACGGGCACACCACCGAAACGTGATAAGACTACTTCAAACTGATTTAAAACATTTTTATAAGTAAAAAAAATCAATGCATGCCTTGGGAATATATTTGCATTATAGGCACTTTTCCTAGAATTATCAATCGACTTTCCTCAAAATTTTCAAACTTTTTCTTTACTTACTAACAACAATTCTTATTGGTATAGCGATTAGTGCTCATTCCCTACCCTCATTCGTAATTAGTTATCTGTGTAAATTTGATTATTTATTGCTACTCAGGTTTTTCATTGTCTTTTATTGATGTGAAATATATTTATTTATTTATATACTTTAATTCATATAGTGGACACATATGTAGGATTTACTGCTACGAGAGCAATTTCTTACAGCCAACGAGAACACAAGTCCAGCCCCGTTGGACGAGCGGTCCGGATCAAACGCAGAACCACGCGGTGCATCGTGACATCAAAGGCCGTATGCTTTGCTATCAATCAACACACCACGGCGACTTATTTTATATTACTAAAACATATGAGAAAATAAAAAAAGTAAAATTTAACATATTATGTAATTACATCATGGGATGAGAAATAAATATATTTTTTATTTTTCCTTTTTGAATTATGAGGGAATGATCTAGGGAAACGTAAAATGGTTTTACTTCTGTTGAATTGGTTGAAGAAGCACATTTCGTCAAGTAACTTATAAACCAAACATAAAGTACAATAAAAATTATGATAATAAAGCAAATACCGAAAAATAGGACCCCTATTGTTTTTGTAACTCTGCGATTATTTAGGAGTACAAGAATAAGCGAATCGACCAACCTTAGATCGATATAAACCCTTCTCGTCCCTTCGCGATGAGTAAAGCAGATTTTAAAAATTATAACAATAAAAACATTTCTTGTAAAACGGATGTGGTCCGGCTAACACGGGAAAGCCATTTGCGAAAATGATCCTGGTATCTAATACGCATCACTATCGAAAGCAAGTCACCTGTCAATGGACTGCGGTCGATCTCATAAACCGAAAATAATATGAAATGTGGACGACATCACGGGTAATGAGCATCATATTTCTGCGGTGGAATGTTTAAATAGACGTTTGTGTATTAAACCAAGTTACGAAAACAGCTGAGATTTTATTGTTAATGTTTATTATAGAGTAAACAAATTCAGGATTAAATATATGTCAGATTGTAGGTTAGTAAAATAAAAATATTATTTAAGAACATTATCAAATATGCTTTTGTATAACTGGCTAAGCGCTAATTTTATATTAGAAATTATAAAAAAAATAATTAGAAAAACAATTTTTGACAACGAAATCGATTAAATTAAATAGGTAATATTAATACCGAAAATTAATGATTATGGAGACATAGCAAACAAATGAAAAAATCCCATTCATTACTAAATTAAGCCTTAATGTACACATGCATATCAAATGTGTTCGACCCATACTATTGCAGAAAATTTTAAATATCAATATACCATTCTTATAAAACATACAAAACATACCTTATTAGTAAACACAAACAAAACCTAGTTGTGAAGGAAATGAACATAACATCAAGAATATCCCTATTCGCTTCTTTTCGCAAACTTTACTTATAAACTTCATATTTTTACAACTAAACCGGCCTTCCACATCCCGTATAACCATTGATTATAATCGGTCCAGTTATTTTCAAATTCTGTAAGTTTAGAACAACGAATATTTGCCGATATTGCTTTCGCTTAAATATTTTTACTTTAGTGGAAATAATTTTGAAATTAAACAATTTATTTATTAAGTACCTGAATGACAATTTATGCATTACGCTAATTATACTTTCAATACAGTAAATTTGTAAACTTTTAATTTTTGGTCCTGATATAATTTAGTTTCAACTCTAAATACACGCAACATTTTTTCAAACGCTTTTGTAGACACACGAGGAACGTGTGATGGGATAAGAGTTTTCGACAATAGATTTCGCACTTGATCCATCATCAAGTAAGTTCGTTTTTATAAGAAAGATAAATTATGTGACAAAATTAAACATCAAGGATTAAAAATTAAACGGTTACAGAGTTAAGCACGTAGATTAAACATACAAATAATAATTTCAATTAAATGTTCGATGGCTAGACTAACAAGTTTTTAATAACGGAGGAAAATAGATTAGTTCTAGAGAGTAATGGCGTAGAAAATCAGGAAATAGTCAAAAATTTACTTAAAAATTAATGCACTTTCCAGAATTAAGAACTTTTGCTTAGACCTTGCACATTTATTCTGCAAAAGCGTGCAAATTTGTAAGAGAAACTTTTGAAACATGTGTGCCTTCGGCGCGAACATCAGCTAAATGGCATAGGTGCATAGGTGGCAGACCCGGCTTTACGAAAGAGGCATTAAATGCTATAAAAATAAAAGTAGAACAAGCGTTTTGCATTCGCTTGAATTTATTTTTACGAAAACCTAATTTTTTTACAAAAACTTATATAATATACTTATCTATATAATATACTTTTTATATGACATAATTAGGCTTGTATATATGTATCGCATGACACTATGACTTCTCGTAATATTGCATTAATAATACTGATGTTAAGATATAAACTTAAACACACGTATTTTGAAAAATGTGGTCCATACATATTTTATATTCATTAGTTACCTACTTCGTAATGTAGGTAATAAATACATTAATTTTCAATTTTGTACATTTAATAAATATTACCAAGCACTGAGTCACTAAAATATACTAATATTAGTATTAGGTATTAATTTCAGTTTTAAAAATATTTCTCGGAATATTTATACTTTTTTTTTAATTATATGATATTCATTTGACAATAATTTGTTTAATTTTCCGTTGTATTTTATCTTTATACTCCTAGGTGATTTTTTTATTTGAATTATATATACAATTGTACGTTTTAGTTTTGCCAGAACATTGGACAAAGTTTATCTTCATCGATTCTACACAATTAGTTGCGAAGGATGGCGATGACGACAATTTTTTTGCAGTTAATACGAAATAGAGGACGACATTGTGTTCATCCTTATAATTTTAATTGTACAAGAAAGTTTTAATAATTTTAAAGTTTGTAGAAAATTAAAAAATAATGAAAATGAATGAACAATATAGTTGGTCGTACTATGTACAGAATATCTTCAATACAGAACATATAATATAATGTCTTCAACAATAAAGTTAATGTTAATATTAATTGGATCAAGTTTAAAGACAAAGTCCACATTACAGAGAATAATTTTCGATAATACAATAATACGTAGCTCGGTAAGTAAATACTATCGAACAATGGATTATCGATACTGTCACAGCCATGAGAGTTATTATTTAAAGCACATGATTTGCCGTGTTTTCTGGCCAATTACAATGAAACGTATCCACGGCGCGGGCCAATTCAGAAACTAGTACGATGTCCTCATATTTCTTTATATTTAACACTATTTGTTTCGTAGTGAATTTTTTTAATTACTCGTCCAGTGGTTATTAGGTCCATGCCTGAAACTCTGTGCGAAATTCAGCAGAGAGAGAAACTCTATCCATTATTCCCTTACTTCACTACCAATATGTTTCACTTTTCGTTACGTTCTCATTATTTAACATACTAGTTGGTATTAAAAAATCTACAAGAATCACTTCGAAAACCCCAAAACGTGACATTTACTTTCATAGTTTTTTAGGAAAACAAAGTAACTGAAATAATAAACAGTCGTGTACCAGAAATGCATTGTCTTTTAAAATGCTGAATATTCAATTAATGTTGAATTTAACTTTAATATGTTTTAAAACTGAATTTCATTTTACAACTACGGTTGCCCAAATGAAAGGCTAGTAACATAGCGCGATAGAGATGTTTTTTTTGTAGACAGACATATTCTGTCTTGTCATAATATAGATATCCATTAAGAACAAAAATTTATGACTGTCAAAGTTTAACCAGTCAAAAATTTAATAAAAGATGAATAAAACTCTTATTATTAATTTTCATATTCATTTACACTTCATTCGTAACGTGTTAGTTAGAAGCGATATCTTCGGTACTAACAAATAGGCGTCAATACCAAACAATCGTATAGCAAGTAGCAAGGTAACTTAAAAAGAATAAAAGGTCTGAAAAATAAAAGCTACCTCAAGAAATATTCCTCTCGCTCAGTATATTATAATAGAAAAGTGGATTCAACAATGAAATTGCTTGACTTAAACTTAAATTGATCCCTCAAATACGAAATAGGAATATATCGCTGGCGGCTGTCTTGGCGTAGACTATGTACGTAATATTTATCTCTTTGTATTTGATATTTGTATCCATATCGCTGTAACAGATATGATATATCTCAAGCTCATCAATTAATTAGATAATCATTTTGACATATTTTTCTTATTTTTTCATATTCCGATTTTGACATATTTTTGGATTGCATGTGATGTTTCATTGTTCCTACATTTTATTTTTTGAACCAATAAAATGGTGTAATTTCATTAAAAGCGGGTAAGGTCAGTGAACATTTTTTAAATTGAATTATTTATGAAAATGAGCAAAACGTAAACAAACAAATAATAGAAAGCATTTTTATCTTGCTATGTAATTTAAATCATTCATGCTTTTTCTACGAAAGAAGTGTACTAGATGTCCATTTTCAAATTATTTAGAAAAGACTAATTGCGTTTATTGATACGCTGATATTAATACACATAACTAATGAAACAATCATTTTTTTCCAGTTTATTTATATTAAAATGGTAATTTCTATTCTTGCCGAATGTATTATTTACGCTTACTCTGCATCAATATACTTGTAAGCATAACCTTAATATAATTTCGCTCAGAGTACATATCAATCAAGTTGTTAAACCGTATTCCCAACTTAAACTATATCGCTCTAATTGGTATTTTATGACCAAAACATGTTAATAATCCCACGTAACAGAAATAATGGTTTCAGCAAAATGTGCCACTAAAACGAAATTTACATGCATTTAATTAGAAGAAAATATAATCATTAAAAAGCTATTATTATGGTTAAATACTAAGATTTGTAAAAAATGTCATACGTATATAAAAATCTTTAAATATTAATGTTTTTAAAAATTACATAAATTTTTATTTTTATTCATTTCAATCGAAAAAGATACAGATACATTTTATATTCTCAAATCAACTACTAGAAGAATTTCACATATAATAAAAAACTTTTAACACTGAATGAAGTCATTCAATTATTCTATTCTGCTACACCAATTTCAACTAAATTATGACTACGTGTGTATTTTCCCGCAGGTTATAAATATACCTAAAATAAAAGAAATCATATGCTGTTTCTGTACGTAATTTTACTTCTAATTTAAAGTTTCTTTATATGTCTCAAAAACTAAATTACCTATTTTGGAAACATATTAGTAGACAGTTATGAATAAGAAAAATTGTTGTAAGATTTAAAGATTTACAAAATTTGAGTAATTCAATTTAAATATCCTGCACTCATTTAAATATAAACATTTACAGAAGCTTCCAGTAAAAAAACTAAGTATATATATATATATATATATCATTCAGTGGAATTTCTGAAATAATTTTATTGTTAATTTATTGTTCCAATTTTATTAGAAGAAATAGCAACATGCAAGTATATATATATATATATATATATATATATATATATATATATATGTATATACTTGCATGTTGCTATTTCTTCTAATAAAATTGGAACAATAAATTAACAAAACCATTATTTCAGAAATTCCACTGAATGAAACACGTAGAGCTAATATTCCTTTAAACATCATTTTCCATTTGGTACATATTGTGACTGGGAGTTGCTAAATCAAATTTCCCAGGGGAGCCATGTCACACGAGAATAAACTTTCAAACCGGCGTGTTCTGTTGTTAGCTCTTACGCGTGAGTTTATTTTAGGGCCAACACAGCCGGAAACTCATTTCGAATTTGAGTATTGATGGCCAATGAAATGTGCTTTTTGTTAGTTTTGAACTCCATTAAATAGCTCGGCGAGGGAATTAAATTCTCTTTTGGATACTTTTCTATATAGTTGGAAAATTGTGATTTTTCGATCTGTTTTATGGAATTCGTTCCTCTGTCCATATGTAAGTAAAACTCACTAATAGTTATTCTGTGCTGTCTGTTCGTAGGGTGATTAAACATATTCTATTTATACCCCTAAAAGTTTATTATCTATTTGTAACTATGTACGAGCATATGGTTTATTTAGAGTAATAACTGAACTAGCTAGGTTAATAATATTAAAATGATGACTAGTATACTGATTTTACATGGGACATTTTAGATGGTTATACAATGCGTCTATTACTTTTAAAATTACCAATTTTCTCGACAAGGGGTTAGAAGAAATACAAAATAAATCGAAATATCCCGAGTTAAATTTTAATTTCTTCTTGAGTACTCAGTGACAGAGTCCTTCGATCCGAGCTCTATTTTTATCATTAAGAGAATTTATTTGGTACTTCTCAGCGGTTTCTTAATTTATTTTTGAACGAATCGTTTGGAACATTTTGTTGAGTTGTCGAGCAACTTAACAAAATTTCATTATTTTCTTTTTTTAAACTTTCGGAATTTTTGAGTAATTTGAATTTTTTTTAAATTACAACTTAGAAAAAATTTAAACCTTAAGCTTTAAAGTAACCTGCAAGATGATCTCATTTGATTAGATGTTTTAAGTACATTTATTTTTTTTTAGTTTGGGTCGACAATTTCAAGAAACAGAAAACCACGAAGCCCTGTTTTTTCCGTTCTTCACGCAGCTGAAGCGGTTTTTCATTTATATATGTTAAATTTTTCTCACTATATATTATTAGTAATAAGTTCCGTACTAAACAACAAATCGAAAAATGTGTATATTTGTGTTCGTTCATAATAAGGATGCGTCCACACTAAATCTTCTTAACCGGTCAGTTATTGAAAATTGATTTGGTTTATCGTTTTCAAAATCATTTTCTGCCATATAATTTTGTTTTTTTACACATGATAACATATAATACCATGTAGTAAATATAAAGCCTTAAATAAAATTTAAAGCCGTTGTGTTAAAGGATATAAACCTCGTGGTTATCCAATTTCGGAGAATAAAAATAATTTTATAATTAAGCGTAGCGTTTTTACTTCTGAAGCCACATAAGGAGAAAAGGAATTATGTCATACGTCCTAAAAGTGAAGTTCCAATTTTTATTGGGACCAATGTTAAAACTTTGGTTCAAAAATACGAAAAAGAGGAAATAAAAACATAAAAAATTGTTAATCCAAACCATATGATCGACTCACCGCAAAAAACCTAATTAGGATATTATTAATAAGAAATTAAATTAATTTATGTATATTAATACAACGAGGGCCATGATACCCTTATTACGCGTACAGTATTAATATTATTAATGCTTTATTACTTTTGCAGAAAAGTTTCTGCAGAAAAGAAAATAATGATTTAGAAATGGTATGGCAGCTAAAAATGTTTAGTTACGCCAGTTTACATAATACAGTTTACTTATTTATAACCCACCGTACTTTACAACGGGCACACCACCGAAACGTGATAAGACTACTTCAAACTGATTTAAAACATTTTTATAAGTAAAAAAAATCAATGCATGCCTTGGGAATATATTTGCATTATAGGCACTTTTCCTAGAATTATCAATCGACTTTCCTCAAAATTTTCAAACTTTTTCTTTACTTACTAACAACAATTCTTATTGGTATAGCGATTAGTGCTCATTCCCTACCCTCATTCGTAATTAGTTATCTGTGTAAATTTGATTATTTATTGCTACTCAGGTTTTTCATTGTCTTTTATTGATGTGAAATATATTTATTTATTTATATACTTTAATTCATATAGTGGACACATATGTAGGATTTACTGCTACGAGAGCAATTTCTTACAGCCAACGAGAACACAAGTCCAGCCCCGTTGGACGAGCGGTCCGGATCAAACGCAGAACCACGCGGTGCATCGTGACATCAAAGGCCGTATGCTTTGCTATCAATCAACACACCACGGCGACTTATTTTATATTACTAAAACATATGAGAAAATAAAAAAAGTAAAATTTAACATATTATGTAATTACATCATGGGATGAGAAATAAATATATTTTTTATTTTTCCTTTTTGAATTATGAGGGAATGATCTAGGGAAACGTAAAATGGTTTTACTTCTGTTGAATTGGTTGAAGAAGCACATTTCGTCAAGTAACTTATAAACCAAACATAAAGTACAATAAAAATTATGATAATAAAGCAAATACCGAAAAATAGGACCCCTATTGTTTTTGTAACTCTGCGATTATTTAGGAGTACAAGAATAAGCGAATCGACCAACCTTAGATCGATATAAACCCTTCTCGTCCCTTCGCGATGAGTAAAGCAGATTTTAAAAATTATAACAATAAAAACATTTCTTGTAAAACGGATGTGGTCCGGCTAACACGGGAAAGCCATTTGCGAAAATGATCCTGGTATCTAATACGCATCACTATCGAAAGCAAGTCACCTGTCAATGGACTGCGGTCGATCTCATAAACCGAAAATAATATGAAATGTGGACGACATCACGGGTAATGAGCATCATATTTCTGCGGTGGAATGTTTAAATAGACGTTTGTGTATTAAACCAAGTTACGAAAACAGCTGAGATTTTATTGTTAATGTTTATTATAGAGTAAACAAATTCAGGATTAAATATATGTCAGATTGTAGGTTAGTAAAATAAAAATATTATTTAAGAACATTATCAAATATGCTTTTGTATAACTGGCTAAGCGCTAATTTTATATTAGAAATTATAAAAAAAATAATTAGAAAAACAATTTTTGACAACGAAATCGATTAAATTAAATAGGTAATATTAATACCGAAAATTAATGATTATGGAGACATAGCAAACAAATGAAAAAATCCCATTCATTACTAAATTAAGCCTTAATGTACACATGCATATCAAATGTGTTCGACCCATACTATTGCAGAAAATTTTAAATATCAATATACCATTCTTATAAAACATACAAAACATACCTTATTAGTAAAGACAAACAAAACCTAGTTGTGAAGGAAATGAACATAACATCAAGAATATCCCTATTCGCTTCTTTTCGCAAACTTTACTTATAAACTTCATATTTTTACAACTAAACCGGCCTTCCACATCCCGTATAACCATTGATTATAATCGGTCCAGTTATTTTCAAATTCTGTAAGTTTAGAACAACGAATATTTGCCGATATTGCTTTCGCTTAAATATTTTTACTTTAGTGGAAATAATTTTGAAATTAAACAATTTATTTATTAAGTACCTGAATGACAATTTATGCATTACGCTAATTATACTTTCAATACAGTAAATTTGTAAACTTTTAATTTTTGGTCCTGATATAATTTAGTTTCAACTCTAAATACACGCAACATTTTTTCAAACGCTTTTGTAGACACACGAGGAACGTGTGATGGGATAAGAGTTTTCGACAATAGATTTCGCACTTGATCCATCATCAAGTAAGTTCGTTTTTATAAGAAAGATAAATTATGTGACAAAATTAAACATCAAGGATTAAAAATTAAACGGTTACAGAGTTAAGCACGTAGATTAAACATACAAATAATAATTTCAATTAAATGTTCGATGGCTAGACTAACAAGTTTTTAATAACGGAGGAAAATAGATTAGTTCTAGAGAGTAATGGCGTAGAAAATCAGGAAATAGTCAAAAATTTACTTAAAAATTAATGCACTTTCCAGAATTAAGAACTTTTGCTTAGACCTTGCACATTTATTCTGCAAAAGCGTGCAAATTTGTAAGAGAAACTTTTGAAACATGTGTGCCTTCGGCGCGAACATCAGCTAAATGGCATAGGTGCATAGGTGGCAGACCCGGCTTTACGAAAGAGGCATTAAATGCTATAAAAATAAAAGTAGAACAAGCGTTTTGCATTCGCTTGAATTTATTTTTACGAAAACCTAATTTTTTTACAAAAACTTATATAATATACTTATCTATATAATATACTTTTTATATGACATAATTAGGCTTGTATATATGTATCGCATGACACTATGACTTCTCGTAATATTGCATTAATAATACTGATGTTAAGATATAAACTTAAACACACGTATTTTGAAAAATGTGGTCCATACATATTTTATATTCATTAGTTACCTACTTCGTAATGTAGGTAATAAATACATTAATTTTCAATTTTGTACATTTAATAAATATTACCAAGCACTGAGTCACTAAAATATACTAATATTAGTATTAGGTATTAATTTCAGTTTTAAAAATATTTCTCGGAATATTTATACTTTTTTTTTAATTATATGATATTCATTTGACAATAATTTGTTTAATTTTCCGTTGTATTTTATCTTTATACTCCTAGGTGATTTTTTTATTTGAATTATATATACAATTGTACGTTTTAGTTTTGCCAGAACATTGGACAAAGTTTATCTTCATCGATTCTACACAATTAGTTGCGAAGGATGGCGATGACGACAATTTTTTTGCAGTTAATACGAAATAGAGGACGACATTGTGTTCATCCTTATAATTTTAATTGTACAAGAAAGTTTTAATAATTTTAAAGTTTGTAGAAAATTAAAAAATAATGAAAATGAATGAACAATATAGTTGGTCGTACTATGTACAGAATATCTTCAATACAGAACATATAATATAATGTCTTCAACAATAAAGTTAATGTTAATATTAATTGGATCAAGTTTAAAGACAAAGTCCACATTACAGAGAATAATTTTCGATAATACAATAATACGTAGCTCGGTAAGTAAATACTATCGAACAATGGATTATCGATACTGTCACAGCCATGAGAGTTATTATTTAAAGCACATGATTTGCCGTGTTTTCTGGCCAATTACAATGAAACGTATCCACGGCGCGGGCCAATTCAGAAACTAGTACGATGTCCTCATATTTCTTTATATTTAACACTATTTGTTTCGTAGTGAATTTTTTTAATTACTCGTCCAGTGGTTATTAGGTCCATGCCTGAAACTCTGTGCGAAATTCAGCAGAGAGAGAAACTCTATCCATTATTCCCTTACTTCACTACCAATATGTTTCACTTTTCGTTACGTTCTCATTATTTAACATACTAGTTGGTATTAAAAAATCTACAAGAATCACTTCGAAAACCCCAAAACGTGACATTTACTTTCATAGTTTTTTAGGAAAACAAAGTAACTGAAATAATAAACAGTCGTGTACCAGAAATGCATTGTCTTTTAAAATGCTGAATATTCAATTAATGTTGAATTTAACTTTAATATGTTTTAAAACTGAATTTCATTTTACAACTACGGTTGCCCAAATGAAAGGCTAGTAACATAGCGCGATAGAGATGTTTTTTTTGTAGACAGACATATTCTGTCTTGTCATAATATAGATATCCATTAAGAACAAAAATTTATGACTGTCAAAGTTTAACCAGTCAAAAATTTAATAAAAGATGAATAAAACTCTTATTATTAATTTTCATATTCATTTACACTTCATTCGTAACGTGTTAGTTAGAAGCGATATCTTCGGTACTAACAAATAGGCGTCAATACCAAACAATCGTATAGCAAGTAGCAAGGTAACTTAAAAAGAATAAAAGGTCTGAAAAATAAAAGCTACCTCAAGAAATATTCCTCTCGCTCAGTATATTATAATAGAAAAGTGGATTCAACAATGAAATTGCTTGACTTAAACTTAAATTGATCCCTCAAATACGAAATAGGAATATATCGCTGGCGGCTGTCTGGGCGTAGACTATGTACGTAATATTTATCTCTTTGTATTTGATATTTGTATCCATATCGCTGTAACAGATATGATATATCTCAAGCTCATCAATTAATTAGATAATCATTTTGACATATTTTTCTTATTTTTTCATATTCCGATTTTGACATATTTTTGGATTGCATGTGATGTTTCATTGTTCCTACATTTTATTTTTTGAACCAATAAAATGGTGTAATTTCATTAAAAGCGGGTAAGGTCAGTGAACATTTTTTAAATTGAATTATTTATGAAAATGAGCAAAACGTAAACAAACAAATAATAGAAAGCATTTTTATCTTGCTATGTAATTTAAATCATTCATGCTTTTTCTACGAAAGAAGTGTACTAGATGTCCATTTTCAAATTATTTAGAAAAGACTAATTGCGTTTATTGATACGCTGATATTAATACACATAACTAATGAAACAATCATTTTTTTCCAGTTTATTTATATTAAAATGGTAATTTCTATTCTTGCCGAATGTATTATTTACGCTTACTCTGCATCAATATACTTGTAAGCATAACCTTAATATAATTTCGCTCAGAGTACATATCAATCAAGTTGTTAAACCGTATTCCCAACTTAAACTATATCGCTCTAATTGGTATTTTATGACCAAAACATGTTAATAATCCCACGTAACAGAAATAATGGTTTCAGCAAAATGTGCCACTAAAACGAAATTTACATGCATTTAATTAGAAGAAAATATAATCATTAAAAAGCTATTATTATGGTTAAATACTAAGATTTGTAAAAAATGTCATACGTATATAAAAATCTTTAAATATTAATGTTTTTAAAAATTACATAAATTTTTATTTTTATTCATTTCAATCGAAAAAGATACAGATACATTTTATATTCTCAAATCAACTACTAGAAGAATTTCACATATAATAAAAAACTTTTAACACTGAATGAAGTCATTCAATTATTCTATTCTGCTACACCAATTTCAACTAAATTATGACTACGTGTGTATTTTCCCGCAGGTTATAAATATACCTAAAATAAAAGAAATCATATGCTGTTTCTGTACGTAATTTTACTTCTAATTTAAAGTTTCTTTATATGTCTCAAAAACTAAATTACCTATTTTGGAAACATATTAGTAGACAGTTATGAATAAGAAAAATTGTTGTAAGATTTAAAGATTTACAAAATTTGAGTAATTCAATTTAAATATCCTGCACTCATTTAAATATAAACATTTACAGAAGCTTCCAGTAAAAAAACTAAGTATATATATATATATATATATATCATTCAGTGGAATTTCTGAAATAATTTTATTGTTAATTTATTGTTCCAATTTTATTAGAAGAAATAGCAACATGCAAGTATATATATATATATATATATATATATATATATATATATATATATATATGTATATACTTGCATGTTGCTATTTCTTCTAATAAAATTGGAACAATAAATTAACAAAACCATTATTTCAGAAATTCCACTGAATGAAACACGTAGAGCTAATATTCCTTTAAACATCATTTTCCATTTGGTACATATTGTGACTGGGAGTTGCTAAATCAAATTTCCCAGGGGAGCCATGTCACACGAGAATAAACTTTCAAACCGGCGTGTTCTGTTGTTAGCTCTTACGCGTGAGTTTATTTTAGGGCCAACACAGCCGGAAACTCATTTCGAATTTGAGTATTGATGGCCAATGAAATGTGCTTTTTGTTAGTTTTGAACTCCATTAAATAGCTCGGCGAGGGAATTAAATTCTCTTTTGGATACTTTTCTATATAGTTGGAAAATTGTGATTTTTCGATCTGTTTTATGGAATTCGTTCCTCTGTCCATATGTAAGTAAAACTCACTAATAGTTATTCTGTGCTGTCTGTTCGTAGGGTGATTAAACATATTCTATTTATACCCCTAAAAGTTTATTATCTATTTGTAACTATGTACGAGCATATGGTTTATTTAGAGTAATAACTGAACTAGCTAGGTTAATAATATTAAAATGATGACTAGTATACTGATTTTACATGGGACATTTTAGATGGTTATACAATGCGTCTATTACTTTTAAAATTACCAATTTTCTCGACAAGGGGTTAGAAGAAATACAAAATAAATCGAAATATCCCGAGTTAAATTTTAATTTCTTCTTGAGTACTCAGTGACAGAGTCCTTCGATCCGAGCTCTATTTTTATCATTAAGAGAATTTATTTGGTACTTCTCAGCGGTTTCTTAATTTATTTTTGAACGAATCGTTTGGAACATTTTGTTGAGTTGTCGAGCAACTTAACAAAATTTCATTATTTTCTTTTTTTAAACTTTCGGAATTTTTGAGTAATTTGAATTTTTTTTAAATTACAACTTAGAAAAAATCTAAACCTTAAGCTTTAAAGTAACCTGCAAGATGATCTCATTTGATTAGATGTTTTAAGTACATTTATTTTTTTTTAGTTTGGGTCGACAATTTCAAGAAACAGAAAACCACGAAGCCCTGTTTTTTCCCGTTTTTCACGCAGCTGAAGCGGTTTTTCATTTATATATGTTAAATTTTTCTCACTATATATTATTAGTAATAAGTTCCGTACTAAACAACAAATCGAAAAATGTGTATATTTGTGTTCGTTCATAATAAGGATGCGTCCACACTAAATCTTCTTAACCGGTCAGTTATTGGAAATTGATTTGGTTTATCGTTTTCAAAATCATTTTCTGCCATATAATTTTGTTTTTTTACACATGATAACATATAATACCATGTAGTAAATATAAAGCCTTAAATAAAATTTAAAGCCGTTGTGTTAAAGGATATAAACCTCGTGGTTATCCAATTTCGGAGAATAAAAATAATTTTATAATTAAGCGTAGCGTTTTTACTTCTGAAGCCACATAAGGAGAAAAGGAATTATGTCATACGTCCTAAAAGTGAAGTTCCAATTTTTATTGGGACCAATGTTAAAACTTTGGTTCAAAAATACGAAAAAGAGGAAATAAAAACATAAAAAATTGTTAATCCAAACCATATGATCGACTCACCGCAAAAAACCTAATTAGGATATTATTAATAAGAAATTAAATTAATTTATGTATATTAATACAACGAGGGCCATGATACCCTTATTACGCGTACAGTATTAATATTATTAATGCTTTATTACTTTTGCAGAAAAGTTTCTGCAGAAAAGAAAATAATGATTTAGAAATGGTATGGCAGCTAAAAATGTTTAGTTACGCCAGTTTACATAATACAGTTTACTTATTTATAACCCACCGTACTTTACAACGGGCACACCACCGAAACGTGATAAGACTACTTCAAACTGATTTAAAACATTTTTATAAGTAAAAAAAATCAATGCATGCCTTGGGAATATATTTGCATTATAGGCACTTTTCCTAGAATTATCAATCGACTTTCCTCAAAATTTTCAAACTTTTTCTTTACTTACTAACAACAATTCTTATTGGTATAGCGATTAGTGCTCATTCCCTACCCTCATTCGTAATTAGTTATCTGTGTAAATTTGATTATTTATTGCTACTCAGGTTTTTCATTGTCTTTTATTGATGTGAAATATATTTATTTATTTATATACTTTAATTCATATAGTGGACACATATGTAGGATTTACTGCTACGAGAGCAATTTCTTACAGCCAACGAGAACACAAGTCCAGCCCCGTTGGACGAGCGGTCCGGATCAAACGCAGAACCACGCGGTGCATCGTGACATCAAAGGCCGTATGCTTTGCTATCAATCAACACACCACGGCGACTTATTTTATATTACTAAAACATATGAGAAAATAAAAAAAGTAAAATTTAACATATTATGTAATTACATCATGGGATGAGAAATAAATATATTTTTTATTTTTCCTTTTTGAATTATGAGGGAATGATCTAGGGAAACGTAAAATGGTTTTACTTCTGTTGAATTGGTTGAAGAAGCACATTTCGTCAAGTAACTTATAAACCAAACATAAAGTACAATAAAAATTATGATAATAAAGCAAATACCGAAAAATAGGACCCCTATTGTTTTTGTAACTCTGCGATTATTTAGGAGTACAAGAATAAGCGAATCGACCAACCTTAGATCGATATAAACCCTTCTCGTCCCTTCGCGATGAGTAAAGCAGATTTTAAAAATTATAACAATAAAAACATTTCTTGTAAAACGGATGTGGTCCGGCTAACACGGGAAAGCCATTTGCGAAAATGATCCTGGTATCTAATACGCATCACTATCGAAAGCAAGTCACCTGTCAATGGACTGCGGTCGATCTCATAAACCGAAAATAATATGAAATGTGGACGACATCACGGGTAATGAGCATCATATTTCTGCGGTGGAATGTTTAAATAGACGTTTGTGTATTAAACCAAGTTACGAAAACAGCTGAGATTTTATTGTTAATGTTTATTATAGAGTAAACAAATTCAGGATTAAATATATGTCAGATTGTAGGTTAGTAAAATAAAAATATTATTTAAGAACATTATCAAATATGCTTTTGTATAACTGGCTAAGCGCTAATTTTATATTAGAAATTATAAAAAAAATAATTAGAAAAACAATTTTTGACAACGAAATCGATTAAATTAAATAGGTAATATTAATACCGAAAATTAATGATTATGGAGACATAGCAAACAAATGAAAAAATCCCATTCATTACTAAATTAAGCCTTAATGTACACATGCATATCAAATGTGTTCGACCCATACTATTGCAGAAAATTTTAAATATCAATATACCATTCTTATAAAACATACAAAACATACCTTATTAGTAAACACAAACAAAACCTAGTTGTGAAGGAAATGAACATAACATCAAGAATATCCCTATTCGCTTCTTTTCGCAAACTTTACTTATAAACTTCATATTTTTACAACTAAACCGGCCTTCCACATCCCGTATAACCATTGATTATAATCGGTCCAGTTATTTTCAAATTCTGTAAGTTTAGAACAACGAATATTTGCCGATATTGCTTTCGCTTAAATATTTTTACTTTAGTGGAAATAATTTTGAAATTAAACAATTTATTTATTAAGTACCTGAATGACAATTTATGCATTACGCTAATTATACTTTCAATACAGTAAATTTGTAAACTTTTAATTTTTGGTCCTGATATAATTTAGTTTCAACTCTAAATACACGCAACATTTTTTCAAACGCTTTTGTAGACACACGAGGAACGTGTGATGGGATAAGAGTTTTCGACAATAGATTTCGCACTTGATCCATCATCAAGTAAGTTCGTTTTTATAAGAAAGATAAATTATGTGACAAAATTAAACATCAAGGATTAAAAATTAAACGGTTACAGAGTTAAGCACGTAGATTAAACATACAAATAATAATTTCAATTAAATGTTCGATGGCTAGACTAACAAGTTTTTAATAACGGAGGAAAATAGATTAGTTCTAGAGAGTAATGGCGTAGAAAATCAGGAAATAGTCAAAAATTTACTTAAAAATTAATGCACTTTCCAGAATTAAGAACTTTTGCTTAGACCTTGCACATTTATTCTGCAAAAGCGTGCAAATTTGTAAGAGAAACTTTTGAAACATGTGTGCCTTCGGCGCGAACATCAGCTAAATGGCATAGGTGCATAGGTGGCAGACCCGGCTTTACGAAAGAGGCATTAAATGCTATAAAAATAAAAGTAGAACAAGCGTTTTGCATTCGCTTGAATTTATTTTTACGAAAACCTAATTTTTTTACAAAAACTTATATAATATACTTATCTATATAATATACTTTTTATATGACATAATTAGGCTTGTATATATGTATCGCATGACACTATGACTTCTCGTAATATTGCATTAATAATACTGATGTTAAGATATAAACTTAAACACACGTATTTTGAAAAATGTGGTCCATACATATTTTATATTCATTAGTTACCTACTTCGTAATGTAGGTAATAAATACATTAATTTTCAATTTTGTACATTTAATAAATATTACCAAGCACTGAGTCACTAAAATATACTAATATTAGTATTAGGTATTAATTTCAGTTTTAAAAATATTTCTCGGAATATTTATACTTTTTTTTTAATTATATGATATTCATTTGACAATAATTTGTTTAATTTTCCGTTGTATTTTATCTTTATACTCCTAGGTGATTTTTTTATTTGAATTATATATACAATTGTACGTTTTAGTTTTGCCAGAACATTGGACAAAGTTTATCTTCATCGATTCTACACAATTAGTTGCGAAGGATGGCGATGACGACAATTTTTTTGCAGTTAATACGAAATAGAGGACGACATTGTGTTCATCCTTATAATTTTAATTGTACAAGAAAGTTTTAATAATTTTAAAGTTTGTAGAAAATTAAAAAATAATGAAAATGAATGAACAATATAGTTGGTCGTACTATGTACAGAATATCTTCAATACAGAACATATAATATAATGTCTTCAACAATAAAGTTAATGTTAATATTAATTGGATCAAGTTTAAAGACAAAGTCCACATTACAGAGAATAATTTTCGATAATACAATAATACGTAGCTCGGTAAGTAAATACTATCGAACAATGGATTATCGATACTGTCACAGCCATGAGAGTTATTATTTAAAGCACATGATTTGCCGTGTTTTCTGGCCAATTACAATGAAACGTATCCACGGCGCGGGCCAATTCAGAAACTAGTACGATGTCCTCATATTTCTTTATATTTAACACTATTTGTTTCGTAGTGAATTTTTTTAATTACTCGTCCAGTGGTTATTAGGTCCATGCCTGAAACTCTGTGCGAAATTCAGCAGAGAGAGAAACTCTATCCATTATTCCCTTACTTCACTACCAATATGTTTCACTTTTCGTTACGTTCTCATTATTTAACATACTAGTTGGTATTAAAAAATCTACAAGAATCACTTCGAAAACCCCAAAACGTGACATTTACTTTCATAGTTTTTTAGGAAAACAAAGTAACTGAAATAATAAACAGTCGTGTACCAGAAATGCATTGTCTTTTAAAATGCTGAATATTCAATTAATGTTGAATTTAACTTTAATATGTTTTAAAACTGAATTTCATTTTACAACTACGGTTGCCCAAATGAAAGGCTAGTAACATAGCGCGATAGAGATGTTTTTTTTGTAGACAGACATATTCTGTCTTGTCATAATATAGATATCCATTAAGAACAAAAATTTATGACTGTCAAAGTTTAACCAGTCAAAAATTTAATAAAAGATGAATAAAACTCTTATTATTAATTTTCATATTCATTTACACTTCATTCGTAACGTGTTAGTTAGAAGCGATATCTTCGGTACTAACAAATAGGCGTCAATACCAAACAATCGTATAGCAAGTAGCAAGGTAACTTAAAAAGAATAAAAGGTCTGAAAAATAAAAGCTACCTCAAGAAATATTCCTCTCGCTCAGTATATTATAATAGAAAAGTGGATTCAACAATGAAATTGCTTGACTTAAACTTAAATTGATCCCTCAAATACGAAATAGGAATATATCGCTGGCGGCTGTCTTGGCGTAGACTATGTACGTAATATTTATCTCTTTGTATTTGATATTTGTATCCATATCGCTGTAACAGATATGATATATCTCAAGCTCATCAATTAATTAGATAATCATTTTGACATATTTTTCTTATTTTTTCATATTCCGATTTTGACATATTTTTGGATTGCATGTGATGTTTCATTGTTCCTACATTTTATTTTTTGAACCAATAAAATGGTGTAATTTCATTAAAAGCGGGTAAGGTCAGTGAACATTTTTTAAATTGAATTATTTATGAAAATGAGCAAAACGTAAACAAACAAATAATAGAAAGCATTTTTATCTTGCTATGTAATTTAAATCATTCATGCTTTTTCTACGAAAGAAGTGTACTAGATGTCCATTTTCAAATTATTTAGAAAAGACTAATTGCGTTTATTGATACGCTGATATTAATACACATAACTAATGAAACAATCATTTTTTTCCAGTTTATTTATATTAAAATGGTAATTTCTATTCTTGCCGAATGTATTATTTACGCTTACTCTGCATCAATATACTTGTAAGCATAACCTTAATATAATTTCGCTCAGAGTACATATCAATCAAGTTGTTAAACCGTATTCCCAACTTAAACTATATCGCTCTAATTGGTATTTTATGACCAAAACATGTTAATAATCCCACGTAACAGAAATAATGGTTTCAGCAAAATGTGCCACTAAAACGAAATTTACATGCATTTAATTAGAAGAAAATATAATCATTAAAAAGCTATTATTATGGTTAAATACTAAGATTTGTAAAAAATGTCATACGTATATAAAAATCTTTAAATATTAATGTTTTTAAAAATTACATAAATTTTTATTTTTATTCATTTCAATCGAAAAAGATACAGATACATTTTATATTCTCAAATCAACTACTAGAAGAATTTCACATATAATAAAAAACTTTTAACACTGAATGAAGTCATTCAATTATTCTATTCTGCTACACCAATTTCAACTAAATTATGACTACGTGTGTATTTTCCCGCAGGTTATAAATATACCTAAAATAAAAGAAATCATATGCTGTTTCTGTACGTAATTTTACTTCTAATTTAAAGTTTCTTTATATGTCTCAAAAACTAAATTACCTATTTTGGAAACATATTAGTAGACAGTTATGAATAAGAAAAATTGTTGTAAGATTTAAAGATTTACAAAATTTGAGTAATTCAATTTAAATATCCTGCACTCATTTAAATATAAACATTTACAGAAGCTTCCAGTAAAAAAACTAAGTATATATATATATATATATATATCATTCAGTGGAATTTCTGAAATAATTTTATTGTTAATTTATTGTTCCAATTTTATTAGAAGAAATAGCAACATGCAAGTATATATATATATATATATATATATATATATATATATATATATATATATGTATATACTTGCATGTTGCTATTTCTTCTAATAAAATTGGAACAATAAATTAACAAAACCATTATTTCAGAAATTCCACTGAATGAAACACGTAGAGCTAATATTCCTTTAAACATCATTTTCCATTTGGTACATATTGTGACTGCGAGTTGCTAAATCAAATTTCCCAGGGGAGCCATGTCACACGAGAATAAACTTTCAAACCGGCGTGTTCTGTTGTTAGCTCTTACGCGTGAGTTTATTTTAGGGCCAACACAGCCGGAAACTCATTTCGAATTTGAGTATTGATGGCCAATGAAATGTGCTTTTTGTTAGTTTTGAACTCCATTAAATAGCTCGGCGAGGGAATTAAATTCTCTTTTGGATACTTTTCTATATAGTTGGAAAATTGTGATTTTTCGATCTGTTTTATGGAATTCGTTCCTCTGTCCATATGTAAGTAAAACTCACTAATAGTTATTCTGTGCTGTCTGTTCGTAGGGTGATTAAACATATTCTATTTATACCCCTAAAAGTTTATTATCTATTTGTAACTATGTACGAGCATATGGTTTATTTAGAGTAATAACTGAACTAGCTAGGTTAATAATATTAAAATGATGACTAGTATACTGATTTTACATGGGACATTTTAGATGGTTATACAATGCGTCTATTACTTTTAAAATTACCAATTTTCTCGACAAGGGGTTAGAAGAAATACAAAATAAATCGAAATATCCCGAGTTAAATTTTAATTTCTTCTTGAGTACTCAGTGACAGAGTCCTTCGATCCGAGCTCTATTTTTATCATTAAGAGAATTTATTTGGTACTTCTCAGCGGTTTCTTAATTTATTTTTGAACGAATCGTTTGGAACATTTTGTTGAGTTGTCGAGCAACTTAACAAAATTTCATTATTTTCTTTTTTTAAACTTTCGGAATTTTTGAGTAATTTGAATTTTTTTTAAATTACAACTTAGAAAAAATCTAAACCTTAAGCTTTAAAGTAACCTGCAAGATGATCTCATTTGATTAGATGTTTTAAGTACATTTATTTTTTTTTAGTTTGGGTCGACAATTTCAAGAAACAGAAAACCACGAAGCCCTGTTTTTTCCCGTTTTTCACGCAGCTGAAGCGGTTTTTCATTTATATATGTTAAATTTTTCTCACTATATATTATTAGTAATAAGTTCCGTACTAAACAACAAATCGAAAAATGTGTATATTTGTGTTCGTTCATAATAAGGATGCGTCCACACTAAATCTTCTTAACCGGTCAGTTATTGGAAATTGATTTGGTTTATCGTTTTCAAAATCATTTTCTGCCATATAATTTTGTTTTTTTACACATGATAACATATAATACCATGTAGTAAATATAAAGCCTTAAATAAAATTTAAAGCCGTTGTGTTAAAGGATATAAACCTCGTGGTTATCCAATTTCGGAGAATAAAAATAATTTTATAATTAAGCGTAGCGTTTTTACTTCTGAAGCCACATAAGGAGAAAAGGAATTATGTCATACGTCCTAAAAGTGAAGTTCCAATTTTTATTGGGACCAATGTTAAAACTTTGGTTCAAAAATACGAAAAAGAGGAAATAAAAACATAAAAAATTGTTAATCCAAACCATATGATCGACTCACCGCAAAAAACCTAATTAGGATATTATTAATAAGAAATTAAATTAATTTATGTATATTAATACAACGAGGGCCATGATACCCTTATTACGCGTACAGTATTAATATTATTAATGCTTTATTACTTTTGCAGAAAAGTTTCTGCAGAAAAGAAAATAATGATTTAGAAATGGTATGGCAGCTAAAAATGTTTAGTTACGCCAGTTTACATAATACAGTTTACTTATTTATAACCCACCGTACTTTACAACGGGCACACCACCGAAACGTGATAAGACTACTTCAAACTGATTTAAAACATTTTTATAAGTAAAAAAAATCAATGCATGCCTTGGGAATATATTTGCATTATAGGCACTTTTCCTAGAATTATCAATCGACTTTCCTCAAAATTTTCAAACTTTTTCTTTACTTACTAACAACAATTCTTATTGGTATAGCGATTAGTGCTCATTCCCTACCCTCATTCGTAATTAGTTATCTGTGTAAATTTGATTATTTATTGCTACTCAGGTTTTTCATTGTCTTTTATTGATGTGAAATATATTTATTTATTTATATACTTTAATTCATATAGTGGACACATATGTAGGATTTACTGCTACGAGAGCAATTTCTTACAGCCAACGAGAACACAAGTCCAGCCCCGTTGGACGAGCGGTCCGGATCAAACGCAGAACCACGCGGTGCATCGTGACATCAAAGGCCGTATGCTTTGCTATCAATCAACACACCACGGCGACTTATTTTATATTACTAAAACATATGAGAAAATAAAAAAAGTAAAATTTAACATATTATGTAATTACATCATGGGATGAGAAATAAATATATTTTTTATTTTTCCTTTTTGAATTATGAGGGAATGATCTAGGGAAACGTAAAATGGTTTTACTTCTGTTGAATTGGTTGAAGAAGCACATTTCGTCAAGTAACTTATAAACCAAACATAAAGTACAATAAAAATTATGATAATAAAGCAAATACCGAAAAATAGGACCCCTATTGTTTTTGTAACTCTGCGATTATTTAGGAGTACAAGAATAAGCGAATCGACCAACCTTAGATCGATATAAACCCTTCTCGTCCCTTCGCGATGAGTAAAGCAGATTTTAAAAATTATAACAATAAAAACATTTCTTGTAAAACGGATGTGGTCCGGCTAACACGGGAAAGCCATTTGCGAAAATGATCCTGGTATCTAATACGCATCACTATCGAAAGCAAGTCACCTGTCAATGGACTGCGGTCGATCTCATAAACCGAAAATAATATGAAATGTGGACGACATCACGGGTAATGAGCATCATATTTCTGCGGTGGAATGTTTAAATAGACGTTTGTGTATTAAACCAAGTTACGAAAACAGCTGAGATTTTATTGTTAATGTTTATTATAGAGTAAACAAATTCAGGATTAAATATATGTCAGATTGTAGGTTAGTAAAATAAAAATATTATTTAAGAACATTATCAAATATGCTTTTGTATAACTGGCTAAGCGCTAATTTTATATTAGAAATTATAAAAAAAATAATTAGAAAAACAATTTTTGACAACGAAATCGATTAAATTAAATAGGTAATATTAATACCGAAAATTAATGATTATGGAGACATAGCAAACAAATGAAAAAATCCCATTCATTACTAAATTAAGCCTTAATGTACACATGCATATCAAATGTGTTCGACCCATACTATTGCAGAAAATTTTAAATATCAATATACCATTCTTATAAAACATACAAAACATACCTTATTAGTAAACACAAACAAAACCTAGTTGTGAAGGAAATGAACATAACATCAAGAATATCCCTATTCGCTTCTTTTCGCAAACTTTACTTATAAACTTCATATTTTTACAACTAAACCGGCCTTCCACATCCCGTATAACCATTGATTATAATCGGTCCAGTTATTTTCAAATTCTGTAAGTTTAGAACAACGAATATTTGCCGATATTGCTTTCGCTTAAATATTTTTACTTTAGTGGAAATAATTTTGAAATTAAACAATTTATTTATTAAGTACCTGAATGACAATTTATGCATTACGCTAATTATACTTTCAATACAGTAAATTTGTAAACTTTTAATTTTTGGTCCTGATATAATTTAGTTTCAACTCTAAATACACGCAACATTTTTTCAAACGCTTTTGTAGACACACGAGGAACGTGTGATGGGATAAGAGTTTTCGACAATAGATTTCGCACTTGATCCATCATCAAGTAAGTTCGTTTTTATAAGAAAGATAAATTATGTGACAAAATTAAACATCAAGGATTAAAAATTAAACGGTTACAGAGTTAAGCACGTAGATTAAACATACAAATAATAATTTCAATTAAATGTTCGATGGCTAGACTAACAAGTTTTTAATAACGGAGGAAAATAGATTAGTTCTAGAGAGTAATGGCGTAGAAAATCAGGAAATAGTCAAAAATTTACTTAAAAATTAATGCACTTTCCAGAATTAAGAACTTTTGCTTAGACCTTGCACATTTATTCTGCAAAAGCGTGCAAATTTGTAAGAGAAACTTTTGAAACATGTGTGCCTTCGGCGCGAACATCAGCTAAATGGCATAGGTGCATAGGTGGCAGACCCGGCTTTACGAAAGAGGCATTAAATGCTATAAAAATAAAAGTAGAACAAGCGTTTTGCATTCGCTTGAATTTATTTTTACGAAAACCTAATTTTTTTACAAAAACTTATATAATATACTTATCTATATAATATACTTTTTATATGACATAATTAGGCTTGTATATATGTATCGCATGACACTATGACTTCTCGTAATATTGCATTAATAATACTGATGTTAAGATATAAACTTAAACACACGTATTTTGAAAAATGTGGTCCATACATATTTTATATTCATTAGTTACCTACTTCGTAATGTAGGTAATAAATACATTAATTTTCAATTTTGTACATTTAATAAATATTACCAAGCACTGAGTCACTAAAATATACTAATATTAGTATTAGGTATTAATTTCAGTTTTAAAAATATTTCTCGGAATATTTATACTTTTTTTTTAATTATATGATATTCATTTGACAATAATTTGTTTAATTTTCCGTTGTATTTTATCTTTATACTCCTAGGTGATTTTTTTATTTGAATTATATATACAATTGTACGTTTTAGTTTTGCCAGAACATTGGACAAAGTTTATCTTCATCGATTCTACACAATTAGTTGCGAAGGATGGCGATGACGACAATTTTTTTGCAGTTAATACGAAATAGAGGACGACATTGTGTTCATCCTTATAATTTTAATTGTACAAGAAAGTTTTAATAATTTTAAAGTTTGTAGAAAATTAAAAAATAATGAAAATGAATGAACAATATAGTTGGTCGTACTATGTACAGAATATCTTCAATACAGAACATATAATATAATGTCTTCAACAATAAAGTTAATGTTAATATTAATTGGATCAAGTTTAAAGACAAAGTCCACATTACAGAGAATAATTTTCGATAATACAATAATACGTAGCTCGGTAAGTAAATACTATCGAACAATGGATTATCGATACTGTCACAGCCATGAGAGTTATTATTTAAAGCACATGATTTGCCGTGTTTTCTGGCCAATTACAATGAAACGTATCCACGGCGCGGGCCAATTCAGAAACTAGTACGATGTCCTCATATTTCTTTATATTTAACACTATTTGTTTCGTAGTGAATTTTTTTAATTACTCGTCCAGTGGTTATTAGGTCCATGCCTGAAACTCTGTGCGAAATTCAGCAGAGAGAGAAACTCTATCCATTATTCCCTTACTTCACTACCAATATGTTTCACTTTTCGTTACGTTCTCATTATTTAACATACTAGTTGGTATTAAAAAATCTACAAGAATCACTTCGAAAACCCCAAAACGTGACATTTACTTTCATAGTTTTTTAGGAAAACAAAGTAACTGAAATAATAAACAGTCGTGTACCAGAAATGCATTGTCTTTTAAAATGCTGAATATTCAATTAATGTTGAATTTAACTTTAATATGTTTTAAAACTGAATTTCATTTTACAACTACGGTTGCCCAAATGAAAGGCTAGTAACATAGCGCGATAGAGATGTTTTTTTTGTAGACAGACATATTCTGTCTTGTCATAATATAGATATCCATTAAGAACAAAAATTTATGACTGTCAAAGTTTAACCAGTCAAAAATTTAATAAAAGATGAATAAAACTCTTATTATTAATTTTCATATTCATTTACACTTCATTCGTAACGTGTTAGTTAGAAGCGATATCTTCGGTACTAACAAATAGGCGTCAATACCAAACAATCGTATAGCAAGTAGCAAGGTAACTTAAAAAGAATAAAAGGTCTGAAAAATAAAAGCTACCTCAAGAAATATTCCTCTCGCTCAGTATATTATAATAGAAAAGTGGATTCAACAATGAAATTGCTTGACTTAAACTTAAATTGATCCCTCAAATACGAAATAGGAATATATCGCTGGCGGCTGTCTGGGCGTAGACTATGTACGTAATATTTATCTCTTTGTATTTGATATTTGTATCCATATCGCTGTAACAGATATGATATATCTCAAGCTCATCAATTAATTAGATAATCATTTTGACATATTTTTCTTATTTTTTCATATTCCGATTTTGACATATTTTTGGATTGCATGTGATGTTTCATTGTTCCTACATTTTATTTTTTGAACCAATAAAATGGTGTAATTTCATTAAAAGCGGGTAAGGTCAGTGAACATTTTTTAAATTGAATTATTTATGAAAATGAGCAAAACGTAAACAAACAAATAATAGAAAGCATTTTTATCTTGCTATGTAATTTAAATCATTCATGCTTTTTCTACGAAAGAAGTGTACTAGATGTCCATTTTCAAATTATTTAGAAAAGACTAATTGCGTTTATTGATACGCTGATATTAATACACATAACTAATGAAACAATCATTTTTTTCCAGTTTATTTATATTAAAATGGTAATTTCTATTCTTGCCGAATGTATTATTTACGCTTACTCTGCATCAATATACTTGTAAGCATAACCTTAATATAATTTCGCTCAGAGTACATATCAATCAAGTTGTTAAACCGTATTCCCAACTTAAACTATATCGCTCTAATTGGTATTTTATGACCAAAACATGTTAATAATCCCACGTAACAGAAATAATGGTTTCAGCAAAATGTGCCACTAAAACGAAATTTACATGCATTTAATTAGAAGAAAATATAATCATTAAAAAGCTATTATTATGGTTAAATACTAAGATTTGTAAAAAATGTCATACGTATATAAAAATCTTTAAATATTAATGTTTTTAAAAATTACATAAATTTTTATTTTTATTCATTTCAATCGAAAAAGATACAGATACATTTTATATTCTCAAATCAACTACTAGAAGAATTTCACATATAATAAAAAACTTTTAACACTGAATGAAGTCATTCAATTATTCTATTCTGCTACACCAATTTCAACTAAATTATGACTACGTGTGTATTTTCCCGCAGGTTATAAATATACCTAAAATAAAAGAAATCATATGCTGTTTCTGTACGTAATTTTACTTCTAATTTAAAGTTTCTTTATATGTCTCAAAAACTAAATTACCTATTTTGGAAACATATTAGTAGACAGTTATGAATAAGAAAAATTGTTGTAAGATTTAAAGATTTACAAAATTTGAGTAATTCAATTTAAATATCCTGCACTCATTTAAATATAAACATTTACAGAAGCTTCCAGTAAAAAAACTAAGTATATATATATATATATATATATCATTCAGTGGAATTTCTGAAATAATTTTATTGTTAATTTATTGTTCCAATTTTATTAGAAGAAATAGCAACATGCAAGTATATATATATATATATATATATATATATATATATATATATATATATATATGTATATACTTGCATGTTGCTATTTCTTCTAATAAAATTGGAACAATAAATTAACAAAACCATTATTTCAGAAATTCCACTGAATGAAACACGTAGAGCTAATATTCCTTTAAACATCATTTTCCATTTGGTACATATTGTGACTGGGAGTTGCTAAATCAAATTTCCCAGGGGAGCCATGTCACACGAGAATAAACTTTCAAACCGGCGTGTTCTGTTGTTAGCTCTTACGCGTGAGTTTATTTTAGGGCCAACACAGCCGGAAACTCATTTCGAATTTGAGTATTGATGGCCAATGAAATGTGCTTTTTGTTAGTTTTGAACTCCATTAAATAGCTCGGCGAGGGAATTAAATTCTCTTTTGGATACTTTTCTATATAGTTGGAAAATTGTGATTTTTCGATCTGTTTTATGGAATTCGTTCCTCTGTCCATATGTAAGTAAAACTCACTAATAGTTATTCTGTGCTGTCTGTTCGTAGGGTGATTAAACATATTCTATTTATACCCCTAAAAGTTTATTATCTATTTGTAACTATGTACGAGCATATGGTTTATTTAGAGTAATAACTGAACTAGCTAGGTTAATAATATTAAAATGATGACTAGTATACTGATTTTACATGGGACATTTTAGATGGTTATACAATGCGTCTATTACTTTTAAAATTACCAATTTTCTCGACAAGGGGTTAGAAGAAATACAAAATAAATCGAAATATCCCGAGTTAAATTTTAATTTCTTCTTGAGTACTCAGTGACAGAGTCCTTCGATCCGAGCTCTATTTTTATCATTAAGAGAATTTATTTGGTACTTCTCAGCGGTTTCTTAATTTATTTTTGAACGAATCGTTTGGAACATTTTGTTGAGTTGTCGAGCAACTTAACAAAATTTCATTATTTTCTTTTTTTAAACTTTCGGAATTTTTGAGTAATTTGAATTTTTTTTAAATTACAACTTAGAAAAAATCTAAACCTTAAGCTTTAAAGTAACCTGCAAGATGATCTCATTTGATTAGATGTTTTAAGTACATTTATTTTTTTTTAGTTTGGGTCGACAATTTCAAGAAACAGAAAACCACGAAGCCCTGTTTTTTCCCGTTTTTCACGCAGCTGAAGCGGTTTTTCATTTATATATGTTAAATTTTTCTCACTATATATTATTAGTAATAAGTTCCGTACTAAACAACAAATCGAAAAATGTGTATATTTGTGTTCGTTCATAATAAGGATGCGTCCACACTAAATCTTCTTAACCGGTCAGTTATTGGAAATTGATTTGGTTTATCGTTTTCAAAATCATTTTCTGCCATATAATTTTGTTTTTTTACACATGATAACATATAATACCATGTAGTAAATATAAAGCCTTAAATAAAATTTAAAGCCGTTGTGTTAAAGGATATAAACCTCGTGGTTATCCAATTTCGGAGAATAAAAATAATTTTATAATTAAGCGTAGCGTTTTTACTTCTGAAGCCACATAAGGAGAAAAGGAATTATGTCATACGTCCTAAAAGTGAAGTTCCAATTTTTATTGGGACCAATGTTAAAACTTTGGTTCAAAAATACGAAAAAGAGGAAATAAAAACATAAAAAATTGTTAATCCAAACCATATGATCGACTCACCGCAAAAAACCTAATTAGGATATTATTAATAAGAAATTAAATTAATTTATGTATATTAATACAACGAGGGCCATGATACCCTTATTACGCGTACAGTATTAATATTATTAATGCTTTATTACTTTTGCAGAAAAGTTTCTGCAGAAAAGAAAATAATGATTTAGAAATGGTATGGCAGCTAAAAATGTTTAGTTACGCCAGTTTACATAATACAGTTTACTTATTTATAACCCACCGTACTTTACAACGGGCACACCACCGAAACGTGATAAGACTACTTCAAACTGATTTAAAACATTTTTATAAGTAAAAAAAATCAATGCATGCCTTGGGAATATATTTGCATTATAGGCACTTTTCCTAGAATTATCAATCGACTTTCCTCAAAATTTTCAAACTTTTTCTTTACTTACTAACAACAATTCTTATTGGTATAGCGATTAGTGCTCATTCCCTACCCTCATTCGTAATTAGTTATCTGTGTAAATTTGATTATTTATTGCTACTCAGGTTTTTCATTGTCTTTTATTGATGTGAAATATATTTATTTATTTATATACTTTAATTCATATAGTGGACACATATGTAGGATTTACTGCTACGAGAGCAATTTCTTACAGCCAACGAGAACACAAGTCCAGCCCCGTTGGACGAGCGGTCCGGATCAAACGCAGAACCACGCGGTGCATCGTGACATCAAAGGCCGTATGCTTTGCTATCAATCAACACACCACGGCGACTTATTTTATATTACTAAAACATATGAGAAAATAAAAAAAGTAAAATTTAACATATTATGTAATTACATCATGGGATGAGAAATAAATATATTTTTTATTTTTCCTTTTTGAATTATGAGGGAATGATCTAGGGAAACGTAAAATGGTTTTACTTCTGTTGAATTGGTTGAAGAAGCACATTTCGTCAAGTAACTTATAAACCAAACATAAAGTACAATAAAAATTATGATAATAAAGCAAATACCGAAAAATAGGACCCCTATTGTTTTTGTAACTCTGCGATTATTTAGGAGTACAAGAATAAGCGAATCGACCAACCTTAGATCGATATAAACCCTTCTCGTCCCTTCGCGATGAGTAAAGCAGATTTTAAAAATTATAACAATAAAAACATTTCTTGTAAAACGGATGTGGTCCGGCTAACACGGGAAAGCCATTTGCGAAAATGATCCTGGTATCTAATACGCATCACTATCGAAAGCAAGTCACCTGTCAATGGACTGCGGTCGATCTCATAAACCGAAAATAATATGAAATGTGGACGACATCACGGGTAATGAGCATCATATTTCTGCGGTGGAATGTTTAAATAGACGTTTGTGTATTAAACCAAGTTACGAAAACAGCTGAGATTTTATTGTTAATGTTTATTATAGAGTAAACAAATTCAGGATTAAATATATGTCAGATTGTAGGTTAGTAAAATAAAAATATTATTTAAGAACATTATCAAATATGCTTTTGTATAACTGGCTAAGCGCTAATTTTATATTAGAAATTATAAAAAAAATAATTAGAAAAACAATTTTTGACAACGAAATCGATTAAATTAAATAGGTAATATTAATACCGAAAATTAATGATTATGGAGACATAGCAAACAAATGAAAAAATCCCATTCATTACTAAATTAAGCCTTAATGTACACATGCATATCAAATGTGTTCGACCCATACTATTGCAGAAAATTTTAAATATCAATATACCATTCTTATAAAACATACAAAACATACCTTATTAGTAAACACAAACAAAACCTAGTTGTGAAGGAAATGAACATAACATCAAGAATATCCCTATTCGCTTCTTTTCGCAAACTTTACTTATAAACTTCATATTTTTACAACTAAACCGGCCTTCCACATCCCGTATAACCATTGATTATAATCGGTCCAGTTATTTTCAAATTCTGTAAGTTTAGAACAACGAATATTTGCCGATATTGCTTTCGCTTAAATATTTTTACTTTAGTGGAAATAATTTTGAAATTAAACAATTTATTTATTAAGTACCTGAATGACAATTTATGCATTACGCTAATTATACTTTCAATACAGTAAATTTGTAAACTTTTAATTTTTGGTCCTGATATAATTTAGTTTCAACTCTAAATACACGCAACATTTTTTCAAACGCTTTTGTAGACACACGAGGAACGTGTGATGGGATAAGAGTTTTCGACAATAGATTTCGCACTTGATCCATCATCAAGTAAGTTCGTTTTTATAAGAAAGATAAATTATGTGACAAAATTAAACATCAAGGATTAAAAATTAAACGGTTACAGAGTTAAGCACGTAGATTAAACATACAAATAATAATTTCAATTAAATGTTCGATGGCTAGACTAACAAGTTTTTAATAACGGAGGAAAATAGATTAGTTCTAGAGAGTAATGGCGTAGAAAATCAGGAAATAGTCAAAAATTTACTTAAAAATTAATGCACTTTCCAGAATTAAGAACTTTTGCTTAGACCTTGCACATTTATTCTGCAAAAGCGTGCAAATTTGTAAGAGAAACTTTTGAAACATGTGTGCCTTCGGCGCGAACATCAGCTAAATGGCATAGGTGCATAGGTGGCAGACCCGGCTTTACGAAAGAGGCATTAAATGCTATAAAAATAAAAGTAGAACAAGCGTTTTGCATTCGCTTGAATTTATTTTTACGAAAACCTAATTTTTTTACAAAAACTTATATAATATACTTATCTATATAATATACTTTTTATATGACATAATTAGGCTTGTATATATGTATCGCATGACACTATGACTTCTCGTAATATTGCATTAATAATACTGATGTTAAGATATAAACTTAAACACACGTATTTTGAAAAATGTGGTCCATACATATTTTATATTCATTAGTTACCTACTTCGTAATGTAGGTAATAAATACATTAATTTTCAATTTTGTACATTTAATAAATATTACCAAGCACTGAGTCACTAAAATATACTAATATTAGTATTAGGTATTAATTTCAGTTTTAAAAATATTTCTCGGAATATTTATACTTTTTTTTTAATTATATGATATTCATTTGACAATAATTTGTTTAATTTTCCGTTGTATTTTATCTTTATACTCCTAGGTGATTTTTTTATTTGAATTATATATACAATTGTACGTTTTAGTTTTGCCAGAACATTGGACAAAGTTTATCTTCATCGATTCTACACAATTAGTTGCGAAGGATGGCGATGACGACAATTTTTTTGCAGTTAATACGAAATAGAGGACGACATTGTGTTCATCCTTATAATTTTAATTGTACAAGAAAGTTTTAATAATTTTAAAGTTTGTAGAAAATTAAAAAATAATGAAAATGAATGAACAATATAGTTGGTCGTACTATGTACAGAATATCTTCAATACAGAACATATAATATAATGTCTTCAACAATAAAGTTAATGTTAATATTAATTGGATCAAGTTTAAAGACAAAGTCCACATTACAGAGAATAATTTTCGATAATACAATAATACGTAGCTCGGTAAGTAAATACTATCGAACAATGGATTATCGATACTGTCACAGCCATGAGAGTTATTATTTAAAGCACATGATTTGCCGTGTTTTCTGGCCAATTACAATGAAACGTATCCACGGCGCGGGCCAATTCAGAAACTAGTACGATGTCCTCATATTTCTTTATATTTAACACTATTTGTTTCGTAGTGAATTTTTTTAATTACTCGTCCAGTGGTTATTAGGTCCATGCCTGAAACTCTGTGCGAAATTCAGCAGAGAGAGAAACTCTATCCATTATTCCCTTACTTCACTACCAATATGTTTCACTTTTCGTTACGTTCTCATTATTTAACATACTAGTTGGTATTAAAAAATCTACAAGAATCACTTCGAAAACCCCAAAACGTGACATTTACTTTCATAGTTTTTTAGGAAAACAAAGTAACTGAAATAATAAACAGTCGTGTACCAGAAATGCATTGTCTTTTAAAATGCTGAATATTCAATTAATGTTGAATTTAACTTTAATATGTTTTAAAACTGAATTTCATTTTACAACTACGGTTGCCCAAATGAAAGGCTAGTAACATAGCGCGATAGAGATGTTTTTTTTGTAGACAGACATATTCTGTCTTGTCATAATATAGATATCCATTAAGAACAAAAATTTATGACTGTCAAAGTTTAACCAGTCAAAAATTTAATAAAAGATGAATAAAACTCTTATTATTAATTTTCATATTCATTTACACTTCATTCGTAACGTGTTAGTTAGAAGCGATATCTTCGGTACTAACAAATAGGCGTCAATACCAAACAATCGTATAGCAAGTAGCAAGGTAACTTAAAAAGAATAAAAGGTCTGAAAAATAAAAGCTACCTCAAGAAATATTCCTCTCGCTCAGTATATTATAATAGAAAAGTGGATTCAACAATGAAATTGCTTGACTTAAACTTAAATTGATCCCTCAAATACGAAATAGGAATATATCGCTGGCGGCTGTCTTGGCGTAGACTATGTACGTAATATTTATCTCTTTGTATTTGATATTTGTATCCATATCGCTGTAACAGATATGATATATCTCAAGCTCATCAATTAATTAGATAATCATTTTGACATATTTTTCTTATTTTTTCATATTCCGATTTTGACATATTTTTGGATTGCATGTGATGTTTCATTGTTCCTACATTTTATTTTTTGAACCAATAAAATGGTGTAATTTCATTAAAAGCGGGTAAGGTCAGTGAACATTTTTTAAATTGAATTATTTATGAAAATGAGCAAAACGTAAACAAACAAATAATAGAAAGCATTTTTATCTTGCTATGTAATTTAAATCATTCATGCTTTTTCTACGAAAGAAGTGTACTAGATGTCCATTTTCAAATTATTTAGAAAAGACTAATTGCGTTTATTGATACGCTGATATTAATACACATAACTAATGAAACAATCATTTTTTTCCAGTTTATTTATATTAAAATGGTAATTTCTATTCTTGCCGAATGTATTATTTACGCTTACTCTGCATCAATATACTTGTAAGCATAACCTTAATATAATTTCGCTCAGAGTACATATCAATCAAGTTGTTAAACCGTATTCCCAACTTAAACTATATCGCTCTAATTGGTATTTTATGACCAAAACATGTTAATAATCCCACGTAACAGAAATAATGGTTTCAGCAAAATGTGCCACTAAAACGAAATTTACATGCATTTAATTAGAAGAAAATATAATCATTAAAAAGCTATTATTATGGTTAAATACTAAGATTTGTAAAAAATGTCATACGTATATAAAAATCTTTAAATATTAATGTTTTTAAAAATTACATAAATTTTTATTTTTATTCATTTCAATCGAAAAAGATACAGATACATTTTATATTCTCAAATCAACTACTAGAAGAATTTCACATATAATAAAAAACTTTTAACACTGAATGAAGTCATTCAATTATTCTATTCTGCTACACCAATTTCAACTAAATTATGACTACGTGTGTATTTTCCCGCAGGTTATAAATATACCTAAAATAAAAGAAATCATATGCTGTTTCTGTACGTAATTTTACTTCTAATTTAAAGTTTCTTTATATGTCTCAAAAACTAAATTACCTATTTTGGAAACATATTAGTAGACAGTTATGAATAAGAAAAATTGTTGTAAGATTTAAAGATTTACAAAATTTGAGTAATTCAATTTAAATATCCTGCACTCATTTAAATATAAACATTTACAGAAGCTTCCAGTAAAAAAACTAAGTATATATATATATATATATATCATTCAGTGGAATTTCTGAAATAATTTTATTGTTAATTTATTGTTCCAATTTTATTAGAAGAAATAGCAACATGCAAGTATATATATATATATATATATATATATATATATATATATATATGTATATACTTGCATGTTGCTATTTCTTCTAATAAAATTGGAACAATAAATTAACAAAACCATTATTTCAGAAATTCCACTGAATGAAACACGTAGAGCTAATATTCCTTTAAACATCATTTTCCATTTGGTACATATTGTGACTGGGAGTTGCTAAATCAAATTTCCCAGGGGAGCCATGTCACACGAGAATAAACTTTCAAACCGGCGTGTTCTGTTGTTAGCTCTTACGCGTGAGTTTATTTTAGGGCCAACACAGCCGGAAACTCATTTCGAATTTGAGTATTGATGGCCAATGAAATGTGCTTTTTGTTAGTTTTGAACTCCATTAAATAGCTCGGCGAGGGAATTAAATTCTCTTTTGGATACTTTTCTATATAGTTGGAAAATTGTGATTTTTCGATCTGTTTTATGGAATTCGTTCCTCTGTCCATATGTAAGTAAAACTCACTAATAGTTATTCTGTGCTGTCTGTTCGTAGGGTGATTAAACATATTCTATTTATACCCCTAAAAGTTTATTATCTATTTGTAACTATGTACGAGCATATGGTTTATTTAGAGTAATAACTGAACTAGCTAGGTTAATAATATTAAAATGATGACTAGTATACTGATTTTACATGGGACATTTTAGATGGTTATACAATGCGTCTATTACTTTTAAAATTACCAATTTTCTCGACAAGGGGTTAGAAGAAATACAAAATAAATCGAAATATCCCGAGTTAAATTTTAATTTCTTCTTGAGTACTCAGTGACAGAGTCCTTCGATCCGAGCTCTATTTTTATCATTAAGAGAATTTATTTGGTACTTCTCAGCGGTTTCTTAATTTATTTTTGAACGAATCGTTTGGAACATTTTGTTGAGTTGTCGAGCAACTTAACAAAATTTCATTATTTTCTTTTTTTAAACTTTCGGAATTTTTGAGTAATTTGAATTTTTTTTAAATTACAACTTAGAAAAAATTTAAACCTTAAGCTTTAAAGTAACCTGCAAGATGATCTCATTTGATTAGATGTTTTAAGTACATTTATTTTTTTTTAGTTTGGGTCGACAATTTCAAGAAACAGAAAACCACGAAGCCCTGTTTTTTCCCGTTTTTCACGCAGCTGAAGCGGTTTTTCATTTATATATGTTAAATTTTTCTCACTATATATTATTAGTAATAAGTTCCGTACTAAACAACAAATCGAAAAATGTGTATATTTGTGTTCGTTCATAATAAGGATGCGTCCACACTAAATCTTCTTAACCGGTCAGTTATTGGAAATTGATTTGGTTTATCGTTTTCAAAATCATTTTCTGCCATATAATTTTGTTTTTTTACACATGATAACATATAATACCATGTAGTAAATATAAAGCCTTAAATAAAATTTAAAGCCGTTGTGTTAAAGGATATAAACCTCGTGGTTATCCAATTTCGGAGAATAAAAATAATTTTATAATTAAGCGTAGCGTTTTTACTTCTGAAGCCACATAAGGAGAAAAGGAATTATGTCATACGTCCTAAAAGTGAAGTTCCAATTTTTATTGGGACCAATGTTAAAACTTTGGTTCAAAAATACGAAAAAGAGGAAATAAAAACATAAAAAATTGTTAATCCAAACCATATGATCGACTCACCGCAAAAAACCTAATTAGGATATTATTAATAAGAAATTAAATTAATTTATGTATATTAATACAACGAGGGCCATGATACCCTTATTACGCGTACAGTATTAATATTATTAATGCTTTATTACTTTTGCAGAAAAGTTTCTGCAGAAAAGAAAATAATGATTTAGAAATGGTATGGCAGCTAAAAATGTTTAGTTACGCCAGTTTACATAATACAGTTTACTTATTTATAACCCACCGTACTTTACAACGGGCACACCACCGAAACGTGATAAGACTACTTCAAACTGATTTAAAACATTTTTATAAGTAAAAAAAATCAATGCATGCCTTGGGAATATATTTGCATTATAGGCACTTTTCCTAGAATTATCAATCGACTTTCCTCAAAATTTTCAAACTTTTTCTTTACTTACTAACAACAATTCTTATTGGTATAGCGATTAGTGCTCATTCCCTACCCTCATTCGTAATTAGTTATCTGTGTAAATTTGATTATTTATTGCTACTCAGGTTTTTCATTGTCTTTTATTGATGTGAAATATATTTATTTATTTATATACTTTAATTCATATAGTGGACACATATGTAGGATTTACTGCTACGAGAGCAATTTCTTACAGCCAACGAGAACACAAGTCCAGCCCCGTTGGACGAGCGGTCCGGATCAAACGCAGAACCACGCGGTGCATCGTGACATCAAAGGCCGTATGCTTTGCTATCAATCAACACACCACGGCGACTTATTTTATATTACTAAAACATATGAGAAAATAAAAAAAGTAAAATTTAACATATTATGTAATTACATCATGGGATGAGAAATAAATATATTTTTTATTTTTCCTTTTTGAATTATGAGGGAATGATCTAGGGAAACGTAAAATGGTTTTACTTCTGTTGAATTGGTTGAAGAAGCACATTTCGTCAAGTAACTTATAAACCAAACATAAAGTACAATAAAAATTATGATAATAAAGCAAATACCGAAAAATAGGACCCCTATTGTTTTTGTAACTCTGCGATTATTTAGGAGTACAAGAATAAGCGAATCGACCAACCTTAGATCGATATAAACCCTTCTCGTCCCTTCGCGATGAGTAAAGCAGATTTTAAAAATTATAACAATAAAAACATTTCTTGTAAAACGGATGTGGTCCGGCTAACACGGGAAAGCCATTTGCGAAAATGATCCTGGTATCTAATACGCATCACTATCGAAAGCAAGTCACCTGTCAATGGACTGCGGTCGATCTCATAAACCGAAAATAATATGAAATGTGGACGACATCACGGGTAATGAGCATCATATTTCTGCGGTGGAATGTTTAAATAGACGTTTGTGTATTAAACCAAGTTACGAAAACAGCTGAGATTTTATTGTTAATGTTTATTATAGAGTAAACAAATTCAGGATTAAATATATGTCAGATTGTAGGTTAGTAAAATAAAAATATTATTTAAGAACATTATCAAATATGCTTTTGTATAACTGGCTAAGCGCTAATTTTATATTAGAAATTATAAAAAAAATAATTAGAAAAACAATTTTTGACAACGAAATCGATTAAATTAAATAGGTAATATTAATACCGAAAATTAATGATTATGGAGACATAGCAAACAAATGAAAAAATCCCATTCATTACTAAATTAAGCCTTAATGTACACATGCATATCAAATGTGTTCGACCCATACTATTGCAGAAAATTTTAAATATCAATATACCATTCTTATAAAACATACAAAACATACCTTATTAGTAAACACAAACAAAACCTAGTTGTGAAGGAAATGAACATAACATCAAGAATATCCCTATTCGCTTCTTTTCGCAAACTTTACTTATAAACTTCATATTTTTACAACTAAACCGGCCTTCCACATCCCGTATAACCATTGATTATAATCGGTCCAGTTATTTTCAAATTCTGTAAGTTTAGAACAACGAATATTTGCCGATATTGCTTTCGCTTAAATATTTTTACTTTAGTGGAAATAATTTTGAAATTAAACAATTTATTTATTAAGTACCTGAATGACAATTTATGCATTACGCTAATTATACTTTCAATACAGTAAATTTGTAAACTTTTAATTTTTGGTCCTGATATAATTTAGTTTCAACTCTAAATACACGCAACATTTTTTCAAACGCTTTTGTAGACACACGAGGAACGTGTGATGGGATAAGAGTTTTCGACAATAGATTTCGCACTTGATCCATCATCAAGTAAGTTCGTTTTTATAAGAAAGATAAATTATGTGACAAAATTAAACATCAAGGATTAAAAATTAAACGGTTACAGAGTTAAGCACGTAGATTAAACATACAAATAATAATTTCAATTAAATGTTCGATGGCTAGACTAACAAGTTTTTAATAACGGAGGAAAATAGATTAGTTCTAGAGAGTAATGGCGTAGAAAATCAGGAAATAGTCAAAAATTTACTTAAAAATTAATGCACTTTCCAGAATTAAGAACTTTTGCTTAGACCTTGCACATTTATTCTGCAAAAGCGTGCAAATTTGTAAGAGAAACTTTTGAAACATGTGTGCCTTCGGCGCGAACATCAGCTAAATGGCATAGGTGCATAGGTGGCAGACCCGGCTTTACGAAAGAGGCATTAAATGCTATAAAAATAAAAGTAGAACAAGCGTTTTGCATTCGCTTGAATTTATTTTTACGAAAACCTAATTTTTTTACAAAAACTTATATAATATACTTATCTATATAATATACTTTTTATATGACATAATTAGGCTTGTATATATGTATCGCATGACACTATGACTTCTCGTAATATTGCATTAATAATACTGATGTTAAGATATAAACTTAAACACACGTATTTTGAAAAATGTGGTCCATACATATTTTATATTCATTAGTTACCTACTTCGTAATGTAGGTAATAAATACATTAATTTTCAATTTTGTACATTTAATAAATATTACCAAGCACTGAGTCACTAAAATATACTAATATTAGTATTAGGTATTAATTTCAGTTTTAAAAATATTTCTCGGAATATTTATACTTTTTTTTTAATTATATGATATTCATTTGACAATAATTTGTTTAATTTTCCGTTGTATTTTATCTTTATACTCCTAGGTGATTTTTTTATTTGAATTATATATACAATTGTACGTTTTAGTTTTGCCAGAACATTGGACAAAGTTTATCTTCATCGATTCTACACAATTAGTTGCGAAGGATGGCGATGACGACAATTTTTTTGCAGTTAATACGAAATAGAGGACGACATTGTGTTCATCCTTATAATTTTAATTGTACAAGAAAGTTTTAATAATTTTAAAGTTTGTAGAAAATTAAAAAATAATGAAAATGAATGAACAATATAGTTGGTCGTACTATGTACAGAATATCTTCAATACAGAACATATAATATAATGTCTTCAACAATAAAGTTAATGTTAATATTAATTGGATCAAGTTTAAAGACAAAGTCCACATTACAGAGAATAATTTTCGATAATACAATAATACGTAGCTCGGTAAGTAAATACTATCGAACAATGGATTATCGATACTGTCACAGCCATGAGAGTTATTATTTAAAGCACATGATTTGCCGTGTTTTCTGGCCAATTACAATGAAACGTATCCACGGCGCGGGCCAATTCAGAAACTAGTACGATGTCCTCATATTTCTTTATATTTAACACTATTTGTTTCGTAGTGAATTTTTTTAATTACTCGTCCAGTGGTTATTAGGTCCATGCCTGAAACTCTGTGCGAAATTCAGCAGAGAGAGAAACTCTATCCATTATTCCCTTACTTCACTACCAATATGTTTCACTTTTCGTTACGTTCTCATTATTTAACATACTAGTTGGTATTAAAAAATCTACAAGAATCACTTCGAAAACCCCAAAACGTGACATTTACTTTCATAGTTTTTTAGGAAAACAAAGTAACTGAAATAATAAACAGTCGTGTACCAGAAATGCATTGTCTTTTAAAATGCTGAATATTCAATTAATGTTGAATTTAACTTTAATATGTTTTAAAACTGAATTTCATTTTACAACTACGGTTGCCCAAATGAAAGGCTAGTAACATAGCGCGATAGAGATGTTTTTTTTGTAGACAGACATATTCTGTCTTGTCATAATATAGATATCCATTAAGAACAAAAATTTATGACTGTCAAAGTTTAACCAGTCAAAAATTTAATAAAAGATGAATAAAACTCTTATTATTAATTTTCATATTCATTTACACTTCATTCGTAACGTGTTAGTTAGAAGCGATATCTTCGGTACTAACAAATAGGCGTCAATACCAAACAATCGTATAGCAAGTAGCAAGGTAACTTAAAAAGAATAAAAGGTCTGAAAAATAAAAGCTACCTCAAGAAATATTCCTCTCGCTCAGTATATTATAATAGAAAAGTGGATTCAACAATGAAATTGCTTGACTTAAACTTAAATTGATCCCTCAAATACGAAATAGGAATATATCGCTGGCGGCTGTCTTGGCGTAGACTATGTACGTAATATTTATCTCTTTGTATTTGATATTTGTATCCATATCGCTGTAACAGATATGATATATCTCAAGCTCATCAATTAATTAGATAATCATTTTGACATATTTTTCTTATTTTTTCATATTCCGATTTTGACATATTTTTGGATTGCATGTGATGTTTCATTGTTCCTACATTTTATTTTTTGAACCAATAAAATGGTGTAATTTCATTAAAAGCGGGTAAGGTCAGTGAACATTTTTTAAATTGAATTATTTATGAAAATGAGCAAAACGTAAACAAACAAATAATAGAAAGCATTTTTATCTTGCTATGTAATTTAAATCATTCATGCTTTTTCTACGAAAGAAGTGTACTAGATGTCCATTTTCAAATTATTTAGAAAAGACTAATTGCGTTTATTGATACGCTGATATTAATACACATAACTAATGAAACAATCATTTTTTTCCAGTTTATTTATATTAAAATGGTAATTTCTATTCTTGCCGAATGTATTATTTACGCTTACTCTGCATCAATATACTTGTAAGCATAACCTTAATATAATTTCGCTCAGAGTACATATCAATCAAGTTGTTAAACCGTATTCCCAACTTAAACTATATCGCTCTAATTGGTATTTTATGACCAAAACATGTTAATAATCCCACGTAACAGAAATAATGGTTTCAGCAAAATGTGCCACTAAAACGAAATTTACATGCATTTAATTAGAAGAAAATATAATCATTAAAAAGCTATTATTATGGTTAAATACTAAGATTTGTAAAAAATGTCATACGTATATAAAAATCTTTAAATATTAATGTTTTTAAAAATTACATAAATTTTTATTTTTATTCATTTCAATCGAAAAAGATACAGATACATTTTATATTCTCAAATCAACTACTAGAAGAATTTCACATATAATAAAAAACTTTTAACACTGAATGAAGTCATTCAATTATTCTATTCTGCTACACCAATTTCAACTAAATTATGACTACGTGTGTATTTTCCCGCAGGTTATAAATATACCTAAAATAAAAGAAATCATATGCTGTTTCTGTACGTAATTTTACTTCTAATTTAAAGTTTCTTTATATGTCTCAAAAACTAAATTACCTATTTTGGAAACATATTAGTAGACAGTTATGAATAAGAAAAATTGTTGTAAGATTTAAAGATTTACAAAATTTGAGTAATTCAATTTAAATATCCTGCACTCATTTAAATATAAACATTTACAGAAGCTTCCAGTAAAAAAACTAAGTATATATATATATATATATATCATTCAGTGGAATTTCTGAAATAATTTTATTGTTAATTTATTGTTCCAATTTTATTAGAAGAAATAGCAACATGCAAGTATATATATATATATATATATATATATATATATATATATATATATGTATATACTTGCATGTTGCTATTTCTTCTAATAAAATTGGAACAATAAATTAACAAAACCATTATTTCAGAAATTCCACTGAATGAAACACGTAGAGCTAATATTCCTTTAAACATCATTTTCCATTTGGTACATATTGTGACTGGGAGTTGCTAAATCAAATTTCCCAGGGGAGCCATGTCACACGAGAATAAACTTTCAAACCGGCGTGTTCTGTTGTTAGCTCTTACGCGTGAGTTTATTTTAGGGCCAACACAGCCGGAAACTCATTTCGAATTTGAGTATTGATGGCCAATGAAATGTGCTTTTTGTTAGTTTTGAACTCCATTAAATAGCTCGGCGAGGGAATTAAATTCTCTTTTGGATACTTTTCTATATAGTTGGAAAATTGTGATTTTTCGATCTGTTTTATGGAATTCGTTCCTCTGTCCATATGTAAGTAAAACTCACTAATAGTTATTCTGTGCTGTCTGTTCGTAGGGTGATTAAACATATTCTATTTATACCCCTAAAAGTTTATTATCTATTTGTAACTATGTACGAGCATATGGTTTATTTAGAGTAATAACTGAACTAGCTAGGTTAATAATATTAAAATGATGACTAGTATACTGATTTTACATGGGACATTTTAGATGGTTATACAATGCGTCTATTACTTTTAAAATTACCAATTTTCTCGACAAGGGGTTAGAAGAAATACAAAATAAATCGAAATATCCCGAGTTAAATTTTAATTTCTTCTTGAGTACTCAGTGACAGAGTCCTTCGATCCGAGCTCTATTTTTATCATTAAGAGAATTTATTTGGTACTTCTCAGCGGTTTCTTAATTTATTTTTGAACGAATCGTTTGGAACATTTTGTTGAGTTGTCGAGCAACTTAACAAAATTTCATTATTTTCTTTTTTTAAACTTTCGGAATTTTTGAGTAATTTGAATTTTTTTTAAATTACAACTTAGAAAAAATCTAAACCTTAAGCTTTAAAGTAACCTGCAAGATGATCTCATTTGATTAGATGTTTTAAGTACATTTATTTTTTTTTAGTTTGGGTCGACAATTTCAAGAAACAGAAAACCACGAAGCCCTGTTTTTTCCCGTTTTTCACGCAGCTGAAGCGGTTTTTCATTTATATATGTTAAATTTTTCTCACTATATATTATTAGTAATAAGTTCCGTACTAAACAACAAATCGAAAAATGTGTATATTTGTGTTCGTTCATAATAAGGATGCGTCCACACTAAATCTTCTTAACCGGTCAGTTATTGGAAATTGATTTGGTTTATCGTTTTCAAAATCATTTTCTGCCATATAATTTTGTTTTTTTACACATGATAACATATAATACCATGTAGTAAATATAAAGCCTTAAATAAAATTTAAAGCCGTTGTGTTAAAGGATATAAACCTCGTGGTTATCCAATTTCGGAGAATAAAAATAATTTTATAATTAAGCGTAGCGTTTTTACTTCTGAAGCCACATAAGGAGAAAAGGAATTATGTCATACGTCCTAAAAGTGAAGTTCCAATTTTTATTGGGACCAATGTTAAAACTTTGGTTCAAAAATACGAAAAAGAGGAAATAAAAACATAAAAAATTGTTAATCCAAACCATATGATCGACTCACCGCAAAAAACCTAATTAGGATATTATTAATAAGAAATTAAATTAATTTATGTATATTAATACAACGAGGGCCATGATACCCTTATTACGCGTACAGTATTAATATTATTAATGCTTTATTACTTTTGCAGAAAAGTTTCTGCAGAAAAGAAAATAATGATTTAGAAATGGTATGGCAGCTAAAAATGTTTAGTTACGCCAGTTTACATAATACAGTTTACTTATTTATAACCCACCGTACTTTACAACGGGCACACCACCGAAACGTGATAAGACTACTTCAAACTGATTTAAAACATTTTTATAAGTAAAAAAAATCAATGCATGCCTTGGGAATATATTTGCATTATAGGCACTTTTCCTAGAATTATCAATCGACTTTCCTCAAAATTTTCAAACTTTTTCTTTACTTACTAACAACAATTCTTATTGGTATAGCGATTAGTGCTCATTCCCTACCCTCATTCGTAATTAGTTATCTGTGTAAATTTGATTATTTATTGCTACTCAGGTTTTTCATTGTCTTTTATTGATGTGAAATATATTTATTTATTTATATACTTTAATTCATATAGTGGACACATATGTAGGATTTACTGCTACGAGAGCAATTTCTTACAGCCAACGAGAACACAAGTCCAGCCCCGTTGGACGAGCGGTCCGGATCAAACGCAGAACCACGCGGTGCATCGTGACATCAAAGGCCGTATGCTTTGCTATCAATCAACACACCACGGCGACTTATTTTATATTACTAAAACATATGAGAAAATAAAAAAAGTAAAATTTAACATATTATGTAATTACATCATGGGATGAGAAATAAATATATTTTTTATTTTTCCTTTTTGAATTATGAGGGAATGATCTAGGGAAACGTAAAATGGTTTTACTTCTGTTGAATTGGTTGAAGAAGCACATTTCGTCAAGTAACTTATAAACCAAACATAAAGTACAATAAAAATTATGATAATAAAGCAAATACCGAAAAATAGGACCCCTATTGTTTTTGTAACTCTGCGATTATTTAGGAGTACAAGAATAAGCGAATCGACCAACCTTAGATCGATATAAACCCTTCTCGTCCCTTCGCGATGAGTAAAGCAGATTTTAAAAATTATAACAATAAAAACATTTCTTGTAAAACGGATGTGGTCCGGCTAACACGGGAAAGCCATTTGCGAAAATGATCCTGGTATCTAATACGCATCACTATCGAAAGCAAGTCACCTGTCAATGGACTGCGGTCGATCTCATAAACCGAAAATAATATGAAATGTGGACGACATCACGGGTAATGAGCATCATATTTCTGCGGTGGAATGTTTAAATAGACGTTTGTGTATTAAACCAAGTTACGAAAACAGCTGAGATTTTATTGTTAATGTTTATTATAGAGTAAACAAATTCAGGATTAAATATATGTCAGATTGTAGGTTAGTAAAATAAAAATATTATTTAAGAACATTATCAAATATGCTTTTGTATAACTGGCTAAGCGCTAATTTTATATTAGAAATTATAAAAAAAATAATTAGAAAAACAATTTTTGACAACGAAATCGATTAAATTAAATAGGTAATATTAATACCGAAAATTAATGATTATGGAGACATAGCAAACAAATGAAAAAATCCCATTCATTACTAAATTAAGCCTTAATGTACACATGCATATCAAATGTGTTCGACCCATACTATTGCAGAAAATTTTAAATATCAATATACCATTCTTATAAAACATACAAAACATACCTTATTAGTAAACACAAACAAAACCTAGTTGTGAAGGAAATGAACATAACATCAAGAATATCCCTATTCGCTTCTTTTCGCAAACTTTACTTATAAACTTCATATTTTTACAACTAAACCGGCCTTCCACATCCCGTATAACCATTGATTATAATCGGTCCAGTTATTTTCAAATTCTGTAAGTTTAGAACAACGAATATTTGCCGATATTGCTTTCGCTTAAATATTTTTACTTTAGTGGAAATAATTTTGAAATTAAACAATTTATTTATTAAGTACCTGAATGACAATTTATGCATTACGCTAATTATACTTTCAATACAGTAAATTTGTAAACTTTTAATTTTTGGTCCTGATATAATTTAGTTTCAACTCTAAATACACGCAACATTTTTTCAAACGCTTTTGTAGACACACGAGGAACGTGTGATGGGATAAGAGTTTTCGACAATAGATTTCGCACTTGATCCATCATCAAGTAAGTTCGTTTTTATAAGAAAGATAAATTATGTGACAAAATTAAACATCAAGGATTAAAAATTAAACGGTTACAGAGTTAAGCACGTAGATTAAACATACAAATAATAATTTCAATTAAATGTTCGATGGCTAGACTAACAAGTTTTTAATAACGGAGGAAAATAGATTAGTTCTAGAGAGTAATGGCGTAGAAAATCAGGAAATAGTCAAAAATTTACTTAAAAATTAATGCACTTTCCAGAATTAAGAACTTTTGCTTAGACCTTGCACATTTATTCTGCAAAAGCGTGCAAATTTGTAAGAGAAACTTTTGAAACATGTGTGCCTTCGGCGCGAACATCAGCTAAATGGCATAGGTGCATAGGTGGCAGACCCGGCTTTACGAAAGAGGCATTAAATGCTATAAAAATAAAAGTAGAACAAGCGTTTTGCATTCGCTTGAATTTATTTTTACGAAAACCTAATTTTTTTACAAAAACTTATATAATATACTTATCTATATAATATACTTTTTATATGACATAATTAGGCTTGTATATATGTATCGCATGACACTATGACTTCTCGTAATATTGCATTAATAATACTGATGTTAAGATATAAACTTAAACACACGTATTTTGAAAAATGTGGTCCATACATATTTTATATTCATTAGTTACCTTCTTCGTAATGTAGGTAATAAATACATTAATTTTCAATTTTGTACATTTAATAAATATTACCAAGCACTGAGTCACTAAAATATACTAATATTAGTATTAGGTATTAATTTCAGTTTTAAAAATATTTCTCGGAATATTTATACTTTTTTTTTAATTATATGATATTCATTTGACAATAATTTGTTTAATTTTCCGTTGTATTTTATCTTTATACTCCTAGGTGATTTTTTTATTTGAATTATATATACAATTGTACGTTTTAGTTTTGCCAGTACATTGGACAAAGTTTATCTTCATCGATTCTACACAATTAGTTGCGAAGGATGGCGATGACGACAATTTTTTTGCAGTTAATACGAAATAGAGGACGACATTGTGCTCATCCTTATAATTTTAATTGTACAAGAAAGTTTTAATAATTTTAAAGTTTGTAGAAAATTAAAAAATAATGAAAATGAATAAACAATATAGTTGGTCGTACTATGTACAGAATATCTTCAATACAGAACATATAATATAATGTCTTCAACAATAAAGTTAATGTTAATATTAATTGGATCAAGTTTAAAGACAAAGTCCACATTACAGAGAATAATTTTCGATAATACAATAATACGTAGCTCGGTAAGTAAATACTATCGAACAATGGATTATCGATACTGTCACAGCCATGAGAGTTATTATTTAAATCACATGATTTGCCGTGTTTTCTGGCCAATTATAATGAAACGTATCTACGGCGCGGGCCAATTGAAAAACAAGTACGATGTCCTCATACTTCTTTATATTTAACACTATTTGTTTCGTAGTGATTTGTTTTAATTACTCGTCCAGTGGTTATTAGGTCCATGCCTGAAACTCTGTGCGAAATTCAGCAGAGAGAAAAACTCTATCCATTATTCCCTTACTTCATTACCAATATATTTCACTTTTCGTTACGTTCTCATTATTTAACATACGTGTTGGTATAAAAAAATTTAAAAGAATCACTTCGAAAACCCCAAAACATGACATTTGCTTTCATAGTTTTTTAGGAAAACAAAGTAACTGAAATAATAAACAGTCGTGTACCAGAAATGCATTGTCTTTTAAAATGCCGAATATTAAATTAATGTTGAATTTAACTTTAATATGTTTTAAAACTGAACTTTATTTTACAACTACGGTTGCCCAAATGAAAGACTAGTAACATAGCGCGATAGAGATGTTTTTTCGTATACAGTCTTGTTATATTCTGTCATATTCTGTCTTGTCGTAATATAGATATCCGTTAAGAACAAAAATTTATGAATGTCAGAATTTAACCAGTCAAAAATTTAATAAAAGATGAATAAAACTCCTATTATTTATTTTCATATTCATTTACACTTCATTCGTAACGTGTAAGTTAGAAGCGATATCTTCGGTACTAACAAATAGGCGTTAATATCAAACTATCGTATAGCAAGTGGCAAGGTAACTTAAAAAGAATAAAAAGTTTGAAAAATAAAAGCTACCTCAAGAAATAGTCCTCTCCCTCAGTATATCATAATAGAAAAGTGGATTCAACAATGAAATTCCTTGCCTTAAACGTAAATTGATCCCTCAAATAATAAATAGGAATATATCGCTGGCGGCTGTCTTGGCGTAGACTATGTACGTAATATTTATCTCTTTGTATTTGATATTTGTATCCATATCGCTGTAACAGATATGATATATCTCAAGCTCATCAATTAATTAGATAATCATTTTGACATATTTTTCTTATTTTTTCATATTCCGATTTTGACATATTTTTGGATTGCATGTGATGTTTCATTGTTCCTCCATTTTATTTTTTTAACCAATAAAATGGTGTAATTTCATTAAGAGCGGGTAAGGTCAGTAAACATTTTTTTAATTGAATTATTTATGAAAATGAGCAAAACATAAACAAACAAATAATGGAAAGCATTTTTATCTTGCTATGTGATTTAAATTATTCATGCTTTTTGTACGAAAGAAGTGGACGAGATGTCCATTTTCAAATTATTTAGAAAAGAATAATTGCGTTTTTTGATACGCTGATATCAATACACATAACTAACGAAACAATACTTTTTCCAGTTAATTTATATTAAAATGGTTATTTCTATTCTTGCCGAATGTAATATTTACGCTTACTCTGCATCAATATAAGCATAACCTTAACATAATTTCGCTCAGAATACATATCAATCAAGTTGTTAAACCGTATTCCCAACTTAAACTATATCGCTCTAATTGGTATTTTATGATCAAAACATGTTAATAATCCCACGTAACAGAAATAATAGTTTCAGCAAATGCTCCACCAAAACGAAATTTACGTGCATTTCTTTTCCAAGAAAATACAATAATTAAAAACTACTATTATCGATAAATATTAAGATTATTAAAAACGTTCAGACTTTTTTGAAAATCATTAAAAATTAATATATTTAAAAATTACCAAATTTTTTTGATTTTATTAACTTCAATCCATAAAGATACAGATACATATTATATTCTCAAATCAACTACTAAAAGAATTTCATATAAAATAAAAAACCTTTCGTACTGAACGAAGTAATTCAATTATTCTATTCAGCTACACCAATTTCAACTAAATTATGACTACGTGTGTATTTTCCCGCAGGTTATAAATATACCTAAAATAAAATAAATCATATGCTGTTTCTGTACGTAATTTTACTTCTAATTTAAAGTTTCTTTATATGTATCAAAAACTAAATTACCTATTTTGGAAACATATTAGTAGACAGTTATGAATAGGAAAAATTGTTGTAAGATTTAAAGATTTACAAAATTTGAGTAATTCTATTTAAATATCCTGCACTCATTTAAATATAAACATTTACAGAAGCTTCCAGTAAAAAAACTAAATATATATATTTATATATATATATATATATATATATATATATATATATATATGTATATATATCATTCAGTGGAATTTCTGAAATAATTTTATTGTTGATTTATTGTTCCAATTTTATTAGAAGAAATAGCAACATGCAAGTATATATATATATATATATATATATATATATATATATACTTGCATGTTGCTATTTCTTCTAATAAAATTGGAACAATAAATTAACAAAACCATTATTTCAGAAATTCCACTGAATGAAACACGTAGAGCTAATATTGATTTAAACATCATTTTCTATTTGGTACATATTGTGACTGGGAGTTGCGAAATCAAATTTCCCAGGGGAGCCATGTCACACGAGAATAAACTTTCAAACCGGCGTGTTCTGTTGTTAGCTCTTACGCGTGAGTTTATTTTACAGCCGGAAACTCATTTCGAATTTGATTATTGATGGCCAATGAAATGTACTTTTTGTTAGTTTTGAACTCCATTAAATAGTCGGTAGCTCGACGAGGGAATTAAATTCCATTGTGGTTTCTTTTCTATACAGTTGGAAAATTGTGATTTGGCGATCAGTTTTATGGAATTCCGTGGACCTATGTAAGTAAAACTCACTAATAGTATTCTGTGCCGTTTGTTCGTAAGGTAATCTGAAAAGAAATTCTCCTTTAAAGAAATATTATTATTAAATATACACTATTTATACCGGTAAAATTTATTATCCATTTGTATCTATGTACGAGTATATGTTTATGTTAGAGTAATAACTAAGTTAGCTCGAAATAATATTGAAATGTTCAGTAGTGTGCAGATTTTACATGGGACATTTTCGATGTTTATACAATGCGTCTATTAGTTTTAAAATTACCAATTTTCTCGTTAAGTGAATAGAAACAATACAAAATAAATTGAAATGTCCCGAGTTAAATTTTAATTTCTTTTTAAGTACTCAATGACAGAGTCCTTCGATCGGAGCTCTAGTAACACTATTTTTATCATTAAGAGAATTTATATAGTACTTCTCAGCGGTTCCTTAATTTATTTTTGAACGAAATGTTTGAAAACCGGACAACTTTTTTTTTATTTTGTTAAACTTTCGGAACTTTTGAGTCATTTAAATTTTTTTAATAACTATTCAGAAAAAATCGAAACCTTAAGCTTCAAAGTGACCTGCAAAATGATCTTAGTTGATTAAACGTTTTAAGTACAAATATTTTCTTTTAGTTTGGATCGATAATTTTAAGAAACAAAAAACCACGATACCCTGTTTTTTCCGTTTTCCACGCAGATGAAGCGGTTTTTCACTTCTATATATGAAGTTTTTATTACTATATATTATAAGTAATAAGTTCCGTACTAAACAAAAATCGGAAAATGTGTATATTTGTGTTCGTTCATAATAAGGATGCGTCCACATTAAATCTTCTCAACCTGTCCGTTATTGAAAATTGATTTGGTTTATCGTTTTCAAAATCATTTTTTGCCATATAATTTTTGTTTTTTACACATGATAACATGTAGTAAATATAAAGACATAAATAAAATTTAAAGCCTTTGCGTTAAAGGGCATAAACCTCGTAGTTATAAAATTTCGGAGAATAAAAATAATTTAATAATTAAGCGTAGAGTTTTTACTTCTGAAGCCACATAAGGAGGAAAGGAATTATGTGATACGTCCTAAAAATGAAGTTAGAATTTTGATTGGGACCAATGTTAAAGCATTGGTTCAAAAATATAAAAAACAGGAAATAAAAAAATGGTTGTTTGCATATCAGGTGTTTATCATAAAGTTAGGCGCCACCAAAATGCTTAATAATTTATAATCCAAATCATATGATCGACTCATCGCAAAAAATCTAATTAGGTTATCTTTAATAAGAAATTTAATTAACTTGTGTATTTTCATACAATGAGGGCAATTTTACTATTTTACGCGTAGTTATAAAGCATTACTATTATAAATATTTTATAACTTTAACAATATAAACCTTTAATGGATATACTTCAAGCTTTTTCTTCAATAATTTGTGTTTCGGCTGCTTACAATCTTCGCAATAATTAGTTTTGTTTTATTTATTTTGCAATAAATGTGGTAATATTTTATGTATTAATTATTACAGTTATATTTCCAATACTTTCACGATAGCATATAAACAAATTTAATTAAAAAAAAATTTAAAAGGAATATTTTCTACGTGGATGCAAAAAAGTTCGATGTCAAGCATATTTTAAAACTTGTGAAATGACATAATTTGTTAAAAGTGAGACGCATTTTTATATTTGCCTCTCTAAAATTTTATTAGCTAAAATTTTATGTATAAAATTCTATATCTTATTTAGATATACATAACTGATAAACATCGACCACCGAAAATTACGTTTTCATTTATAAACAAAAACCGCGAGATTTATTTATTAAGCAAACTACTCAAATTTCGCATATTTTTCAAAGCCTTAAGGGGCGGATTTCGCAAATAGGCGAAAATGGGTGTTTGGTTTGGCAAAATACTCAAGTACAAAAGTTAGACATTATATTAATATAATACCACGGCATAGAATGGCCTTTGTACTACGTTGTTGTACGATATTTTCTCTAAATTATGTTCCAAACTTAAAAAAAAGAATCTCAAAGTAACCTCTCTTACTAAAAAGGCTCTACGCCGTTTCGCATATTAGAAAAAAATTATAAAGATATATCGATTTTCAATTCACTGTGTCTATTCTTAATTAATGTAGCTAAATTCTCGTACATGGATTTAACTATGACATAAATATGAAGCCTTTGGTATTAGGTCAAAGTTACCGAATTTTTACGCCATTCCGCGCACGTATTTTCTATACTAGCTTCTACGAAAATAAAAACGATTATTTTCTCCAGCGCTCGCGCATATTTTCAATTCAGTACTGTTTGCGCTTGCAGTGAGGAGTGTGGTCCGGCCGCTCTTGTCAGCTTGTACCATAGATTTATAACGCGTACACGGCTTGTACACTGTGTAAGTTTTACGTTGTATGTTACGATAAAATGCAAATTACGTATAAATGATTGTAACATAATATTTCTGATACATTTGAAATGCATAATATTTTGACCGCTTTGTAAATTTGTTGATATTTTGTATATTTTCGGACAATAATGGAAAAACGTAAGATTTCTTACACACGTCTAGTATTGGGAGCAAAAATAAAAAAAAAAATTATTACGTGTCCTAAACAAAAGGTTTGTAGAAATTTTATAATAGGCGTAATATAGAATTATTAAATATACTAGTATTTTAGAAGCAGTAAATTGTTATTTTGCTTTTACTGAGTATTAGAGATTACTGTTCGAAGATACATTTTATAATATCATACTATTACTGTTCGGAGATACATTTTATAATTTCATTGCATACGTAAATATGTATATTTTTTTCAAATATTAATGGTTTAAGTTTTTTAGATGCATCTGTAAGTGCAATATTATAATGAATTGCACTTACAGATGCATCATAGTATATTCTATTGAATATTGTAATGATTTCCTTTTAGTATTTTACCAAAATTTTAAAAACAAAACTTGTTACTCTATGTTCGTTTTTCTGTATTTTACAACCATTTATCGTGTGAACGCTGATTTAGAAAGGTAATTTAAAATTTGACATTTTGTAGCTTTTAGTAGAAGCAGATATAAAACATAAAAACTATAATTCGGGTTGATTTGTAGAGAGAGGGGGCAAATGAAGGGTCAAAAATTGTTTTTATCGTGCTTATTATGTGTGATGTAAAATGAAAGCCGGTTAAATAGGAGCTCAAAAACATTTATATTTTTGAACTCCATGCAATTTTTTTTTTAAAGTCATAGAAATTATTAATCAATCACTAGAAAATTATTCTAACCAACTCTAATTTTGCAATTTTTTATTCGTTTGTTATTATTAACATTGAGTTGCAAATTTGTGTGTTGTAATTTTTATTTATTGTTAAAAGAAAATAGTCGTGATAATTGTTGCAAGAACCATCCTACATATGAAATTCAAAATAATGTTGCAAGAGAAAGGAAATGTACTAGGGTAGAAAATGTACGTATATAATACTCCCGAGATAACTTAAAATGTTTGCGTGTTACATTTCAGCACCAATCTGATTAACCTATTAATTTCATATGATAGTTCCAGGTCTAGTCAGCACATAATGAATCAAAGGATAATCTTGTGTGTTAATTTACATATATATATACCTATATATATGTATATATATTTATATATATATATACATATATATATATATATATATATATATGTATATATATAAATATATATATATATATATATATATATATATATATATATATATATACATGTATATATGTGTGCGTGTGCTGTTTCCGAGTTTGATATTTTAGCCGTCATTCCGACTCTGTTTGTAATGTCTATTGTAATTCGACATCGCTGTAATTCGCAACATTTAAAGCCAACTAATTTAAAAACTGTTAATTGAGCTGTTGATTACACACCCAAAGTTTAAATGTTGAAACATAGACTTGTGTACATGTGGTATGTAATTATATAACATTATAGACTTAACACTTTAAATTGGGTAAAATTGAACAATTACTGAAATAACATTTTAATAAATTATTACATATTGAGACGCTTGTTCTCCGACTGGTTCACGGAACATCGTAATGAAGACATTATGTGGGTTTTTTTTTAATTTTTAATAATTTTTTACAGTATTTTTATTATAAACCTTTATAGGTTTTATTTTTTTTATTTACAAATAATTTTTTAAGTTTTCTTTCATACGTAGTTTTATAATTAATTTTACTATTATACAACATTAGTTTATACTAGATGTCCCTAAGACTTCATTCGCGTGTATTTAGGCATTTTTTTATTTTATTTGTTGCTCATGGGTATATAACACTAGCACAAAAATTCTAAAAAAAAATTTCCGGCTTCTATTATCGTTATATACGCTAAATTAATCACTCTTTTCAAATATTTTGAATGTATAAAATTCGCTCTGTTATAAGTTTGTCTATTATAATTACTTGTATAGATAACTTTTATGTCTACAATAAACAAAAAGAAGTCAATCAATAAATTCCCGAAAATATTGGTCAATTTTGTTTTTTTCATACTTAATGCCTAAATATTATCATTTGCAAAGTAAGAAATATTTTAAATATTTTTTAACAAAATGTGTGATATTGCAGTTCTTTTATCATTATTTGCACAAATTTTTTGACGGCTTTTGTTTTTATCTTAGTCTATGCTTGCCTTACTAATTTACAAAAGGATTATACATAAAAAATAGTTACACAAAATATATGCAACATTTTTTCGTTTTGGAATTTTTCAAATTCAGTTACAAACCAACCTAAACCATATCGAAGGTTGAATCGTATCCCGTATCAAGATATTTACAAAGACATTATAACAGAGAAATCATGCTCGGATTTAATTTAATAATTAGTCTAAAAAGTGTCTCAATCGACCCTCTTGTGCCGAGTGTGTTCGTGTAACGCACACTACTAAGAGACACACAGCACCGTCGGTGACGGCGCGCGCGCGCGTGAATTGGTGCGAAGCAAAATATTTCATCGCATACATCCGACCTTTAACAAAATTTTACATTCGTTTCTCACCACATAAGTACAATTCTAGAAACACATAAAATATTTCTTCAATTACGAATAAAACGATCGATCGCTGTCGCTTACTAATTAATTAAACGAGATACCTATTCTACGCAACTGTGCCACGAAACACAGGTGGAAATGGGGATTATTTAAAATGTTATGGTGTTTTTACAATCTTTTTATTAATTGTGAGAATTTTAGAAAAAAAATTAAAAAACACTGTTTTATTTCATTATATGTTACTCATCCTTAACGAAAGGTTAAAAGTTGGTCATTCATCAAAAATTGTATGTAAACAGTTGTTTAAAAGATCATGCCTATTACAATGATAATTTAACTTCCCTGGAGCTATCTGTCAACAAATATTAAGGGGTGGTGATGCCTGTCCACACTTTACTTTCATATATTGGGTGTTGGTTCATGGAAATTCGACGAAGAATACGAAATGCCGAGTGTTAAAAAAGTCATATTTTGTTATACTAATGTGTAGTTATATTGTAGATTATCAAAGTTTAAATTAACGTCATAGAGTCCAAAGGAAGATAGAACTAAAGATATTTAGTTTCGAATCATTAGGAAATATTAAATTTGCTTGCGATCTGGTTACTGTCAGTCAATTCAATGAAAAGTATCGTTATGTCAAGTTATACAAATATAAGAATCAAAGTGAAACATGAATCTTGAACTTTGACAAATAAATTTATGTCCGACAGTTAGTTTACCTCTTGTTTTTGCTATTAGATATTCCTGATATTTTATACAACCCTTAAAAACTCAAATCGATCGTCCATTGACGGATACAAACCATTACCATCCCTTCATTTTGTTTTCTCGTCTAGAACTAATTTTAAAAACAATAACAATAATAATATCTGTAATAATACGTGACATAGGAAAGCCATTTGCGAGAACGATCTCGATACCAAATAGGTCTCACCATCAAAAGCTAGTCCCCTGTTAATGAACCACAATCGATCTGGTAAGCCTACAGTTACGTCGTATGTGAACAATATTACGGATAATGAGTAACTGACTATTTTGGTGGAATATTAAGCAAGATGTTTATATATTACAGTAAAGCATGGAATAGTTATATATATAGAACATTAAGTACCAAAGAATTACAATATATGAAGATATAGAGAAGAAAAATTTGACTTAAGATATTAGTCAGATTTATTGATTTTGGTACCAATTATACCTCGCCATCGAATGCAAGTAATCTGTCTTTGGACTGCGGTCGATCTGTTAAGCTAATAGTCACGCCCAATGTGGACAGCATTACGGGTAAAGATCATTATAATACGCCGGTAAAGTAAACTAAGACGCGGAAATAGCTGGAATTTTAACTGCCAGCGCCCATTATCCCATTATTTAGTAGAGAAATTCAATAAAAGTTAGGAATTGTATTATACATTTTTAAAGTTAAGGTATTATTCTAGTAAGGCGGATATATATTACGTCATTTGTTAAAATAATTATAAAATGAAACAATATTTTATTAAGTGAACTTTGTATTTAAAATATCTATCATATTTTCTTTGAGTTATTCTATTTTAATGAAATACAGAGAGAAAAACTGTTAAATCTTGGTAAAGATACCTTTAGGAATTCTTTTATGAAGCATGAATAAATGCAACGAACAGACGGAAACAGACAGACGAAAATTATATAATAACAGACGAAAATTCCAAATTGTCTACTTTGATTTTCTATTACTTTTGTAATGTTTCCCTATACTATTTCTACGTCAATACCTTTAAATGGATAGACCGATTAAGTCTACAGACATAGACGTAGAAAATGATGTACGTAATAAATACATGTATCCAGCGTTATATGAAATCTAACAAATTAAATAAAATAGAAATGTTGAGGCAGGATTTAAGTTTAAAACCAAATTATTGGAAAAGTAAGCTATGAGTTTATTTGATTTTCTCAACAACTATAAAAAACCAAAACCAATTATGTGCTGAACACGACCATCGACAGTGTATCCTCGTGCGTCTATCCACATTTAATTTGCTTAATCAAGCCTATACCTTCCATACTACTCCACACTTCAACTCTAGTCACGAATAGTGCACTACTATATGTCTGAT